>LPNX010533564.1:245087-454675 GCA_001517045.1 Pseudotsuga menziesii | reverse complement strand
T
This sequence comes from Pseudotsuga menziesii, assembly GCA_001517045.1. Lineage (NCBI taxonomy): Eukaryota > Viridiplantae > Streptophyta > Pinopsida > Pinales > Pinaceae > Pseudotsuga > Pseudotsuga menziesii. Next base: position 454,674 of record LPNX010533564.1, on the reverse strand, counting down.
CCAACTTTCTCTGAAAATATTATGCATGTCACCTACATGGTTTATATACTCAGTCTCGCTTGATGATGCTTTAGGACCACAAACCTCTGGAAAACCATGCTCCTAAACATACCATGCATAATGGCAAGAAGATTCCTCATCAAAGTGTTTACATGCCCTACAAAATAGCCTGTAAGGTTCAACCATGTTAGCAGCCTCTACTTGATGAGGAGGCCTTTGTTCATGGTTGGGTGCTTTTCTTTGCCAATTAGTTTTTGGAATCTTCTTCAAAAAGTTGGGTTTCAAAGATATCGCAGGGGATCCATCTTTCCAAATATTTGTCATCAGGTGGAGAGCATGGAAGATTCTCATCATACAAAACTTCTAAGATTGGATTTTCAATTAAAGTCTCGTACTCATCATCCATGTCAGGCTTCAACACTTGTATAATGCTCTTGACTGTACTCTCTCGCTTGGCTTCAAGTTTCTCTGGTGACAGGATGGAGCTTCCCAACTGTGTTAATGTAATCAAGCTCTCTTGAATATTGTTTTGCCTCTCTCCAACTTTCTCTGAAAATATTATGCATGTCACCTACATGGTTTATATACTCAGTCTCGCTTGATGATGCTTTAGGACCACAAACCTCTGGAAAACCATGCTCCTGAACATACCATGCATAATGGCAAGAAGATTCCTCATCAAAGTGTTTACATGCCCTACAAAATAGCCTGTAAGGTTCAACCATGTTAGCAGCCTCTACTTGATGAGGAGGCCTCTGTTCATGGTTGGGTGCTTTTCTTTGCCAATTAGTTTTTGGAAGGAATGTTCTTGGGGCAGGCTGTGACTGTGCTCTTTCCATACTGACAACCTTGTTTTGCATTTCTTTCATTTGGGATAGATGCTTGTCTTCCTTTCTTTCAAATCTTTTCTTCATTTCCATCATTTGTTTTTTATAGGAATCCTCTTCTTTATGCTCATTTGACTTTAAAGGAGTTGAGGACCTTGGATAACCAGGAAGGTAGGATTCACCTGAAGACTGCATATTTCTGTCTATTTTGACTGCCATTTCTTGTGTGTTTAGAAGAGTAGTGGGTTCTTTATCCCTGATCTGATATTGCATCTTCCCAATAAGTGCTTCAATGTAATAAAGCAAGATAGATGGTGCAGGTGGTTTATAAGTAGTAGGAATGGCATTAGATAGTTCTGTGAATCTTTGGTTGAACTCATCCATAGTCTCATTCTCCTTCTTCTTTATGTTTGTCAAAGAAGCGAGTTGACGCCTAGGTTCCTTCTTTTCACCAAACTTGTTAGTGAAAGCAGTCTTGAAAACTGCGAGTGTAGCAAAAGAGTTGTCTGGTAAATTGCTGTACCAGTCACTAGCCCTTCCATCCAAGGAAAGAGCAAAGAGTTTCATATAAACATCATCATGTTGATGTGTAGGATCATTGATAAAAGCATTGACACATTTGGAGAAACTTCTAAGATGGATGGTTGAAGTGATGGCATTCGTGCCAGTGAACATAGGGAGATTCTCTACAACTTTGTCTAGAAGATGATGGGGTTGACCTGCTATCCGAGAGAAGTCGGGTTAAGTAAAATACTCACCTGTCAGATAATCAATTTTGATTATTGTTTTCTTCAAACAAGTTACGGATGTCTAAAACAGACTCGGATCCAGGATTCTCAAGGATCCTACGAGAAACTAACTTATTCAATCTCCTCCTATAAACCTGTTCAGGTTCAGGGATGAAATTGAGTAAGCCTTCAGAGTTTCTTCTAGTTGAATACCTTGGTAAGTTATTTGACAATGGTGTCGCCAGATGGATTGAAGTTTAATTTCAGAGAGTTGAAACTTGAATTGACTAAAAATCTATCAAGAAAGGTAAAAAACTAAGAAAAAACTAAGGTTAAAGTCCTCCAGGAACAAAATGATTTGTCCCCGGCAACGGCGCCAAAGATGTTGTCTGCCGAATGCACACCGTCAGCAGAAATGTTTTGGACTGTTGTTTCCCAAGCGGGCAAGGTGTGGCCTTGGGGGCAAGCAAAGAGCCAGGTTTTGTCACCTGATCCCAGCTCCTCTGCTTAGGCTAACTCCTAACGAAGCCAAGAGTGTATGAACATGTGTTAGAAAAATTTTCGAATAGACTCCCAGAAAAAGGCTGGCAGACTTCTAAACTCTGATCATGAATAAGTGTACTTGTTCAATACTCTAGCGGCTCACCCAAAATCCACTAAGTACAAAATTCGTGGATAACACCCAGCGCCCCCAGTAATAATTTGCCCACTTGAGTATTGCGTTCAACGCTGGTTCGTTGGTTATAGGGTGGTAAATTTTATTATGTGTGAAATTGAAATTATATGTGTGAATTAAACAGTCTACGATGCTTCTGGGTATCCCAACTGGGTAGTTCATACACACTGTAGAAAATAGTAAATTCCAATTTTACGGGGAAATGTGAGTTGTGAAAATTTTATTAGAAAATAAATCTCTCTGACAAAGAGTGCTCTTGATCCACCTTATTGTGAGATTCAAGAGACTTATCTAATCTAATATGAGAATGCAAAATGCAACAATGCTCTCCGATAGAGAGTGCTCTTGACTCGTCTTATGACAAGTTCAAGAGACTTTGTGTTCTTTTTATGATTTAATAATTAAATAGCAAGATACACAACCAATAGATAACATGCAAATAATGAAGTCTAATCTAGCAATTAGTAAGAAATGAAAGCTAAGTCTAACAAGCAAACTAAGCTAAGTAAAGATGAAAAAGGACACAAGACACACTTCCCCCAAATAGGGGAAGTAGAGAAAATGGGAAGCTTGATCCCACTAGCCTTCTTTATTAACGAATTACAATGCTTGGGATTTTAACCCTCGAAAAGAACTTTGAAAAATTAAAGGAGTGAATAAGCTTTAATGGCTTTTACAAAGGATTTTGTTTGTGTTTGTCTTCTTGGTTTTGAACTTTTTCTTCAATCCTTACAAGTCTTTGGACTTGTCTTTGGTTGACCTCCTCTTTGGTACCTACACAAAAAGAACAACCACTCATGCATCCATATTCGTTAATAAACCAAAGTAAATCTAGATGCAAAAATGTTAATTTTTTGTAACTTCGAAAGATATTCCAAGTAGTATTGTATTCCTCCTTTGGGAGATGAGTTTGGTCTTATCAGTGTCATTGAAAGAAGCAATGTAAATCTCCGAATGTAAGTTGGGTCATTAGTACCCAAGTATCAATATAATAAATGCTATTTGTAATGTCCAGTTGGACAAGTCGGCCCTGACAGCTAGTGAAGTTGGCCCCACCAAGTTAGAGGTCAAGTCAACAGAAGAATATAAATAGGGAGGCAATACACTCACTCAAGCTATTCTTAGCAAGAGAGAGAAGTAGTAATGCGCCAGAAAGAAGAGAGCAACTGTTGTCTAAGTTTTACACTGCACTGGTTGAGTTCTATACTGAGGAATTTTTGCGGGGTTTTCTTTCTTGTGGTTTCTCCGAGGAAAATCTCTGTGTTCTTGTGTTCTTATGTTTTTGTGCATGTTGTTCTTTCAGTGATCTTCTAGTGGCTAATTGTTTTAAGATATCATCTAAGCAATTATAAATAAAAATCAACATGGTATCAGAGCCACCTTGAAAGGAGACACTGCACAACTAGGGTTGGTTGTTCTTAACAAATCCCTCGACAGATCAACCAGAAAAAGGGCTCCTCCAACTCGCCTTTGAAGGGTGCATCTTTCTAAGGTGACAGAACAGAATTCCAAGAATTTTCAATTTTGGACCTGTTACTATTGCCGAGGCAAACTAGGGTTTCAGTTTTCCTAGGGTTTCATCATCAATCTCAGAAAAAGGAAGATACGGTCTACCTCGCCTCAGGAGGGCACATCTTTTCCACCACTTAGCTCCACCTGTGATCCCAGCTGCAAAATTAGGGTTTTTACTCCAAACCCTGGGACCTCAGGAAGAAGGTGAGTCAAGAGCTGCTTTCTGCAAGTAAGTATCCTTCTATCTATTTCCATTTGAGGTTCTCAGTTTTCTAAAGATTACAAAGAATACCAAGCTAGATGAAAAGCTTGAAGGGGCTGAAAACTTCAGAGCATGGAAGTGCAGAATCATGCTCATCCTCCAAGAGAACGATTCAGACAAATTTGTGATAGAGGAAGTGAAAGAACCCTCGGAATTTGAAGCTAAAACCAAGCACAACAAGGATATGATCATAGCTAAAAGAATCATAGCTGATTCAATCAAAGACAATCTGATTCCTCAAGTGTCTTCCATGGAGACTCCAAATGAAATGTTTGATGCCCTATCAAGGCTATTTGAAGGAAGAAACATTAATAGGAAGATGACCTTGAGAAATCAACTCAAAAGTGTAAGAGCTCAGAAGTCAGAGACTTTGTAATCTCACTTTACAAGAGTAGCTCAAATCAAGGATCAATTAGAAGCCATTGGTGACATGGTTGAAGAAGCAGAAGTTGTAATGACAACTTTGAATGGCCTTCCAAGAGATTGCGAAGCTTTCATCCGAGGAATTTGTTCAAGGAGGAAACTAACCAAATTCCGGAAGTTATGGGAAGAATGTGTCCAAGAAGAAGAGAGGATAGCAACCAAAGAAGAAAAACTAAATGACAATGAGGATCAATCCTTAACTACCCATACCAAGGGAAAAAGAAAGAGTCATGACCATCCTCCTAAGACTTGAGGGCTTAAAAGACCTAAGAGAGATTTCTCAAGCTTTGAATGCTTCAACTGTCACAAGTTAGGACACATTGCAATTAACTGTCCCATGAAAGCAGAAAGACTCAAGAAGATGAGAAGGTTTCAAGCACATGCTACTGAAGGCAGTGATCGAGAAGAAGAGGAAGCAAAGAAGGATGAAGATTCCAGTGAAGAGTATGTTTTGATCTCTACCCTAACCGGGTCAGTCTCACCAGGAAATGATACCTGGCTGATTGATAGTGGTGCCTCCAAGCACATGACTAGTTTCAAGGAGTCACTCTCATGCCTTGAACAAAAGGAATCTCCACACAAGGTAATGCTTGGATATGATTCCCAATATCCCATTAAAGGGTTAGGAAAAGCATCTTATAAATTGGGTTCCGGAAAGCCTATGAAAATGAAGGATGTCCTATATGTCCCAGGGCTAAAGAAGAATCTTCTTTCCATTTCAGCTTTAGACAAGAAAGGATTCAAAGTTGCCTTTTGTAGATGGAAAAGTCTTCATGTGGACCAAAGGCAAAACTATCGATGATGCAGCAGAGATTGGAGTTGAAGAAGGAGGTCTTTACAAACTAAAGGGACATACAAATTCTGCATTAACAACCAGTACCATCAATCCAAGTGAACTATGGCACAGAAGGCTTGCTCATGTTCACTACAAAGTTCTTGCAATTGTAAGCAAGGTGGTAACTGGTTTACTAGAAATTCGGATAAAACATGAAGGAGTGTGCAAGGGATGTGCACAAGGGAAGAATACTAAGAATCCCTTTCCGAAAAGTAATAGTAAGGCAAAAGGGATCCTAGATACTATTCACTCAGATATCTGTGGGCCAATGCAAACCACTTCATTAAGTGGGTACTCTTACTATACCTCCTTCATTGATGACTACTCCAGAAAGACTTGGATATACTTCTTGAAAAAGAAGGATGAAGTGTTTGAAAGATTCAAAGAGTTTAAAGCCCTAGTAGAAAACCTTTCTATAAAGAAAATCAAGATTCTAAGATCAGATAATGGAGGACAATTTACTTTAAATTAGTTCAATGATTTCTATAAAGAGGTCGGTGTTGCCAACTTTTGTGTACCATAGTTGGATTAGCTGAGGAGCCGCTAGTTGACAAACATGATAAATGTTTGGTTCTAGTGTATCAGATGATCCACCTTTGTGTCTAGCTAGTTTTTGTTTTGAATAATTATAACCATGGCCCCGTGGGGTTTGTAATAAAATGTGCTAGTAGGGTGTTTTGAGTGGTTCGGTCTCCTAAGACGTAGAATTTCAACTAAGGTATTCTAGGGAGTTTTTTGCCCTTGACAATTATGCTTTGCCTATAGACGAGTATAATTGATGAGGTTTTCTCCCGTTTCCTCCAAAGCTGGAATGCCCGATTTTGAACTCTGGGCCTTGGGGGGTTATTAGATCCCAACTGAGTATATATAAACCTACTAGACATTATTAGAATAGAGCATGGTCATGTCCTAAGTCACTAGGACCCTCGGAAAAAAATTGAAATTTTTTTACCGGACGCATCAAAATTTTTAATTTTTTAATTTTCCCTAAGTTTTTAATTAAATTTTTCCATAATTTAAATGGAAAAATTCAATTTGTAATAAGTTAGTCATCCGGAACCTGAATTCAGCGATTGAAGGCTCTAACCTTAAGCCAAAAATCATTCTTGATCAGCCAGCCAGCCAGATCCAACTTTCAGATCATCATTCGGCTACATAACTCATATTTTCTCAAAAAAGTCAGTTTTGGGGAAAATATTGATTAATTAATTAAAATGATTATTTTGGAGAAAATCCAAATCTCTCCAAATTAATCCGAATTCAGCGAAATGAAATGCAGAATGACATGGCATCGGGCATTAATGATGATTGGAGTTAACAGAACTCGGCTTCAGTCAACATTCAGTGAGCTTTAAGTTATCATTCACTTAGCAAAATCGCCTCCTTTCAGTGATGACCACGTTTTGGTGATGTGGAGCTTTCTCATTGGCTTGATGTTTTGATCGAGGTAGAACTGGGTCTTGTATTGATGATCTCCAGGTAGTGGCTCCTCCATACCTAGCATGTGGCTCCTCCATACCTAGCAGATGGTTCCTCTTCAAAGCTCACGCCCTCATCATTTAACTCACACCCCTCTCTCCCCAAGAGGGCGTCTTCACATGTGTGGCTTCCTCATTGGCTTGTTTTCAGTGCTTAGGGTTGGAGTGGGGGCGCCTTGCCTAGGTGGAGGCCTCCCCTCACTATTAACTCTTCATCTTCAGGTTCGGGCTCTCAGTTATGTGCCGAGTCGGTTAGGTCAGGGTTTTTGGTTTCAGGGTTTTGGGTCTTCTCTCATTTTATAAATAGAGGCTCCTTTAGCTCTATTCAGATGGACTTTTGTGCATAGAAACTCTGCAAAAATTGTAATCATTATTTATTTGAATAAAGCTTTTCGACTTTGGCGGTCTATGGGATTGTTCTTCATTGGTGGATGTCTATCTTATGAGGTGATTTCTAGGCTTGTTTTAAATTTGTTACTCATATGGTGAATCAAATAACTAGCTTTAGAAGTCTATTGTTAGAACATAAGATCTTCCATTTGCAGCTGTCAATTTGGATTATTATGCAAAGTTTATCTTAACCTAGATGAGTACAAGTATTCAGTTATATGAAGTATTGATCATGGTTTAATATTCATAGCATACTAGTTATTTTGTTTGATCTCACCGGGTTTTGAGTTTGACTGTCTTAGCATATCTTACCGTTTGGAGAAGGGTGCGAGCTCAGTTGCATCAATCTCATCTCCATCATCATAAGAAATTTTCTAACACTGTTGTCTTTCAGGATCTACAAAGTTGAGCTTTGTCCAAGAAGAAAAACATAAGGAGATCTTGCTCCAAAGCTCCATCTTCAAACTTCTACCTCTACCTTTCCCTTCTTAAAATTTTGCATTTGCTCATGAAATAGATCCAAGTTTTTAATACTCATTATTCAGATCTGTTTTTAGGGCTTTTGCTAGATCTAGTTTCTTTCATTAGATCTAGGGAAAATTTATGCTTTGCATGTAAATGTTCAAAAAATTTTCTAAGTATAAAAACTTTTCCAAAATTTTTATTTTTGCATTGTCTTTCCTACCATCTTTTAACAATATATGCTTGCTGATTTTTTACTTCTGTGACAGGTACAACGGAAATGCTAGCAAAATTCTGAAGAATTAAGCCTTAAAAAACCATAAATTCCCTCTTCTTCTTTTCCCCTTCTACAGATTGCTCCAAAGGCCTTCTAGGAATAAGAAAAGAAGCAAAAAAGGCAGCAAAGGAAAGCATTGTAAACAAATTAATAAAGAGCAAGTGGGATTACGGCTCCCACACCCCTCTTCCCCCATTTGGGGGAAGCTTATATCGTCTCCTCATTTTCATGCTTTGTTTTCATAATTTGCTAAAAGTAAAGTAGGATAGAATAAGTTTCAAATTGTTAGAGTTGTATTTTTCATTGAAGATTAGATAGTTTATTTCTGAAAAGTTCATCTTGCATAAAATAGAAAAGAGTAAAAAGTTTCCTTATTTATTCACTTAGCTAGTTTTAATTCTATTCACTTTTTTTGATATAATATTGCAAAAACCCTAAAAAATACCAAAATCTCTTGAATCTCACCATAAGGTGGATCAAGAGTGCTCTCTATCGGAGAGTTGTTTTTTGTTTTCTTTTAATTTGTAATTTACCCCCATGCTTTCCCGATTAGGGCCTAAAAAACCTGAAACAGACTCTTGGGTAGTTTAGTTCTTTATTTTTCTTTTAATTTTAATCAATTAATTAATTAAGTCTCTTGAACTTGTCATAATCCAAGTAAAGAGCACTCTCTATCAGAGAGCATAGTTAGACTTGCATATCCTTGCATTAGGCATTTAGATTAGCTGAGTCTCTTGAACCTTTGTCATAAGACAAGGTCAAGAGTGCTCTCTGTCGGAGGGTCTTAATTAATCGACTTAATAAAATTTGCAACTCACTCCCCCATAATTAATTAACTTCGTTGTCTCCTTGCTGGAGTATGCTTTGACCGACTTCAAAATCGGAGTATTCAGAAACTGCATTGGATTTTTAATCTTGCAAGAGAAACATAATAAATTTTAAACCCCATAACCAACGCACCGACGTTGTAGAGAATTTCCTAGGTTCTTCTTAGTAGAGGTGCTGGAACTCCTCGCTGTCTAAGCTTCTCAGCTAGCTGGTGAATCTTCGCGATACCAGCTTGGGATACTGGGCGGGCCGTCATGTTTTCAACAGATTGAACTTGGAACATTCTCCCAGCTCTTGACAAACCTTCGTTGACACCATAAGCAAGATCACTTAAAATCCTTAAAATATACCAAGAGCACTTGCACAACATTACATCCACTAGCTTTATTTCAAGACTTAGATTTATTTCTTAAAGCATTGCAGAGCTCTGACTCCATACAGGCACTGGTCTTTTAATCTTTGCATAATTATTATATCTGGATCACTTGTCTTTGGAACATTTTAATTTCTATCTGTGAATGCTTCTTTATAAAGTCTTGAATTATTGTTCATCTTTTAATTCTCTTGATAGCAACGTGGATTGCTTTGTCTTTCATAATAAACAAACACATTTAATCATAATAACTCCTAAACAACACCCATCCGCATTTGTAACCAATAAAAAACACTTCAACAACATTGAGCCATAGAAAACTCTTTGTTAGGGACTACCCCCCTTGGTTTCGTTAGGAGTTAGCCTAAACGGAGGAGCTAGGAGTAGGTCACAGTACCTGGCTCTGTGCTTTCCCACAGGGTCACACCTCTCCCACTTTCCTAAGTAAGGAGACAGCTTTCGGAAAGTTTCTACTGTTGGTGTGCAATCAGCGGAAAACAGTCGGGATTAAGAGGGAGCTCACCATTCCCTACAATCCACAACAAAATGGTGTGGCAGAGAGAAAGAACAGATCCATCATGGAAGCTGTGAAAGATATGATACATGATCGAGATCTCCTAATGTACCTATGGGCAGAAGCAACAAGAACATCAGTATATGTTCCGAATTGAATCTCTCACAAAACTCTTGGGAATAAAACTCCAGAAGAAATGTTTTTTGGTTAAAGACCAGAGGTAAGTCATCTAAAGATTTTTGGTTGTCTTGTATACATTCATATTCCCAAGGAGAGATTTTTGGTTGTCTTGTATACATTCATATTCCCAAGGAGAAAAGATCAAAATTAGATCCTTCAGGAAAGAAAGGATTGTTCGTAGGATATAGTGAACAGTCAAAAGCCTATCGAATATATATCCCAGTGTAGCGTCAAATTGAAGTTAGCAGAGATGTTACATTTGATGAAGATTCAGCCTTCAGAAAATCAAGAAAGACAAGGAAGATGAAGAGGAGCATGAAACTCCCAAAACTATTGAAAGTCCTAAAGAAGTCAAAGTTGGAGAAGAAGACCCGATACCTGAAGAGCATGATATGACAAAACCCCAGCCACCTGAAGATTTACCAAGTGAACTGATTTCTCGAAAGAGAAAACCTGCCTGGGCTCGTGAAGCAATTGAAGAAGCAAAAAGACTTGGTGCTCCCGAAGGAGCCATCCGAGAGAGAAAGAAGCCAAAGTCATACACCAGTTACATGGCCTTGATGTGTGATCTAGTTGATAAAGAACCAACTTGTTTTGAAGAAGCAATAAAACAGGAGGAGTGGGCTAATGCAATGGTCGAGGAATACCAATCCATTATGAAGAATGATGTGTGGGAAATAGTACTTAAACCAAAGGACAAGTCAATGGTATCCTCTAAATGGATATTCAAAACCAAACGCTCAGCAGATGGAAGTATAGAAAAATATAAGGCTAGATTTGTAGCCCGAGGATTCTCTCAGAAAGAGGGAATTGATTATGAAGAGACCTTTTCCCCAGTAGCTAGATACACCTCTATAAGAACTGTTCTTGCCTTGGCTTCCAACATGAAATGGAAGCTACATCAAATGGACATAAATATGACATTTCTAAATGGTGTGATTGAAGAAGAAGTTTATATCGAACAACCGCAAGGATTCGAGATCAATGACCAGAGGACTCATGTATGCTGAATAAAGAAAGCATTGTATGGATTAAAGCAAGCACCCAGAGCATGGTATGGAAGGATCGATGGATTCCTAATGAGCTTAGGATTTACTAAGAATAAAGCAGATTCCAACCTTTACTACAAGGTTGATGAAGATGGAATTTTAATTTTGTTACTATATGTAGATGATCTGTTTTTGACGGGAGAAGATAAGTCGATTATCGAATGTAAGAAGAGGATTGCTGTAGAATTCGAAATGAAATACCTTGGAATGATGCATTACTTTCTAGGTCTTGAAGTATGGCAACATTCAGATGAGATTTTTCTATATCAAGAAAAGTATACTGTTGAAATATTAAAAAGATTTGGAATGCTAGATTGTAAAGATATGCCTACTCCGATGACTACTAGTTTGAAGCTATTGAATGATGACACCTCAGAAGCTGTTGATGCCACACTATATAGACAGATCATTGGTTCGTTGATGTACCTCACCAATACTAGACCAGATATATGTTTTGCAGTAAACACCTTAAGTCAGTACATGGTGAATCCTAAACACATTCACCTAATTGGTGTAAAACATGTGATGAGGTATCTAAAGGGAACCTTAGATTATGGGCTCAGATATACGTCCAGTGGAGAGATCAAGTTGCATGGATATGTAGACTCAGATTGGGGCGGAAGTGCCAAATATAGGAAAAGTACATCAGGATGCTATTTCAGTTTGGGATCTGGCATGATCTCTTGGTTTAGTAGAAAGCAAACCAGTACTGCACTTAGTACAACAGAGGCAGAATACTTTGCAGCATGTTCAGCCTGCAGCGAGGCAGTATGGCTTCGAAAGATGTTGTCAAGAATATTCGATGCAGAGATAGATGTCACTGATATTCTTTGTGATAATCATAGTTGTATCAAGATGACAGAGAATCCCGTATTTTATGATAAATCGAAACACATTGAGATCAAATATCATTTCATTCGGGACATGGTACATAAGGGAGTTGTAAAGCTCAAGTATGTTCCCACTGAGGAACAAGTAGCAGATGTATTGACTAAGCCTCTGGCTCGTGTAAAGTTTGAATACTTTCGAGACAAGCTTGGTCTGGTCCGAAAGGACCTCTCTTGAAAGAGGGCATGACAGTAGATGTTGGATGCAGTGGTGAGTAGGTCAGTCTAGGGAAGGGTACGTCTCGCTAGGCTTGTTTGGCCCGAAAGGTTAGTAAGCCAGACTAAAGACTTGTCGATCCTAGGGGGATTAGTATGTCTGGCTAGGCTTGTTTGGCCCGGAAGGGTTAGCAAGCTAGACAAGGCTTGTTTGGTCCCCAGGGAGATCCATTTGTCTAACTATGCTTATTTGGCTCGAAAGAGTTAGTAAGCTAGACAAAATGGCCGAATGGATCTACCAGATAACTCACCGTGATGCTATTTTGAAGAAGATGAAGGGCAAGATGTATCCTCAGTATTGCTATACTGTTGATTGGTGATGACCGCTGAAAAGCTTGATGGTTGTTACAGTATTTCTATACTGATTGTTGATGACTGCTGAGATGCTTGATGGTTGTTACTGTATTGCTATACTATTGATTGTTGATGAGTGCTGAAAAGCTTGATGGTTGCTACAGTATCGACTCCTTTCTCCATTTTGGTACTTGTTGCCGCCTAATACACACTTTATGACACGGGGAAGTCTCCAACCCACTTTGTGTGTCCTTGGGGGCAAGTTAGAGTTGGGGACCACTATCACCACAGTCTCCCAACTCCTCCATTTAGGCCAAATCCCAACAGAGCCAAGGGGGTAGTCCCTACATGAAAGTTTATTAACAATTTAGTTAAAGGGATTTTATTTGATTAAGGTTACAAGGTTACAAGATCAGTGCCTAGATTAAATGGAGTCAAAAGATTACAAGTTACAAACTTACAAAAAGAATTAAGAATGATTATCCATAGTTGTCTAAGCCAAGCACGATATACAATATTAACAATATGAACAATGTAAATGAATTACACAATATGAACAAGTGCTAAAGAATGGTTAAACAAATATACAATGATAACTGAAAGGAAACAAGATATACATCGGATGAACAAGTTATTATGCTAAAGATCAAACGACAGACTGCTTTCAAGTTACAAGATTAAACAATGTTTTACTCAAGCGTGCCACAGCACTTTAAAGATATTATACTTGAAAGTGCAAGGTACTGAAATGAAATTGAGATGTTTGCAAGATGTACTTGTAATGAAAGCCTTGAAAAGCAAGGACTTTGAAGCAAACACAGAAACATAAATGTGGGTAAGACGTTTTGCAATGTCTCTTGGTTCGTTTTAATAAATTTTATTAAAGTTGAAGTCTTTGATTAAGTTTTAGATCCAGTGGTGTGACTACCCCAATCTAGTATTTCTCAAGTCAAAGAGGGAATGCTGGTGCACTCAAAACAGTGGAAACAAGTCCACCTGTAGCTCCCAGGTCCAAACCCAATGCCCTGGTGCTTAACAAGGAGGACATAGAACGCCTAGAGACCCCCACGGTCTTCTACTCCAACTAGCTTTCGAGGTCACTGTTTTTAATCAACCGGAAAAATAGCAAGATGGATGCCTATTAAACTAGATCCCCTAAGCCTCTCCGCTTTTCATACCCTTACCGGAGTTCCCTAAAGGGAGATAACAGGGGGGCAGAGGATACACAGACAGTTTAGGATGTATATTTTAGATAAATTGCAAATTTGTTTTTACAGTAAGCAAAATGAATTACAGAATTAACAAGTTAATACAGTCAACAAGTTATCCCTTATGGGAGGTGCCGGTACTTGATCTCTGGACAATTAAGAAATGAAATTGCTTTGCAAGAAAGTAAAATATTGCAGAAAGTAAAGTGAGCTAATTAAGGTTCCCTAAAGCCCCCAAACCCCTTCGTTTTTCATACCCTTGATCCGAGTTCCCTAAAGGGAGATAATGGAGGGAAGAGGATACATGGACGGATGTTAGGTTGTATATTACTCTTTGCAAAATTAAATGACAAGAAGTAAATTATAGAAATAAAATAACCCACAAGCCTCAAATCGAGCTTTGTGCCATAGGGCACGGTGTCGGTACCTTGAGGTACTTGGAGCAACTAAACTATAAAATAGAAAGAAAAACTAATCTAGATGCATGCTTGAAAAAGAAATGCTCAAAAAATAAGCTAAGCTAAACCAATGATGCTAACCACACAACAATCTTCCTAAAGAAGAAGGTGGCTAAAACTGAAAAATCTAGATCTATTTGAGATAGAAAACCAACAGCTAGTGATCTACTACATACTCTACTTCCTAATCTATTTACATATAGATTACAATTGCTTTATACAATTTTGGAGATTACCCCAAGAGAACTTCTCTTTGGGGTTTACAAATATCAGAAAAGAAGAGAGGAAGGTGAGGGTTTGAACCCCTTTTGGAACTGGTTGAAAGTTGAGGTATTTCTGGGCTAATTATATTTTTAATCTTTTATTTTTTATATTTTATTTAAGTTTTTATTTTTTTATTTTTAATCTTTTGTTTTTATCTCTTATTTTTTATTTTTTTTATCTGGGGCCTCCTTTGACTCAAATTTTGATTTTTGATTTTGATTTTTGATTTTTTGATTTTTTATTAAGACAAGAGGGGCGCCCCACTTAGGAGATCTTCAAAAATTTATTTTGACCATGGGGGGGGTTTATTTAAAAATAAATATTGACTATGCTTAGCCACCCCCCAAACTTAATTACCATGGCCTTATTTGATTTTTTTCTTCAAAATCAAATAATTTAATTTTTCACTATGTTAACCAAAAATTTTTCCTAGGAAATAATTAATTTCTTAAGAAAAAAAAAACCTTGTCTTAACCAAAATTGGTCTAACTTCCTAACTCATTGTCAGAATGACATGAGACTTGATCCAATGGCTTAGGGGGTGTTATAGCATTTTCATTTGCATTCATAGCCCCTATTACAAAATGCCAAGGTTCAAGAGATTGCATTATTACATCAAAACTTAATTAATTAACCACCAAATGGTAAAGTTAATTAACTAGGAAAAAATAAAAATAAAAATAAAAATCCTAACGAAATTCCGCAAGACTACAAGATATGGCTAGCATGGTCATGGAAAACAACTTGAAACCTTAGCCACCTCATGGGCTTGATTATCAGAACGCCAATTCACCACTTTAGAGGATTGGTGAGTGAAAAACCCAACCAATTAAAATTGTTAATTAACAAAATTAACTGGAAGGGGAAAAAAACACTTGGTGAAGAGAACTTCCCTGATAATAAAGTCCATGGTGACATCCTTAGAGGAATGACCCATGCCGACATATAAAGTTAGATTAATTATCCCACGCAGGGGAGCGAGCATTTCGTGTACAAAAGGGGCATAATTGCTCTGCTAAGTGAAAAATCCCTAGAATTTTTGCATGGTACAAACTGCACAGAATGTACATCTTCCATGTACATGAGGTTTCCACCTACTCGAAATAGGTGGGAAACATCTGGCTCCAACTTGGGGACGTGTGTTCGATCATCAGAGAGCATACGAGAACTCCAGACTCCGCAACCACAAATTCTCACCAATAACCAACATAAGTCCTCATGTAGAAACCAATAAATAATCAATAATGAATAAATGAAATGACTACACAATGATCATACATATATGCATAAATAATTTCAAAGAATGAAGTAATACAAAACTGTTAAAAGAATACAAGGAAAAGGGTTAGAGATACATTACAGAGAGTGTCCCTTAGGACACTAAGTATTTATCTTTTTGAAGAAAAACCTGATTTGTGGCTCGTTTGACCCTCTCCTGTTTCTTGTGACTTTGATAGTGCCTCACATCTTTGAAAATTTGCCAAAAGTCTAGACTATCAAAAAACTGCTCATGCCATATTTTGTTAACTTCCTTAATTCTGATTCCATCCTTTATATTTTCGGGGAAGCTAACAAAAATAACATGATCCTTTACACTATTTACACTGTCCACATTCTGAAAAAACACTGATTCATTCTGGCATGCCTCGACTGTCTTTTCTTCTAAAACATTCTGAAAATGGTCTGACACTTTACTGACTTGAGGAGAACTTACTAAAGCCTTGGGTGGCTTATCCTTTTGGGCTGGAACCTTTACACTCTCTTCTACAGGAACTGATACCTTTACATTATTGATCCAACCCCCTAAATCCATGCTCAAATTGTTACTTGAAAATACACTTTGTTTAGGGGTAAGTTCATGGTCACATGTTTCTTCTACTTTGTCCATATTTCTAGTCATGCAAACCATGTCCTTACTATCTTCTATTGATTCCAACAAATCCTCATTATTGTCAAACACACATTCATGGCCAGCTATATTAACCTGTTCCATTCTTTCTCTAGATGCTAACTTTTACTTTGTAATCTGAGGATCCCTCTTATCTCCCCATTTATCATTAAAAGCTTCAATGATTCCCTTAAGGTCTTTAAACTTGTTATCATCCTGTTCCATAAACCAATCAATGGCCTCTTCCTCTAAGGACAAAACAAAGAGTTTCATCTTCACATCCTCATGGTTGTGTGCCATACACAATCTTGCAATACATAAATTGAAATTTCTGATGTGGGCTTTAGCACTTGTAAC
Source organism: Pseudotsuga menziesii (assembly GCA_001517045.1). Classification (NCBI taxonomy): domain Eukaryota; kingdom Viridiplantae; phylum Streptophyta; class Pinopsida; order Pinales; family Pinaceae; genus Pseudotsuga; species Pseudotsuga menziesii. The sequence goes on along the minus strand of LPNX010533564.1, from coordinate 438,288 downwards.
ATTGTCTCCTTGAAAAGAAGGCAACTTATCTATAGTTTTTTCTGGAACGTCATGAGGGTAACTAACAATTTTAGAGAAATCATATGGTTTATAATAATTATCCATTGTTATGGTTGGTTTACTTGGATAAACAACAAAGGGATATTAGAAATTAGCTTCTTCTCCAAGACTTGTAAAAATTCTACAAGGAGCAAGTTTGTTTAACTTCCTCTAAAATCCTTTTTAGGATCTAAGAGGGAGCTAAGCAAACCAAAGGGCTCCAGTTAGAATAACTTACTATATATTTTGAAATGGAGTCGCCATTTGGAGAACAAGTAAACTTTTAATATGGGTAAAAGAAAAAAGAAAAAAATTAAAGGTTATTTCAAAAATTTTATTAACACTTAAAGAATTAAAGAATTAAATCTAAAATTATTTAACTAATGTCAAGACCAAGGACAAAAGACTTGTCTCCGACAACGACGCCAAAGATGTTGCCGCCTAATACACACTTTATGACACAGGGAAGTCTTCAACCTGCTTTGTGTGTCCTTGGGGGCAAGTTAGAGCTGGGGACCACTGTCACCACAGTCTCCCAACTTCTTCGTTTAGGCCAAATCCCAACAGAGCCAAGGGGGTAGTCCCTACAGGAAAGTTTATTAACAATTTAGTTAAAGGGATTTTATTTGATTAAGGTTACAAGGTTACAAGATCAGTGCCTAGATTAAATGGAGTCAAAAGATTACAAGTTACAAACTTACAAAAAGAATTAAGAATGATTATCCATAGTTGTCTAAGCTAAGCAAGATCTACAATATTAAGAATATGAACAATGTAAATGAATTACACAATATGAACAAGTGCTAAAGAATGGTTAAACAAATATACAGTGATACCTGAAAGGAAACAAGATATACACCGGATGAACAAGTTATTATGCCAAAGATCAAACGACAGACTGCTTTCAAGTTACAAGATTAAACAATGGTTTACTCAAGCGTGCCACAGTACTTTAAAGATATTATACTTGAAAGTGCAAGGTACTGAAATGAAATTGAGATGCTTGCAAGATGTACTTGTAAAATGAAAGCCTTGAAAAGCAAGGACTTTGAAGCAAACACAGAAACATAAATGTGGGTAAGACGTTTTACAATGTCTCTTGGTTTGTTTTAATAAATTTTATTAAAGTTGAAGTCTTTGATTAAGTTTTAGATTCGGTGGTGTGACTACCCCAATCTAGTATTTCTCAAGTCAAAGAGGGAATGCTGGTGCGCTCAAAACAGTGGAAACAAGTCCACCTGTAGCTCCCAGGTCAAACCCCAATGCCTTGGTGCTCAACAAGGAGGACAAGAATGCCTAAAGACCCCCATGGTCTTCTACTCCAACTAGCTTCTCAGGTCACTGTTTTTAATCAACCGAAAAAATAGCAAGATGGATGCCTATTAAACTAGATCCCCTAAGACTCTCCGCTTTTCATACCCTTATCGAAGTTCCCTAAAGGGAGATAACAGGGGGCAGAGGATACACGGATAGTTTAGGATGTATATTTTAGATAAATTGCAAATTTGTTTTTACAGTAAGCAAAATGAATTACAGAATTAACAAGTTAATAGAGTCAACCTGAGCGTTATCCCTTATGGGAGGTGCCGGTACTTGATCTCTGGACAATTAAGAAATGAAATTGCTTTGCAAGAAAGTAAAAGATTGCAGAAAGTAAAGTGAGCTAATTAAGGTTTCCTAAAGCCCCCAAACCCCTCCGTTTTTCATACCCTTGATCCAAGTTCCCTAAAGGGAGATAACAGAGGGCAGAGGATACACGGATGGATGTTAGGTTGTATATTACTCTTAGCAAAATTAAATGACAAGAAGTAAATTATAGAAATAAAATAACCCACAAGCCTCAAACCGAGCTTTGTGCCACAGGGCACGGTGCCGGTACCTTGAGGTACTTGGAGCAACTAAACTATAGAATAGAAAGCAAAACTAATCTAGATGCATGCTTGAAAAAGAAATGCTCAAAAAATAAGCTAAGCTAAACCAAGGATGCTAACCACAACAATCTCCCTAAAGAAGAAGGTGGGTAAAACTGAAAAATCCAGATCTATTTGAGATAGAAAACCAACAGCTAGTGATCTACTTCCTAATATATTTACATATAGATTACAAATGCTTTATAAAATTTTGGTGAATACCCCAAGAGAACTTCTCTTTGGGGTTTACAAATATCAGAAAAGAAGAGAGGAAGGTGAGGGTTTGAACCCCTTTTGGAATTGGTTGAAGGTTGAGGTATTTCTGGGCTAATTTGGGCAGCACCTCCCCTTTATCTGTGTAAAACTTGTCACAAACCAGCAAGCGAAGCTTGCTCTTCGCTTGCTGGATATCACAAAAAACTCAAAGAAATTATCAGAAAAAAGTTAGTCCAAAAAATCACTAATTTAGGGCAAAAATCTGATTGAAAAAAATGACTGAAATGTGATGTTTAGAGGGTTGGAAACTCAGTTTCCAGCCACCTAAATGCTACTAAATATCAGATCTGAAATGTTTAATTAAAATACTAAAGATTTAGGCCCTAAAAAAGAGGTTTTTTTACCACTATACAATGATAGAAACCCTAGATCTAGAACCCCCGAAAAAATAGATCTGAAAACAAGAAACCCTTGGAGGAGCCGTTCTTAGCTTTAGATCCCTACAAAACAAATCTATTAGAGCTGCAACAAGCAAGCAAAGAGATGAGCACAAAAATAAATCCTACAAAATACTTTGTAGAATCTTACTAATCTACTCACAAATGAAGATAGAAGTACTTCTACCTACAAGTCTTTCCACAAAATACTTTGTGGAGAGCTTCCAAGCTAAACAAGTGCAACAATAATTGATAAATCCACAAGGTTATCTCACTAATCCAAGCATGAAATGAGATGTATCCACATCAACAATTTGTTTCCAAAGCTTTCATCTATTAAGCCCAACTAGGGCAAGATTCAATACAACAATAGCAAGAGGCTTGGGCCAAATGCTTGAGAGAATATGAGAGGAGAAGAGAGAAAGATTTCGGCAGCATAACATTAGCATGAGAATGAATGAATAATGAGGGAGGGGAGACTTTTTATAGTTGAAAAGATCCCAAACCCATTCCTAAATCAAGGGTCCAAAACATAGATCTAAACTCTAGCTCTCCTCCACCCTTAGATCTAGGTTTGTTGACTTTGCAAGCCATCCACCAATCATAAGCAAGGGGCCCTCTTCAAATCAATGGTAAAAAAGATAGATCCATGTCACAATGAAGCTTAACCCTTAGATCTAGGGTTTCCATGACTCAAGTGGGGCCTTCTTTGACTCAAATTTTGATTTTGATTTTGATTTTTTATTTTTTTTATTTTTTATTAAGACAAGAGGGGCGACCCACTTAAGAGATCTTCAAAAATTTATTTTGACCATGGAGGGTTTATTTAAAATAAAAATTGACTATGCTTAGCCACCCCACAAATTTAATTACCATGGTCTTATTTGATTTTTTTCTTCAAAATCAAATAATTTAATTTTTCACCTTGTCTTAACCAAAATTTTTTCCTAGGAAATAATTAATTTCCTTGGAAAAAAAAAACCTTGTCTTAACCAAAATTGGTCTAACTTCCTAACCCCTTGTCAGAATGACATGAGAGTTGATCCAATGGCTTAGAGGGTGTCATAGTATTTTCATTTGCATTCATATCCCCGATTACAAAATGCCAAGGTTCAAGAGATTGCATTATTACATCAAAACTTAATTAATTAACCACCAAATGGTAAAGTTAATTAGAAAAAATAAAAATAAAAATAAAAATCCTAACGAAGTTCCGCAAGACTACAAGATATGGCTAGCATGGTCATGGAAAACAACTTGAAACCTTAGCCACCTCATGGGCTTGATTATCAGAATGCCAATTGACCACTTTGGAGGATTGGTGAGTAAAAAACCCAACTAATTAAAATTGTTAATTAACAAAATTAATTGGAAGGGGAAAAACACTCGATGAAGAGGACTTCCCTGATAATAAATTCCATGGTGACATCCTTAGAGAAATGATCCAGGCTGACATATAAAGTTAGATTAATTATCCCACGCAGGGGAGCGGACATTTCGTGTACAAAAGGGGCAGAATTGCTCTACTAAGTGAAAAATCCCTAGAATTTTTCCATGGTACAAACTGCACAGAATGTACATCTTCCATGTACATGAGGTTTCCACCTAGTCGAAATAGGTGGGCAACAGTACTGACACTGGTCTTCCCTCGAGGACTGATCCTCCTTTCCTTCCCATCAATCAAAATACCTTTTTTTTTTTTTTTTCTGTTTTGTTACAATTGTTTCTCTCTAAGGCATCCTCTTCTGATCACCTTGCCTTTCGCTGGACCTGCCTTAGCGATCCTACCTTAGGGAAGCCCCCCTAGAGTTGGAGAAGAGCCAACCTGAAGCGAGGAGAGAGGGGTGTGGTGACATTGGCCTCTCTCTCGAGAGTTGTCACCGAGCCGACGTGCTCACCTTTTGGGCTTGAGCACACGCGTGCCAGTTTTGGGCGACAACATTTTGGCGCCGTTGCCGGGGACAAAGTCCAGATCCCGAATTTTGAAGACTCTGCTTCATTGACATTTGTGGGAGATTACATTGCAGATTCTTCTTCTCACATGGCGACTCCACGAAGGGATAGAGCCCTTGTCCTTTTGTAGATTTGAAATCCTATTGGGTGTAAAGGTGAGGACACTCATTGGAAGGCTTTCAAGCTCACCTTGGCGACTCCACAGTTGGGTATATGACTAAATACATTTTCCAAATTTAGTACCTCATTATTCGATTTATAGATGATGATACGGAAAAGACGTGGGATATTTGGCATGAAGCTTACAACCCGCTAGATTTCTCAAAAATCCATGGATTTCCTAATCAGTGCTACGACCGTGGGATGGTGCATGACATTCTTCCTAGGTTCTATGGAAATGACGGTGTTTCAGCCACCCATCATATTGCCTCTCTTTGCAAACTGGTGGCTGATTTTAAAGTTCATCATGAGGATGATATTATGGTCGTTTTCGCTATAACTTTGGAAGGGGATGCAATGATCTGGTTCTATGGCCTTTTGGATGAATCCATAGATTCAGTGGCAATGTTTTTCGAGAGGTTTCTCCTCCGTTGGCACGATGGAGCGGTTGACGAGATTGGGCAGCTTGCTAAAGAATATGATGCCCTCGTCCCTAGGGTCCATCCTGAGCTTAAAGAACAGACCATTGAAGATCAAATCAAGGAAGCACTACAAAGGCCTTTGGTTGAAGATATCCCAGATACGGCTATAATAGAAGATGTGAAGCTGTCCCAAGTTCCTGAACAACTTCATGTTGAAGATAAGAAGCTTCCTCAGGTATATATTGAAACTAATAAAACTTGTGTTGCAGATCTGTCTCATGAAAGTCTTATGGATGACAAAATCCAGTTTGATGAAGGGTTGCCCATTGCTTCTCTAAGCCCTCTTCAGTGTTATATTGATGAAGCATGCGTGCTGACGTCCTGTATGGTTAAACATTTGAAATATCTCTTATGTTTGCAGCATGAGTGTTTTTATGACAACCATACTTTGATGGCATTTCCAGTTCAGATCTACAACATATTTGATGAGACTTTGTTTTGGCTAATGACCAAACACAAGGGAAGAGGTTATATTATTGACAAGGAGCTGAGATGGTTCCATTGGTCGTATGCATACACCTGACGTGGGATAGATTCATGTTAAGTTAGTGTAGGTAGGAAGAAAAATAAAGCTCTTGCATGAGCATTTGCATTATCAGTTTTGTTTTTTCTTATGCATTTTTTCTTTTAAAGTTTGTAATAAGCAGGTGGTTGGATGTGAATTGAGCCATCCCCACTGCACAATTAGCTAGTCTGCTGATACTCAGAGAGTCTATGGTTCTCGTGTGCTCTCTCCAAGAGCACACGTCCCCAATGAAGCCAGATGTTACCCCCCAATTTGACAGGGGTGTCCATAATGCAGCTGCGTATAAACTAAAATGTGTAAGAAGGAGAAAACGTAATTCATTACCTCCAAGGATATGATTATGCAGAGTATATGTTTGGTTAAACACAACAACAAACCAAAGCACTCTCACCTCGAAATAGAAGGGAGAAAATGGAAATAAAGTTTTATGCTAGCTTACAGCTTCACACTCATCTTTGACCATATTGAATCTCAGAGAAAGAGACAATAGGAAGTTGGAACAACTTTTGTTTGATTACTTGTTCCAATTCTGTTGTTTTAATGTCATATACATTCACAACTTTGTTGTTATTGAGCTTACAGGAAAGTCTGTGTTGTTGGCCCAAGCAAAATATTAGAGTGAAGGACCATGATAATTGGAGACATGATAGTCAGAGACACAAGAGTCAGATTGTCATTCTGAGATTGTCAAAGAAACTGAAAAATATTCATTGTGGTCAAAGGAAACAAACTTTTCAGTAAATGGTGAAGGAAGAAATTCTAGAGGATGGAAGGCAGAACCCAGTTCTCCAAAAGATATTGACAGGTCTTCTCAAAGAGGTGCTTCAGTACCTTCATCTCCATGAGAATTTCAAAAGATCAATCCTTCAAAATCAATTGAGATGATTAATTCATGGAATCGAGTGTTATAGTCTTCATCACATCCATCCAAGCCTTTGTTACCATTCCCAGAATGGAACACAGAATTTTTCGAGTTGGTATTGGTTCCTTTGGAGAAGTTTTTCGAGGAATATGGAGAGAACAATGGGACAACAAGCACCGCAAGGAGCTCTATTTTATTATCAAAAGACAGCAACGCAAAGAGCACCCCAAGGATCGCAGGAGATTCTGGCAGTGAGATATGTATGAATCTTTTGACAATGGAGCACTATATGACGTATTACACATGGCAGATGAGACTACTAGAAATTTGACATGGAATATTTGTGTAGAGATTGCGTTGGGCATAGCTCGAGCTTTAGAGTATTTGCATGAAGTTTGCTCTCCATCCATTGTTCATAAAAATTCAAATCGTCTAATATTTTGCTTGATGATGATCTCAACCCTCGTTGGTCCGACTGTGGAATTGTTGCTCTTAATCCAAATTCTAAGCGTCAGGCTCAGGTGGTGGGTTCCTTCGGGTACAGTGCTCCTGAATATGTCATGTCAAGAATCTATACCATGAAGAGCGATGTGTACAACTTTGGCATGGTAATGCTCAAGCTTTTGACAGGCCGAAAGCCCTTGGATAGTTCAAGAACAAGGTCAGAACACTCATTAGGGAGATGGGCCACCCCTCAGCTCCATGATATTGATGCATTGGCAAATATGGTTGATCTAGCGTTGAAGGGAATTTATCCTGCCAAATCCCTCTCACGCTTTGCTGATATTATTTCCCTCTGCATTCAGCCTGTGCCAGAATTATGTCCTCCAAATGTCTGAAGTTGTGCAAGTATTGGTTCGTATGATGCAAAGGGATCACCTCAATAAGAGGATGACAGATTTGAGAACCACGATTTCTGTGCATCTTCACCCGCTGACTACAAAATCGTGGACCAGATTTGCTCGTTTGACCAACTGATGGAAATCAAGGCTGAATATATGGGTGGTATCATAAATTTTGCGATCTCCAATTGTTGTTTTGCTGAGGTTATAATGACACTCAGATTGTCGATTATCAGTATGGCTACGTGTAGCCTTGAGGCAGCCGATGGTGTTTGGGAGAATTAATTTCTCACTGGGGTATCCACAATTGTACATGCAGTCCAGTTGTTGTTTCGACTGTGGGCAAATCTGTTTCGGCATCAATCATCATGGTTTTTCGCTAAAAAGAACCGAAACTTTCAGTTGCCAACTATTACAAAGACATTAAAATGTTCTGTATATTAGCAGTGGAATTCTCATTGGCAGCCAACTCCTCTGTTTGGCAGCTGATTGCAAATCGAGTTCATCTCCAGCTTGGCGATATTTGCAATTATTTGAAAGCAGCCGAAAGTCTGAGTTAAAAGTTTAAACTGTTACTGGGGCATATTCATGGTAAACACGTGTTTTCTTGACAGTCAAGTCATGGCCAACTAGGAGTTTCAGCGTTCAAATTTTGCCAAGTTATGGATAAAGTTAGAAGCTAACCAACCCATATATCGCATATTTGGGAAGCCTAAGTGATAATCACACTTTAGTTAGGTGGAGTTTCTTTCAATAAAGTGGTAATTACACTTTGCCTTTGTTTAGGCGTTACTGGAGAGAAAAGTGGATCTAAGATTCACTTCAATCTTTTATTTTTATTATTATTTTATTCTATTTTTTCTTTTTGAAAAATAATAAGAGCCTTTTGGCTTATAAAGAGCAAAGCTCTTTCTTTGTAAGGAAGGAAAAATGGCTGGGAGGATTTTTCTCCAGAGCTGAATAGAAAAGATCATGTTGGGTTTTTCGGACATATATTGGGTATCTCTGTCATGGTTGTGTGTTTTTCATAAGCTATAAACTAAACATAGCATAAAAGGCTATAATCTAGCCCATTGGGAAAGCATTTGCAGCTGTCAAGTTGTTTGTCGCCGTTATGTTTTTAAAAGTCTTAGGAGTAATGGACATTAGTCAGTTATACTTACATTCTTCTTGCCTTTGATCATGGAATGTACTAGTTTAATCCCACTTCTGTGAAACACAAAGCCTCCCTGAGTTCCCTTTTGACTCCATTCTCCCTTCTGGTATTGACACTGGTCTTTCCTCGAGGACTGATCCTCGCTTCCTTCCCATCAATCAAAATACCTTTTTTCCGATTCATTACAATTGTTTCTCTAAGGCAGCCTCTTCAGGTCACCTTGCCCTTCGCTGCATCTACCTTAGCGATCCTACCTTAGAGAATCCCCCCTAGAGTTGGAGAAGAGCCAACCTGAAGCGAGGAGAGAGGAGTGTGGTGACATTGGCCTTTCTCTCGAGAGTTGTCACCGAACCGGTGCACTCACTTTTTGGGCTTTAGCACAGGCGTGCCAGTTTTGGGCGATAACAGAGTCTAAAGTTGCCTTCCAGGACAATTCCATGGAGCCTAGAGTGGATCTTCAGTTCCTAAATTATCTTATCTATGACTACCTTACAAGTTGATTGCTTGATAGAAGATCAGGCAGCTGCTAAATTCTTGGTTCTTGCACCTCTATCACTATTCACCCATTTACACAACAATTTAAACTACTAATTATCTCTCGAAGAACATTTCCTAAATACCAGTGAATCTCGGAACCCAATTCTGGCAGCCTGGAAACTTGTTTGTCGTTTTCAAAATCATGAGTCACCGCAAACTGTTCCTGAAACTTCTTAGCAGTACTTAAATTCTGCTTAGCAATTTCTAGAAACTAGTGAGATTTACTGAGTGTTTTCAGGAATGCTGGAAGTTTCCAACAGTTTTTGTTTTAAATCTCAATTTTTTTTTTATACTAAACCTAAAAGTGCCCACTAACCCTACCAACTAAAATAAAGCCATTTGAAGTGAAAAATTCTTATTCTATGTTCTGATTTTTCAAGAGAGTAGCAGAGAAGCAAAAAAAGAGTGTTGTAGCAGGGTTTTTAGGTGGATTTTACCTGAAAAAAATTGTTCCTCTTTGTAGACCTTATTTTCTGTGGTTTCCTATGCAAACTACCCCAAAGTCTCTATTGATTTTTAACCCTTTCCATGCCTGTTTCGGGAAATCCATTTCTTGCCATTTCCTGTTTCTACTTTCCAATGCTTGGGGACACATAGGTAAATAGTTACCAACTACAGCTGGCAAAAACTGTCTTTACATTAAAAAATACTATGTTTTATTACAGAATACCACTGACAATTATTGCGGGTTGTTAGTGTGTTTCTTGCTCATTAGGTGGGCAACTTGGTGGGTTTGTAACTTGTTGGGCTCACAACTTGGTGGGCTTGCCACTTAATCAGGTCTTGGTGGGTTCACAGCTTGATAGACTTATCATTTGGTGGGGTTGCAGTTGAGTGGATTTGCAACTTAATGGTCTTACAGCTTAGTGTATTTGCCACTTGATGGATTGGAAACCTTGTGGGCTTAACTGGTCCTTGATCCCATTTAAAACCAAACCAACACCTTAATAGATATTAGACTTCAGAAAGGGTTGCAGCCCAACGACCATAGCCTCTTGGACTTGATTTGTTGGTGTCAAATCTCCCTACAAATGGTTGGCAGTTATTGAGCCTCACATTCAGATCCTTTTGTATCCCTTTCCTCCACATCTCGGCTAGTTCTCTGTTGTGCTCTATTCTTTGTGGATTGAGGTATTGACTTCCTACTTTGTTTTATTGAAATTAAAGAAAGAAATATATTTGTGTTTGTGATGGCCCAGAATATTTAGCAAGACTGGAAAGAACATCTATTTTCAAATTAATGGTATAGCAGGGCACAGAGTGAATCTCCCAACCTCTACAATACATAGCATGTACAAGAAAATAAATATGGATAACAAAAAACTGATGTTACTTTCTTTCTAACTAAAGGAAATTGAATAAATCTGATTCAGTTTTAATTCTATCCTTACCATCTTTGTACAATCTATCTGAAGCATAGCTAAAACTGCAGGCTATAGACAGTAAATGTGTTTGACTTAGTGCATTTATTGACTGAACCTTTTTTCTCTGTACAGCCAAAATTAATTGCAATTTCCAACACAATCAGTTTTGCAAACCCAAAAGAACCTCTATATCCACGTCTTGCTCAGGGAAAGCTTTGGAATGAGGTCAGTGACATGTATTTCTGTTCTTGAATCAATTCTAGACTTGTACGAGTAACTTTTATTCTACACTTTGTTAAATTTTATATAGAAAATCTAGTGTTTGATGCATTATGTTTATCAACTAGTTATTATGAAATTCTCTTTGCCTTTTGGACTCATAGAAAGAAACACATATAGAATCATATATATTAGTACTAAATAAATTATATTTCTCTCTCAGTACAACTTTTTACTGCACTTTATGCTTGCAAACTTGTTAAAAGTTTAAGATCTAAGAATAGAGCTCTTTTGCTCTTTTTGGTATGCAAATTGCAAAAAACGTCTTAGAAGCTTTTGATCTAAGATTAGAGTTGTTTTTCTTTTTTTCTTATGCAAAGAAACATGTAGTTTTGACTCGATCTTTTATACACAATTCTATGAAGATACATGTTGCTGCCGGATACGCACCTCGGGGTTAGCGTGGCAAAAATCTTCAAGCCATTGGGTGTGTCCTTGAGGGCAAGTCTCGAGTCAAGTGATGTCACTTGATCTTGACTCCTTCGTTTAGGCTAACTTTCAATCAAGCCAAGGGGGGTAGTCCCTAGAAAAGAGTTACTAAGGCTCTTATTAGTTTTTAGTTATGGATGTGAAGTTATTTAGGTTAATTCCTAACAAAGCCAAGGGGGTAGTCCCTAGAAAATAGTTACTAAGGCTCTCATTAGTTTTTAGTTACAGATGTGAAGTTGTTTAGGAGTTCGAGAGTGAATTACTGAAACAAGACTTGCGAAGAATTAAATGACTTTAACAACATATTAAATTAAAGCATTCACAACACATAGATTGATTTATGTAGAAAGTAAAGATTGTAGACCAGTGCTGTGGAGTCAAATAATGTTGTAAAGGGAAATGTTGTGCAATTGTATCTTGGTCAGTTTTAATTATTATGGATGAGTGGATTATGGGAAGGGGGTTCCGATATACTGTGAGGTACGAGGAACAAAGTCTAGATTTGATGAATGTGGTTCCACACGAGAAAATGTGGGCTAGATCGGAGTCGTGGGGGTGTGTCCAACCCTACACCAAACAAGGGTGCAACTTGACGGGGCCCTATGGTCACTATCTAGTTGTTCTCGCTTTCTCTGTGAAATTTGCCCACAAAAAACAAAGGCAAGACGCTGGATTTTTGTCCTATAAGGGGATTGATTTTAATTAAATGTGAGTTGTTTAATTACATGTGAAAAAATTATTGAATGCAACAAACCGCATTTTTTGGATATTCCAAAGCTTAGGAAAACCTCCAATGGATAGAGCATACGCAGAGATTTGTGCGGAATATTTATTCTGGGTAAAAGAAAAGCAACATGCAAAGATAAACAAATGTTCTCCTAATTACTAAAGGCCAAGAATCTCTTTCCCTTTCTATACTTCGTGAAAGCAAGGCTGGGTTCGTTACTTTGCAAATTACAAATAAAACTGAAAGACAACTAAACTAATTAAAAGCAAAGATGAAACTAATCTAAAGTTGGAAGCAAATATAATGATATAGGAAAGAAAAGAAAATCATAAAGCAGGAGAAACAAATCCCCCTAGGGGGGATGGAGTGTGTGAGCTTTATAGCCCACTTAAAAAAAAATTGCTTCACTTGAAAAACAAATTGTCAAGAAATTTTTTCTCGTCTTCAAGGTACATGGTACATGGTTTCCCATCTAGTTGGTTAGGCGGTCAAGATGTAGGAACCCAAGATTCTAGGATTCTCCAATGATCTCCTTTCATAAAGTTCAAAGATCGGTGACACGTCCCATAGTTGGAGCCAGATGTTACCAACTGAGTTGCACTAAGTTGGACTTACAAGTGAGCCGCCAAAGGATGAACATTGTACTTGTTCATAGTCTGAGTTCAGAAGTCCATCAAGCCATTTTCGACCCTTTTTATTTTTTATTTTTTATTTTTTTCACATGTTCATACTACACGGGGAACTGTAATAAACTGATTTGGCATGATGAACTTATGTAAAAGATTTGGCTTTCCTAGGACTTAGTCATCAATACTTTACTCTAAGGTGTTTTTTCCTTGAAGATTATATGTCGTTTTTTAATGACATAATTTTCAAGTTTTTCACTTGTTCCTCCAAAGCTAGAGTAATTTTCTTGGTGGTTAGGACTTAGGAGGTTATTAAAACCTAAGTGTCAATTTATTTTACCATGCTAGTCATTGTTTTTGAGTCATATGAACATGTACTAACTGCCCTTAGGTGTTTTTAATTTTTCGGTAATTTTTAATTTTTCGTTAAAAACAAGCCGATTTTAATTAAAAATATTGACTAAGTCATAAAAGTGGTGGTAGGAATGGGTTTTTGCCATCGGGGTGCTCATTTTCTATCTCAAAGCACCCACTTTACTTGTTATCACGAATATTGTAGTTGCCTTGTGAGGTGTTCCTATTCAGAATGACAGACGAAAGGAAACTAAAGTCACGACCTACGATATCCAAGACTTCCGAAAGAACTTAGATGCCACACCAGTCAAGGATATCGACACTTCAGACCCAGTGAAAATATAGAGCCCAGGGGGCGTCCCTATGAACAAGAAAACCCTAACATAAGGAAAAATGAATAGATGACCCAAGCAAACTTGGTGGAATCTCTTAGTGGGAAGATTTTTAAACAATTACTAAGAGATTTCGAGTATCTAGGTGAAAATCCCCAATTTTACCTTAGGGTTTTATGCAGAAAATTGGGATCTAGGGAAAAATGGTGAAATTTAATGAAATTAGATACTTAAACTGATGGCTTGATGTAAGATTAAACAAATGAAAGCAAAACCAACAATACCTAGTTTATGGTTTCTGAAATAGCCACTCCTCCCAAGGAGGGCGTTTTCCCCTAAGAAGCAGGCCAGTGGTTAGGATGGGAAAATGGAGTCCGATGATGATGAAAATTGAAACTTAGGGGTTTTATGTTTATTGCAAAGTGGGTATTATGTTTTATAGCTCGCAGCAAACCATAACCTATAGATCTACGAAATGAGGGTTTTATAATTATGAAATTGATGGGCAATGCATGCAAAAAATAAAAGGAGAAATTACCTGCGAGATGTACTTGGATCTTGTAGATGACTTTAGAAATGATGAAGAATGCCACTTTCCCGTCAAAATGAGCCTTTTAGGAGAAGATCTTGTTGTAGTTGAGCCACAACTAGTCACCCTAGCGCCTCCTTCAATGTTCTAGATCATAGAAAAATCAAATGATAAGGAAAACGAATAAGATCTGCAGAATATGAAAAACATAGGAAGTAAAAAATCATAGAGAAAGAGATACTCCTTGAACTGAACACCTAAGAACTAGGACGATGGTGAGTTCCCCCACAAAAAACGTCCTCTCTCTCTCCTAGCGTGCTTCCTCTCTTGTAGATTAAGTGGGCAAAGGAAAAAATACAAGATGTATCTCGAAATAAGGCTCAGTATAGAAGAGTAGCAATGCCAATCATTAAATCATCAAATCATGCATAAGATACATAGAAGAATAATCCCAGACAAAATTCTCTTTAATCAAATTCTGGTGCCAAAGCTCATGAATACGATGGGGGGGGGTCACCTCTCTTAAATAGTTTGAGAGAGACGTAAACCTTAACTCACTTTTACATCCAACGGTTGAGATTAAAACATCATCAACAGTGGAGATCAATAATACATAGATCAATACATGGATCAAGTGACTAAGTTAAAGAGGGGGCGCACTTTACTCAAGGACGCCTATCCTAGGTGAAAATCACATTATAACATAATATGTGACATGCCAATACATAGGAGGGGGTCACTAGGGGTTTAATTCACCCTAGGCCCATTTACAAATTCACAATACATGATATAACAATGAGATACATATATAGCCAAGAAGAGCAGGCGCCCCTTGGGGGGTTGTTATCACATATATAGTAGTCGGGCTACCTTATTCTATTTTTCAGATACAGTACATTTTTCAGCCAGATCTCTTTCAGATGAGATGCTGAGATGAGCAGTTTTGTCAGATCATTACTTTATTTGTGGACTATCATACTCTCCCATGTCAGGACTGAGTCTCAGGACACTTAGATTTGAGGATTGATGTAGTCATTTAGTCATTTACAGAGCAATTATTGATGCCCAGATTTATATCAGTACTTTCCCATTGGACAAATGATGGTTCAGATGGATTATATGCATGATTATGGCCCAAATTTTATTATATTGTGTTATGGTTATCATTGCTCTTATACTCATTTTTGTGACATGTATTAACATGTAGTGTCTTGATCTGGCGGTCATAATTATATGGACTTGGATTGTATTTGTATTATATATTGATGTCCCTACTTAGACTTGGAAGTTCTTGATCTATACTCATTGGTTTTACCCTCCTTAGGGGGAATAGAGGTAGTCATTCCCACCATTGTTTTGGCTTGCTAGTGTTGGCTTCATCTTTCACTATCTCCACCCATCCATTTCCTTCCAGTTTTGTTTTTAACCCGACTTACTACTTGACTTGTGGCATGGAGGACCTTTCCTTGCTATAACCTTTGTTGGACAAGCCTCCCTGTTTATATTGTGTCTCGGCTCTGAGTTGGTAACAGAACTTGCCTTTGATGAGTTGGATTTTATGCCTAAATCATTCTGGTCGGTTGTCCCGATGTTTGGCACTATTCAAAACTCCCCCTGGTCACTTGAGATGTTGTTGGCTAAAACTGAAAGCTCATGTACTACCTGTATTGGAAATATTATATATGTGCCCATGGAAAATGAAAATGCTAAAACTGTGTTTCTTAACATATGTGAAAAAGGGCAAGAGCAATGAAATGTTAAAATAACCCTTGAAGGGTATAAGAAAAGGTCCAAAAAGCAATGGTTAAAATATGCTATATCCAAATATTGTTGATCTTATAAATATAAATATGTCCCGGATGAAAGCTGTGATTAGCTGTGCTTTTAAGCACTGATGAAGTCCCAAAAGGGTCATATAGGCCAAAAAGGCCATGGAAATAAAATTGATGATCCTAATGAACTTAATTCAAACTTGATGTAGTCATGATGCCTAAGTTGAATAAGCACTCTCTAAACAACTCAACCATTTGTGAGGCACTGCTATTCCTTGTGTTGTTGTTTGTCCGACATTGGTTTTAGTGAGTTTTTCATTTCCATATCCAAAGTGTCATGATGTTAAGTAGGAAGTCATCCTTTTCCCTAGCCTTGTAAATTTCATCCTTCACCCTTCACTAGCAAATTGACTACAACTATGAAGTGAGTATAGTCCTGAAAGTCTAGTCTGAGTAATAATAAATAAAGCCTTATATATGTATTTGGTTGATGTACCTCCAGGGAAATGACTGCTATTTGTTGTGATTGTTGTTTAAATGAGTTGTAGAGCATGTCTTAACCTTATAACACTTGCAGCAGATGGATGATAGTCTGAGTTATATTATTGGTATTTGATCATTTACAGATGGTTATATTGTCTATTGGATATGGTTGATGATCATGTAGAGACCTGAGAGGGGTATGAGTATACACCCTAGATGGATTTGGACTTTCTGAGTCTAATGAGACAGTTTATTTTTAGTTCCGAGCACTTGCAGAAATGATCAGGCTCATTTTACCTTTCTAATGCAGTTTTGCTTCACAGGATGATGTGTCTGAGCAGGGAAATGTTTTATTTGGACCTCCTAGAGCGTTGTATGGACATAGGGGGTGCATCCACTTGTTTGTACCATATTACCCCCATCCTAGAGAGCCCGATGGGCTCAGTTTGACAATGCAGGCACCCTAGGAGGCTATTTTGGCAGGTTCACGTTTCCCGAGGCAGATTAAAAAATGATTAAATGGCTATTGAAAAACTCGATTTGGGCTACTGAGGCAAGGAAATGACATGGGATGAGTCATGATGATGAGAGTGATGTCCTCCGCACCTTCTCCAGCAGTTGCAGCACCTGATTGGTCCCACACCTATTTTTTGGGGCATTTTATATTATTTTCTGGAGCTTTTGGGAGGCTCACGATTTCCTTAAGGAGGAAAAGTCAAAGAATTAAAATGTTATATTATTTTATTGTGCCATGGGGCACTCATAGGGAGTTAGTTAACACTCCATGGACCCACCATGTGCTTCATTTATTTCTTGTTGAGTGGGGTACCCTCTTGATGGGTGATTTAGTCCACTTTGGTACTTTATGGTTATATTGATCCATGTATTATATGTTGAGCTCATCTCAACCATTGATTAGAATATTTTATCTTTTAATCTTAGCCACTCGTTTTGAAAGTGGTTAGGATTTGGTTATGATTTTGGTTCTCTCATTTCTATTTAAAGGAGAGAGCTTCTCATTTGTAAGGGGTCTTTGGCTCTTGGATCTGAATAATAGAAAGATTTTTCCGTGGATATTTTCTAGATCTGCTTTGCATCTTATGTTCTCAAATGGTGATTGGATAGTCTTTTGCTTCCTAGCATTGTGGAAATTCATGTGAGATCTATATTTTTTCTGCTATCATTGTCTTGTCTATAGGAGGGCGTTTTTGCAGGGAGACCTCAACTCGTTCGGTTATCTTCGTCTTGGATCAGGGGGTTTTCATTAGTGTCATTGTGAGCTATGATTACTTATTTTTACTTTCCTATAGCATTTGGTTTCTTTATCTTGTCTTAGCAATTCTGATATTGTTGACATTTGCTCATGCAGGGTAGGGGGCGCATTGGTGGCTTGGGGCTTACATTCGTCATAGAAATCACGTGGATCTTCCAGAATTGATCAGGATAGCAAGGATCATCGCTGTTAATGCTTCTACAAGCATTTCCAGGTACGATCTAACAGGTAATTCTCTTCTCTTTAGTAGATCTCAATCCATTGTACTTGTTTTCCTTCCATTTTTCTGAAAATCCTTAAAATACTAAAAAACCCCTAAAAAATACTAAATCCGGGAACTGCCTGATCTTGGGCCAAACCACTGCTGGGTTTCATAGATCAGGCCTCCCCCTCACTGAATCTACTGCAACGCTGGTCAAATTCTTGCTAGTTTGACCTAGATCTGAAATATTGTCTGAAAACTACATAACGCCCCCACTGAAAATTTGGCTTGCTAGGGTTTTGACTTTTTCTGATTTCTGACTTCATAGACTGATAGATCGGGTCTCACACAGTCCAAATCACCCCCAACGCTGTCCAGATTCATGACAGTGTGACCTAGATCTGAATTTTAGAATAAAAACAACTCTAGCGCCTTCACTAAAAAATTGGACCTTTCCGGAGTTTACTGTTTCCGAAATCTGACAGGCTAGGCTGATAGATCAGGTCCTGAGCACTCCAGAACACCCCTAACGATGAGCTAGATTTAGCCTGCTTGCCCTAGATCTAAAGAAATTAGTTTTTCACCCTCTCATCCTCAATCTTCAACTTTGACTTTTTCAGGATCTGACTTTTTCCAAATTTCTTTGAACTAAGTGTGTAGATCAACCCCTCCTGATCCCATTTCACCTTCAAGGCTGAGCTGGTTGTCTGCTGGTGGCCTCAGATCTACAGATTTGTCTCATCCAACCCTAGCGCTAGCCTTCCTTGACTGAATCCCTGCCTTAACTAAGACATTCGGACCAAAACACTTATCTGGGTCCATAGATCAGGGTCTACCCTAGGTGGGTTTACCTCAACGCTGGGTGTATACTGAATCCATTGCCTAATGCACAAAAGGCACTCATCTCCCATCCTTAGCGCTAGCCCTGAATTGATCTCTTCCCCTTGAAATTGGTCGTTCCTTGATGAATTAGACAATCACACCTGTTCACCTTTTTCATTGAGTCTGTCAGCCAGGTACTAGATAGTCTTGATTAATTTCCTGCCCATCCTGCCTCGGTTACGCTTCCCAAGGCAGAGATCATCTTCTTTAGTTGCTAGTACCGAAACCCTAGATCTAACCATTTCCCCCAAAGGTCATCCGATTACTGCTTTGGATCAGCTAATGTACTGCTGAAGTCCTGATCCATCTACTGAATCCTACTGTAGATCTAGAGTTTCTGAACACCTTACACCTTACGTACCTCAAAGTGCATTTGATCTGTTCTGGTGTCTAGGTCTGATCTATCCTGTCGGGAGTAGATTCAGGTCTCCCTTGTTGTTGTCTTGGGCTTAGATAACATAAAGCGAAGACTGCCTTGATTGACGTGACAACCATCCATTTAGGAGTCTAGGCAGTCTTGGTTCCACCTCCGTAGTTGCTTGCCCCTCTACCATCCATCCCTTGATCTACCTCACACAGGCAACTACAAGGTTGGTGATAACAGGGGTGGTACCAACAATTTTGTACCATAGTTGAACCTCCTGTTGAGCCGCTGTTATCAAATATATAGTAGCCATGCTACCATATTCTCTTTTTCAGATTTAGTACATTTTTCAGCCAATTCCCCTACATATGAGATGCTGAGATGAGCATTTATGATGGATCATTATTTGGTTGATGGACTATAGTACTCTCCCATGCCAGGACTGAGTCTCAGGACACTCGGATTTGAGGACTGATGTAGACATTTAGCCATGAGCAGAGCAGTTAGCAGTGCCCAGATTTGCATCAGTGTTTTCTCATTGGACAGATTGTTGTTCAGATGGACTATTTTCATGCTTATGAATCGGTTTATATTATCTTGTGTTATGGTTACCATTGCTCTTATACTCATTTTTGTGACATGTATTAGCCTTCAGTGTCATGATTTGGCGGTCATAAATATATGGACTTGGATGTATTTATATTATGTATTGATGTCCCTACTCAGGTCTAGAAGTTCTTGATCTATACTCATTGGTTTTACTCTCCCTAGGGAGAATAGAGGTAGTCATTCCCACCATACTTTGGCTTGCTAGTGCTGGTTTCATTATTCATTTTCTCCACCCATCCATTACCTCCCAATTGTGTTTTAGCCCGACTTTTTATTGGACTTGTGGCATGGAGGACCTTTCCTTGCTATAGCCTTTGTTGGACAAGCCTCCCTGTTTATTTGTGTCTCGGCTCTGAATTGCCTAGGTTGTGTTTTCCTACCTGAAACAAGTAGCGCTGCCATCAATACAATGTATTTGGAAATGAAATGAATATCTATGAAAAATCCCATTCATGAAAAGAAGTGTTTTTAAACATACATGAATGCAAGGCTAGCCTAATGAAATTGGTTCTGAAAAAGTGTTGTAATGAAATATCTTAAAGATTCATGAAAAGTAGTGTTTTTCAACATACATGAATGCATAAAGCCTACATGATAAAAGTCCGTATAAAAATACAAAGACAAAGGCTATGGAAAATCTAAGGCCCAAAAGCAAAGGTTCCTAAAAGTTATATCTAAAGATTGCTGGCCTTACTTGTATTGAGTTGGATTGTGAGCATTTGTCAAGGTGAGTAAGCACCTCTGAAGTAGTTCACCCATTTGTGAGGCATTACCATCCCCTTTGTTGTTGTTTGTCCGGCATATGGCTATAGTGAGTATCCCCTTTTTATATACAAAGTGTCACAGTGTCGAGTGGGCAGTCATCCTTTGGCCTAACCCTATGAATTTTGGCCTTCACCCTTCACTAGCAAATTGACTACAACTATGAAGTGAGTATAGTCTTGAAAGTCTGGTCTGAGTTAAAATAAATAAAACCCTATATATGCATTTGGTTGATGTATCGCCAGTGAAGTGATTGCTATTTGTTATGATTGTTACTTAAATGATTTGTAGAGCATGTTTTAGCCTTTTAACACTTGCAACAGATGGATCTCAGCCTGAATTACATTATTGGCATCTGGTCATTTACAGGTTTTTCTTTTGTCTATTTGATATTGTAGATGATTAGGTAGAGAGACCTTGAGGGGGTATGAGTATATACCTTAGATGAATTTTGACTTTCTAAGTCCAGTGAGACAACTTGTTTCTAGTTTTGGTCACTTATAGAGATGGACAAGCTTATTTTACTCTTCTGGTGTAGTTGTGCTTCACTGGAAGTCATGTTTGAGCAGGGAGATAATCTTATTGGATCTCCTAAGGCGCTGTATGGGGCATAGGGGATACAACCACGTGATTGTACCATATTACCCCCCTCCCAGAGAGCTTGGTAGGCTCAGTTGGATAACGAAGGCACCCTAGGAGGCTGTTTTGGCAGGTTCACGTTTCTTGAGGCAGATTAAAAAAATAATTAAATGGCTACTGAGGAATTCGATTTGGGCTACTGAGGGAAGGAAATGGCATGGGATGAGTCATGATGATGAAAGTGATGTCCTCCGCACCTTCTCCAGCAGTTGCAGCATCTGATTGGGCCCACACCTATATTTTCGGGCATTATATATTATTTTCTGGAGCTTTTGGGAGGCTTAAGATTTCCTCAAGGAGGCACAATTTCACAGTTTAAAGATTATATTATTTTTATTGTGCCATGGGGACACCCAGAGGGAGTTAGTTAACACTCCATGGACCCACCATGTGCTTCATTTATTTCTTGTTGAGTGGGATCCCCTCTCATTGGGTGATTTGGTCCACTTTTACATTATATTGTTACATTGATCCATGTATTGTATGTTGAGCTCATCTCAACCATAAATTAGACATTTGTATCTTTTATTCTTAGCCACTCATTTGAAAAGTGGTTAGGATTTCGGTTCTCTCGTTCCTATTTAAAGGAAAGAGCTTCTCATTTGTAAGGGGTCTTTGGCTCTTGGATCTGAATAATAGAAAAACTTTTCTTGTGGAAATTCTTGGACCTCCTTTGCATCTGGTGTTCTTAGATGGTGATTGGAAAGTCTTTTGCTTCCTAGCATTCGAGAAAGTTTTGTGAGATCTATATCTTTTTCGGGAATCTTTGTCTTGTCTATAGGAGGGCGACTTCAGCTTGGGATTTTTTGCATGGGGACCTCAACTCGCTTGGATTGACTTCGTTTTTTTATCGGGGGGTTTTCATTAGTGTCATTGCGATCTATGACTTCTTGATATTTTTCTTTAGCATCTAGATTTTTTCTCATGTTGCAGCAAATCTGATATGGTTGACATTTGTTGTGTAGGAGAGAGGGCGCATTGACTCCTTGGGGCAAAACATTGGACATAGAACTTGCTCAAAGCTTCTCAAATTGATCGAGATAGCAGGGATCATCATCATGAAGGCATCTACAAGGTTTTCTAGGTAATATCTTCAGGTTAGTCCCTTTCTTCCAGATCTCAATCCATTGACATCTGCTTTTCTTCATTTTTATACTGAAAAATCCCATAATAAAAAAAACCAAAAAATACTAAAAAACAGACTGCAGAATCTTGAACCAAACCACTTCTCGGTTTTGTAGATCGGGTCATCCCCTAACCATATCACCCTCAATGCCTATTTGAAAGTGGTTGGTTTGCCCTAGAGCTGAGAAAATGGCCTCCCAGACCCTAGCGATATCCACCATTTTTCTGACTTTTTTTGTGATCTAATTTTTCCGGAAAAATACCTTCGTGGGTTTGTAGATCAAGTCATCCTCTCACCAAATCACTTTCAACGTTGAGCTAGAAGTTGACAAGTTGCCCCAGATCTGAGAAACTGACCTCCCAAACCCTAGCGCTAGCCATCCTGCTAGTTTTTCCCGTGATATGACTTTTCCGGCCAAATACCTTTTTGGATTTGTAGATCGGGCTATTTCCCAGGTGGGTTTCCTCCAATGCTGGGCAGATAGTGACTCCATTGCCTTGGATCTGACAGGCACTGATCTCCAACCCTAGCGCTACCCCCTCTTTGGCCTCTTTTTCTTGAGATTTGACTTTTCCATGGTGACTCAGGTACTTTGACATTATCATATCTTTCATCGAGTCTGTCCTTGGGTACTAGAAAGCCCCAATCCTGTCCTTGCCCTCCCTGCATTGGTTACGTTTCCCAAGGTAGAGGATATCTTCACCTATTGCTAGTATGTTAACCCTAGACCTAGTGTCTACTTCATAGGTCACTTGTGTCCCACTTTGGATCAAGCCTCAAACTTCCCAAACCCTAATCTAAAGCCTTGGTTCACCTAGTGACATCATCCATAGATCTAGGGTTTCCATTACGTACCTCAATTCCATTTGATCTGATCTGGTGTCTAGGTTTGGTCTCTCCTGTCAGGAGTAGATCTGGGTCTCCCCCTTTGTTGTCTTGTGATAAGATAACATAAGGCGAAGGCTGCCTCGATTGGCGTGACAACCATCCATTTGGGAGTCTAGGCAATCTTGGTTTCACCTCCTTAGTTGCTTGTCCCTTTACCATCCATCCTGGATCCACCTCGCATAGGAAACTACAAGGTTGGTGATAACAGCTGCCATTTGATGAACATGGTCAATGTTCATATTCAGTGCAACAGAGGTTCAGAATGTTTTGCCTAGCCAATTTTGGCTAGTCATTTTTATTTTTATGTTGAAATGACCATGCCCCATGGGGTTTTTGTAATATAGTGTGCTAGTAGGGGTTTTGAGTGGCTCGGTCCCCTAAGATGTAATTTTCAACTAAGGTATTCTAGGGAGTTTTTTCCCTAGTCAATTATGCTTTGCCTATAGCCGAGTATAATCGATGAGGTTTTCTCCCGCTTCCTCCAAAGCTGGAATGCCCGATTTTGAATTTTGGGCCTTGGGGGGTTATTAGAGTCCAACTAGTAAATATGAACCTACTAGACACTATTTGTATGTTCTATGGTCATTTCCTAGGCCCCGAGATACATTAAAACAATGTCTGAATTTTTTTTTCCTGGACGCGTAGTGATTTTTTATTTTTATTTTTTGACTATAAAGAATTAATTAAAATTTTCAATTAATTAAACCATTTTGACCATGGTTTAATTGAAAAAATTCAATTTGTAATAATTAAGTGGTACGGGGGGTGTTTTTGGCAAATGAACACTTATTTTCTAAGCCAAAACACTCATTTAACCCCTAGACACACTTATCCTAAGTTTCGGGCTATTATTTGGCCTTGAAATTAATATTTTCTCAAAAAACCCCAAAAATGAGAAATATTAATTAAAATAGTAAAAAATAATAAATTGGAGAAAATCATAATATCTCCAAAAAAGGCCAAATTGAATAGAATAATGGGCTAATTAGCTCAGCAAAAAGCATATGGGATGATTCCAATCAAGTTTGGACTGATTTGAGTTAGTATCTGAGCGCTACAGTGAACTTCACCTTGGGATTTGTGCCCCTCTCCATGCATGGACTTTTTCCTTTTTGGCACGTTTTTATTGGATTGGTGATAAAACCAAGGAGGGATGAGGCCACCTCACCCCCCCTCATTACTCCAACACTCAGTTACAACTCAGTTGCTGCTCAGTTCAACTCCAAATCATCATGTCGAGCTTAGTCAATCAAGAGATTCACTTTGGTGTTACTCTTAGTCTGCATTTAGGGTTTTAAGCCCTATCTTTCTTTTCTTTTTGTATAAATAAGAGTCTCTTCTTTTCATTTGCATATGGAGAAATTGCAAGAGAACTCTGCCAAGATTGTAACAAAGATTTGATAACAAAATAAAGTGACTTTGGAGGTCTATGTGTGGGTTATTTGCATGTGGTTTTCACCTTGCGAGGTGATATTGTTTCTCAACCTTCTCTTAATTTTAATTAATGTTTGATCAATGTTAGCTCATGAAGGCTATAAATCTAGCATGGTAGGATAGTCATTTAAAGTTTTAATTTGATTATCTATGCAATTTTCATTATACATTTGAAGTGGGCAGGAGGTAGTCAGTTATACCAGTGCCTTTCATTATCTATTTTGATTATTACATCCTAGCATTTGATCATTTTATTTGTATTAAGTTGTGTTGGTTTCAGGAATCGCTAGGAGAGGAGGGGTTGAAGTTCAACCGGTTTCTCATCAAGGGTTTTTGAACTTCATACTTTCACCATGCAGGTTCTTCAGAGCACTTAATCTGGCATAAAAATCATAAGGCTAAAAAGGGGCTCTTCCTTACCTCTATTATTCAAACTTAAAAAAAAATCTTTTCCTTTGGTTGTAAGATCCCCGCATCCTTCTTCTTCTTCTCTTTCTTTGCCCTCATATCCATCTCTTCTTTCCCTTTTTTTGGTTTGCTTCCTTTGCCTTCATTTTTTGTCTTTTTACTCTTTTTTCCTTTGTTTTATTGGCTTTTACCTTGTTTTTCCTTTGCTTTTTTTCCCTTTTTTTCTCCACTCTTCGCTGCCCTCTTTCTCCTTTTATTTGCAGCCATACTTGCCTTTGTTTGGCTGTCCTATTTGCCAAAATTTTGCAGCCAACTTTCCTCTTAGTTGGCTGCCCTCTTTCACACTTATTTTCAGCCCTTTTGGGCAGTTATCCGGCACTCATTTTGTCATTTTTCAAGCCTCTTTTCCTCTCTGATTTGCAGCCATCTTTCTTCCTACTTGGATGCCCTGTTTTTGCTTTTTGTTGCAGCCATCCAACTCTTTTGTTGGCTGCCCTGTTTTTCCCTCTATTCAGCTTTCCATTTTACTCTTTCTTTTGCATCCTTTTTCCCTAGTTTTGCTTCATAAAACACTAAATTTTTTCATTAAAAAAGAGTTATTTTTGCACTTAGATTAGTTTCTTTTTGTCTAACAATAATGGGTGCTTGAGTACTTGTTTGTTTTGTGCAGATATCAAAGAGGAAAAACGAACCAGGAAGGACTCGAAGATTATAGAAATTGCAAAAACCCAAGAAGGGAGACATCAAGCATAGCTTTCATCCTTGTAAAAGCCTTTAAGGCTTATTTATTTAGTTTTCTTTTTTCCTTTCTCTACAAGGGATAAAATCCCTCTTGTTGTAATTATTAATAAAAAAGGACTAGTGGGGTTAAGCCTCCCACAGTTTTTTCTACTTCCCCTATTTGGGGGAAGGGTGTGTTGTCTTTTCATTGCTTAGTTTAGATCTCTTTTAGACTTAGTTTTATTTCCTACTAGTTGCTAGATTCAATTTCATTACATGCATGCCATTTAATTCATCATGTTTCTTTGCTCTTTGATTAATTATCTTAAAAATATCCTAAAGACTCTAGAACCTGTCATAAGACAAGTCAAGAGCACTCTATATTGGAGAGCACTTGCATTGCATTCGCATCATAGATTAGATAAGACTCTTGAATCTCACCATAAGGTGGATCAAGAGCACTCTCTGTCGGAGAGCTTGGTTTGTTAATAAAATTTGCAACTCATCATCCCCTAAAATTGGAATTTACCATTTTACAGTGTGTATGCCCTACTTGTTCGGGATACCCAGAAGCACTGTAGCTATTTAATTCACTTATTTAATTCCAATTTCACACTTAATAAAATTTACCACCTCACATTGAGCGCAATATTGTAAGTGGGGAAATCTTTACTGTGGACGCTGGGTAGCTCTGCTTGTTTCGCAGTAGTAGAAAAGTTATCGAACGCTTAACTGCAAACTGGATTGTCCAACATGTCTTTGAATGAGGCCACTTAGAATATTTTCGGTAGTTCTCGTCGCCTAATCAACAAGATCATTCGTAAAACGTACACTAAAATTTGACCAAGTACATTTACAAAACGATCTCACAAACATCAGAGACTTAGATTTTCAACATCTTGACTCCATTTTAGGCATTAGTCTATTTATTCTTGCATCATCTTGTTTGGACAATTTGTACATTTGTTTAAGTTATTTCATGCGTGGATGCCTTAATATCTGTCTCATCATTTATCTCGTGTTTTGCAAATAGCAACGTGGATTGTGTAATTGGTCTTTTTTTATGTATATCAAAACTCCTAAACAACATTAATTCTCACCATTCATCTAAGAACACTTTAAAACAAAAAGCCTTAGGCAATCTTTTTAGGGACTACCCCCCTTGGCTTCGTTAGGAGTTAGCCTAAACGGAGGAGCTGGGATCATGTGACAACACCTGGCTCTTTGCATACCCCCAAGCCCACACCTTTCCCGCTTAGGGAAACAACAACCCAAAAGATTTCTGCTGACGGTGTGCATTCGGTGGACAATAGGGGACTTTCCTCATTGGCTCAGCCAAGATAAAGTAATCCGGATATCTGCTGATTGAAAATTGTTGGAGGACTGTCCAATATGTTGAGACACATCATCTACCAAAATTCCAAGCCATTTCCTTGACCCAGGAGACCAAATTGGGTTTTTTCGTGATTTCTCTAGCTCTTTTCTGCTGATACAATCTCTGGAAAATGATAAATCCACCATAACTCTGTCTAGGGTGCAAACTCAGGAAAACTGACTGCTGTGGATGATCTGGAGACATAGAAGAATGGTATAAGTGACTACTCATACCCCTTGGAACACTGTTTTTCTCTAGGAAAACGAAACAAACTTCCTTCTGGAATAAAATTTGATCATTTGGCCAATATTTAAGTGATAATAATCACTTATCAGGAGAACCAAGGCCAAACTTTCAAAACTGAAACCGCAGTATAAGTCCTGGGCATGTCTAGAACAAATATAGACCATGTTGCATTTTGAGTCATTGCCTTGGGAACCGTGCTTAACTTGGTCAAACTAGGTGAGTAGGTCAAAGTACCCAAACTGAAGGTGAGAAATTGTATTAATATGATCCTGTAAGCATCTAGGGTAAGAAATGCTCCAATAATGTATATGAAAACCAAGCTTAAATCAGTTATTTATAATCATGGTAATATATACCTGTGACAATTAATAATAATAATAATAATAGTAGTAAGATATACCTGTGCTTTTGAAGAATCTTGGAACTTTCTGGAAGTAAGATTGTCCATGCCATACTTACAAAGGGTAAACAATGTGTTATTGCTGGGTGAAGATGGATAACAAAGGCTAAGGAAAAGTGTAATGACTTTTGACGGACTTTGACTTTTCGATTTATCTAAATAACGACAAGTACACACAACCAAAGTTACATATGCATGATAGATTGAACAATAGGGAATGGTGGTGTCTCACAAGTGCATGACTTGATCTGAAAAGGGTCCATTCTGTTATCCACTAATTTTGCACTTAGTGGATTTTCGGTGAGCCGCCAGAGTATTGAACAAGTACACTTGTTCATGATCAGAGTAAAGAGGTCCGCCAACCTTTTTCTGGGAGTCTGTTCAAATTTTGTTGTAACACATGTTCATACCCCCTTGGGGAAATTGTAAAAAATGCCATAGCAGTTAATTTTTTATAAACGGCTCGGCTCAGAATTAAGCATTAAGTTGACTAGCCCAGAGTGTTTTTTCCCTTGGTTATTATTGGTTGTTGAACAAACGACTAATAATTTCTGAGTTTTTCACTCACACCTCCAAAGCTGGGGTAGTCATCTTGGTGTTTCGGCCTTAGGAGGTTATTAGAGCCTTCGTGTCAGTGTTTTTCAACATGTTAGGAATTCCGATTGAGTCATATGAACATGTACTAGGCCCCCCTAGAGTTCCATTTGATTCCGAGAAAAAATAAAAAAAAAATTTCGTTTTTAAGCCATTTTAATGGTTTAAATGGAAAAATTCAAAATGTAACAAAAGTATGATCCGGAGTCCGTTTTTGGTGTGGTTGGGCTCATTTTCAAGCCCAGAGAAGCATCTTTACCTCAAGGACCACTTTCACTATGCTTCGACCAGCTGAAACATATCGAAAGGCATCATTTGGCCAACAGAGCATCAAAATAGCATTTAAATGCTAAATTTGGACAAAATGCACAAAAGTCAAATAGTTGAAAAGTGAAAAAAAAAGAAAAAGATGAGGTGACATGGCATGATGTCACCTTTAGTCATGCGATCCTTTCTAAGTTGTGTTGGCTCATAAAACTTTGGTTTAAATGTGAAGTTTGAATTATTCTCAAAGGAGGGTGACATGAAGCTTTTTTAGCCAACGCTTATGTGGAAAGGTGTGAGTGGGAATATGGGGGGACCCATCCACTTAATGAAATATTAAAATTTAACCATGGTCCAAACAAATCAAGCCATGGTATTTCACGTATGTTTCCAAGTGCATGCGAATAAGGAAGAGGTGAAGGGTGACATCAGAGTAGTGGTTACGATTTGTTATGAAGTGGACCCCTCTCCATGTAAAGGATAAAGAATTAAACCATAGTATTAATGTATGGCATGTCATGAATGGTTACAAATTCTTTCGAGGTGAAGGGTGACGTGAACAATTTTGTGACTCCGCTCCACCGTGAGTAGGTGCGAATGGGGTGAGGGTGGACCCCTCCCCATTTGTTTGATAAACCTTATCATTTCAAAAAACTATGGTTTAGGTAGAAAGATTTGTCGTGTCGTTGGTTCAAATCCTTAAAATCCAAAACGAGTTTATGGTTGGTAGAGCTGACGTCAAGATTGGAGCCATTCATTTGTGTGAGGTTGGTGAGTGCATTGGAGCACATGTGATTTGTTGAGGTGGCTTTTTTGGTGGAGTGAGGTGGCACTTCCTCCATACCAACACTTTAGTTAGAATAATAATTGCCCCACCGATTCTTCTGATTGCTCCAATTCCACCTCTGGTTTAACTCAGTTAACCCCGGCTTGATCCTTAGTTCATTAATTCCCCCCCATGGGGTTGGGTTTTGTTATAAATAAGAGGTCTCTTCTCTCTTTTCAAGGTGGATGATATTGCAGAGGACCTATGCCCATATGATTGTAATTTCCTATTTTTCTTATGACTAAAATTGAGTCTTTTGAGGACAATTTGATGGTGCAAGAACTTTCATGGTGAATATTCAGCTTATAACCGAGGTGATATCTGTGTAGCTATTTTATTATTTATGCATGCTATGTTATCTAGCTTAGAAGGTTATATTCTAATCCATAGAGTAGGAATTTGAAGTTTCATCTTGCTTGCTTATGTGTAGTTATACACAATCTAAGAATTGCATGTTGTATTCAGTTATACTTATGCTTTTCGGTTCTTGTTTGATTTATGCATACTAGATCTAATCACTTGCTTGAAGGGTATTGTTGTTTTGCAGATCACCAAATGTGAAGTAGAGATCGGAGCTCAGTTGCATCTTATCTCTCTTCACTCTATTTTTCTAATGTTTCTTGTACTGCAGGTTCCCTCCATGCTCAAATTTATTCAAGCTTAGGCTTGAAGTCTGCCTTATCCATCCTCAAACTTCAAAAAATATTGTTTTCCGGTTACTTTTGTTTTGTTTCATAACAAGTGGATCTAAGTGTTAAATCTTATCCTTTCTATTTCTTGTTATATAGATCTAAGATTTTTTTCAAGTTTATCTTACCAAAATCTTAGATTTAGCTTTGTTTAGTCTTAGTACTTGAAGTAGCATATTATTCCTATCAATTGCAAGTACTAGAGCTTAAATTTTCATGCATTTTGGGCTAACATGCGAGCTTTTTCTTGAGTTTTGTGTTGGCTGGTTTTTGTACTCATCTTTCAGAAAAGAAGAGTTTTGGAGGCGCATGCAAAGACTTGAACCATAAAAAGGGCTCCTTCCAACCCCCTCTCCCAATCTCCCACTTCTTCTCTACCCATTCTTCAAATTTTTGGAAACTTATTTGATCCTAACTCTAAAGGACAAAAAGTATTCCTCAAAAGAAAAAAGGATATTGTAATAGATTAATAGAGAGCAAGTGGGTTAAAGGTTCCCACACCCCACTTCCCCCATTTGGGGGAATCCTGTATCGTCCCTCGTTTTCCGTTTTTACTTTTCACATGCATAATAATTGTTTAGAGTAGATTAGTCTCTTTATTTTCATAAAACTTTTTGTTAGTATAGTTTTACTTTCAACATTTCTAATTTTATTCAATTGCTAAAAGAAAAAGAAGGAACCCAAAATCTCTTGAATCTCACCGAAAGGTGGATCAAGAGTGCTCTCTGTCGGAGAGTTTACTGTTAGTTTATCTTTTCCGATTTATTTGTTGATTTAATCAATCCGACCTTTGCTTTTCCGAGTACCCGAAAGGTGAAAGAGACTCTTTGGTCATCATCTAAACAACTCATTGTTACGTCTCTAATAAAATAAACCAAGACTCCTTCCACGTATGCTCTACACCACTTTAGTTTGTCTAATCAGTTGGTTGTATCAGAAAGGGATACAAGTTACTAGATTTAATAGGAAAATCCACACAAGTCATTTTCTTGAGAACTCGGGATGTTGCAAAGGGTAATCACTATAGAGTCAGGAGGCTATTCCAAGCAGGTTCATCCTCGCTTTGTTGGACACTTGGTATTACCGCTTTAGCACTCAGTTTGAAGGGACTTGACTTGTTGGGCCAAACCCACAATTAACCCACGCCCTTAATTATTCATTTAATAATCTAAAATTTACCAACCGAGACACTGCAATACTTTCACTGAGACGACACTAGCAACCCACATTTGCAAGCACTCTTTTGATTTTGGAACTGGTCTATTTTGTTCTTTTTGCATAAGTGAATCACGCAATGTGTCATTGAATATTGTGTATCTGATTTGAGTTAAAGTGTTGCTAAGGTTAAATCTTGTTTGCAGTAATTGGTAATCTCTAATGTTATCCATTTCATTTTAACTCCTAGATTTAGTGTTTTCTTTCGTAGACTAAAAACCATATATTTTCTTTTAATAGGGACCATCCCCCTTGGCTTCATTAGGAGTTAGCCTAAACGGAGGAACTGGGATCAGGTGACAGCACCTGGCTCTTTGCTTGCCCCCAAGGCCACACCTTTTTCGCTTGGGAAACAACAATCCAAACGATTTCTGCTGACAGTGTGCATTCGACGGAAAACACGTTCAACTTTAACAACATGTCTATGACTCACATCCAAGCTAAAGATCAAGCTCCATGAGGATCTTTTCTAGGACCCTTGCGTTGAGTACACAAGAAACTTTAGTGAAGAGATCCTAGGGGACACTTAGAATTAACTGTCCCTTACTCCATCTCATATCAAAACCCGTAGGCTCCGTGAGGAATTCGTCATTATATTTTCAATCAGATGGCCAATAGTCTTTAGATTTAGCATTTGTTTATCCACTGCATTATTTGGGCCTTTGACAATTTCACTTTACAACCTTTTTTATTTGTGTCTTGTTGTCAGTCGATTGCACACTAGCAACAGAAATCTTCCGAAAGTTGTCTCCTCACTTGAGAAAGTGGGAGAGGTGTGACCTTGGGGACAAGCATAGAGTCAGGTACTGTCACCTACTCCTAGCTCCTCCGTTTAGGCTAACTCCTAACGAAGCCAAGGGGGGTAGTCCCTAACAAAGAGTTTTCTATGGCTCAATGTGTTTAATTTAAGTTTTAATGTTCAAATGATACGGATGGGTGTTGTTTAGGAGTTATTATGATGAAAGATGATTATAATGATAAGAATTTGAACACAAGACAAAGCA
Organism: Pseudotsuga menziesii; assembly: GCA_001517045.1. NCBI lineage: Eukaryota > Viridiplantae > Streptophyta > Pinopsida > Pinales > Pinaceae > Pseudotsuga > Pseudotsuga menziesii. Next base: position 406,354 of record LPNX010533564.1, on the reverse strand, counting down.
ATCCACGTTGCTGTACTGGTATTAAAAGATGAATAGTATATCAAGAACTTGTAAATAAATATGCATTCATAGATAAAGATTTTTTATAAGCCAAAGACAAATGATCCAGATTAATAATCATGCATAAAATAATAGACCAGTGCCTTATGGAGTCAAAGAATTGCAATGCTTAAAGAAATAACAACAAGTCTTGAAATAAAGCTAGTAAATTTTATGCGAGTGCTCTTGGTATGTTTTAAATATTTTAGTGGTCTTGTTTATTATGGCTTTGAAACGAAGAAGGTATCAGAGACCAATCGGGAAAGTGTTCAGAGTCATCCCATTCTAGACATGTCGGCCCGTCCAGTATCTCGGGCTGGTGTCCTGGAGGATTGACCAGCTAGCCGTGACTCTGAGCCAACGGGGAGTTTCGGCGCCCTTACTGAGAATAAACTTGAAACTTTCTACAACGCCGGTGCGTTGGTTAAGGGGTAAAATTTTACTTGTGTTTTTATTTTCAATCTTAGCAAGTCCGTTCACTGTTATGAGTACGAGCCCAACTATGACAGTCGACAAAGCATACTAGGTGAGGAATATCAACGAAGTAAATTAATTAGAGGGGGGATGTGAGTTTCAAAATTTTATTAAAAGAATTAATTAAACCCTCTGACAGAGAGCGCTTTTGACTTTGTCTTATGACAAAAGTTCAAGAGTCTTATATATCTATATGCTTGATGCAAGGATAATGCAGTGGGAATGCTCTCCGACAGAGAGTGCTCTTGACTTGGGTTATTGCAAGTTCAAGAGACTTTGGTTCTTTTTATAAGACAATCAACTTGTAAATTGAAACCACATGATAGCTCAACAAATTGTAGAACAACGAAATAATGACATAGCAAAATGATAAACTACTTGCAAAAGAAAAACAACTAATCTACCCAAGAATCTCTTTCAGGTTTTAAGGCCTTAATCGGGAGAGCATGGGGGTAAGTAAAAAACCGAAATAAAAACAACTCTCCGATAGAGAGCACTCTTGATCCACAAAGTGAGATTCAAGAGATTTCTAATTTTAAGCAGTTGAAATACTTTTGAAAGATGAAAATTTTTAAAAGATAAAATAAACAACTTAACAATGAAATAAAACAAGCTAAGCTAACAATTAGTGGAAAGTAAATCTAAGCTAGCAATCACTATTCTAAAGCAAAATGAAACTAAACTAGTAGAATATTTCTAAATGCAAAAGATGGAAAAATCAATCTAATCTACTCAAAAAATATGACAAAGATCTAAGCTAACCAAGACAACACTCTTCCCCAAATGGGGAAGAAACATAAAAATGGGAGGCCTTATCCCACTTAATCTTATTTCATTAATACTTTACAAGATGAGGGCATTTAGCCCTTTGAAAATGAAGAAAGTGACTAATCAAGAGAACTTGAAGCCTTATTATGACTTGTACAAAGGAGAATGATTTTTTGAGTTTGGATCCTTTTCTTGGTATCGTTCTTCGTTTTAGCTCTAAATCTTTTGGATCTAGCTTTGCTTGCTCTTTCTTTGCTTGATTTTTCTCTTCGTTCACCTGTGAAAATGTAGATCCGCTTTGTAGTAACCAATGTAACCAAGAAATGTTTTTGAAGTAGTTTGTAGTTTGATGGATGAGGCAAGCAAACCCTTCATTTCTCGATTTCTTAAAGTAGAAGCCTCCTTTAGGAACTTGTAGGATGAATGTATAAACCAAGCAAAAGCTCTTGCACCTGGGATAATACCTAAAAGCCACAAGACTCAAGAGAAAAGCATAGATCAAATAATATTGTGCTAGATTGTTAGTCTTCTAATCAAAAGATCATATACTTAAGAATCAAAAGATATGAGCTAAGAACGGTATCACCTTAAACAAGATGAAGCATATCAAACAAAGAACTCCCACATGGATCTCCAAAGTCTTCTTGCTTTATTCAAATTCAAAAGATATTACAAATTTCTCCAGAGTGTACTTGCACAAATTCTCCATGAAGAAGAGAGTGCAAAGCACCTCTCTTTATACAAAAACAAGCAACCTAAAACCTAATAGACTCGGCATGCAAGGAGAGCCAATAGCATAAAATTGAATTCCAATCAAATCCCTGTTAACTCAGCTTGGAATGCACACTCTAACAACAACTCGAGCATGCATTAAAGTGGATGGGGAGGTGGCCTCCACCTTGGCAAGGCACCCCCCACCCTTCCTTTGGAACCATCACCCTTCAAATCAGAACCGGCCAAGTGTAGATGCGTGAGATCCCTGAGATATGCGTGAGCTTTTGAAGGGTACGTGAACTGAGCTGAAGTAGGTGCTAACTCGCCATTGGAAGGATCCGAGCCATGTTTTGTAATAAATGTGACTCGTGCTAATGGGAGCCAAGCCCGTGAGGTGGCCACGAAATAAGGAAATCGCCTCACCTCCAATCATAGCAAGCTCCATCCAAACCGACTCTAATCTCCATCATTCGCGAGCTGTACGACTGATTGCCAGCGTGGGTTCCAAGCTTTGACGTCACCATTACTCCATCACGATTCAAATGCATTAGGAAAGGTATGTTATATGCTATGGTTTAGTTTTAATATAGATACTAAGTGGAAGGGTCCACCTTAATGCCATTCTTTCCATATCAGCGTGAGTGTCACTTCATACCACTTCCACATAAGCGTGGGCACTTCAAACCTCACGTCACCATCTCATTAAATCGCGACTATACCATTTGCATGGTGTGGATTAGATCATAGGTTTAAAAAAATATAAGATTTAATTTGAGGATGGGCCCCTCATGTCCCACTCATCACCCATAGCATTTTACACTAGCGTGAGCTCTTCATCCTCATGCTCACATCACCATCTTTTTTAAATTAATTCAAGCCTCAAATTTAATCCAAAGTTTCAACTCATGTATAGAGTCGTAACTTAGTATGGGACCCATGCCAAAACATCTCCACCACTTAAAAATTCAATTTTGACTTTTTAATATTTGGACCTTAATGCCAAAATGTCCATTTTTAGCCTTTAAATGCCATCTTGATGCATTTTTAGTCAAATACTACTTCATAGGGTGCTTCGGCTGCTCGACTGAAGGTGAAAGTGGCCATTGGGTAAAGACGCTGCTCCGGGCTTGAAAATGAGCCCAACCATGCCAAAAACGGACTTCAGATGATTCATTTATTACATTTTGAAATTTTCCATTTAAACCTTTAAAAAATGGCTTAAAAACGGAAAAATTTATTTTTCTCGGAATCCAACGAAACTCTAGGGGGACCTAGTACATGTTCATATGACTCAATCGGAATGACTAGCATGACAAAAAACACTGACACGAAGGCTCTGTTATCACATATATAGTAGCCGAGCTACCATATTCTATTTTTCAGATACAGTACATTTTTTAGCCAAATCTCTTACATATGAAATGCTTAGATGAGTAGTTATGTTGGATCATTATTTCACTTGTGGACTATTGTACTCTCCTATGTCAGGACTGAGTCTCAGGACACTCAGATTTGAGGACTGATGTAGTCATTTAGTCATTTACAGAGCAGTTATTGATGCCCAGATTTATATCAGTACTTTCTCATTGGATAGATGATGGTTCAGATGGATTATATGCATGATTATGACTCAACTTTTATTATATTGTGTTATGGTTATCATTGCTCTTATACTCATCTTTGTGACATGTATTAACATGTAGTGTCTTGATCTGGCAGTCATAATTATATGGACTTGGATTGTATTTATATTATATATTGATGTCCCTACTTAGACTTGGAAGTTCTTGATCTATACTCGTTGGTTTTACCCTCCTTAGGGAGAATAGAGGTAGTCATTCCCACCATTGTTTTGGCTTGCTAGTGTTGTCTTCATCTTTCATTGTCTCCACCCATCCATTACCTTCCAGTTTAGTTTTCAACTCGACTGACTTTTTGACTTATGGCATGGAGAACCTTGTCCTTGCTAGAACCTTTGTTGGACAAACCTCCTTGTTTATATTGTGTCTCGGCTCTGAGTTGGTGACAGAATTTGCCTTTGGTGAGTTGGATTGTATGCCTAAATCATTCTAGTCGGTTTCCCCGATGTTTGGCACTGTGCAGAACTCCCCCTGGTCACTTGAGATGTTGTTGGCTAAAACTTAAAGCTCATGTACTACCTATATTGGAAATGTTTATATGCGCCCATGGAAAATGAAAATGCTAAAACTGTGTTTCTTAACATATGTGAAAAAAGGGCAAGAGCAATGAAATGCTAAAATACTCCTCGAAGGGTATAAGAAAAGGTCCAAAAAGGCAATGGTTAAATATATGCTATATCCAAATATTGCTAACCTTATAAATATAAATATGTCCCGGATGAAAGCTGCGATTAGTTGTGCTTTTTAGCACTGGTGAAGTCCCAAAAGGGTCATATAGACCAAAAAGGCCATGGAAATAAAATTGATGATCCTAATGAACTTGGATCAAACTTGATGTAGACATGATGCCTAAGTTGAATAAGCACTCTCTGAACAACTCAACCATTTGTGAGGCACCGCCATTCCTTGTGTTGTTGTTTGTCCGACGAGTGGTTATAGCGAGTATTTCCCTGACATATCCAAAGTGTCATGATGTTAAGTAAGAAGTCATCCTTTGCCCTAGCCTTGTAAATTTCATCCTTCACCCTTCACTAGCAAATTGACTACAACTATGAAGTGAGTATAGTCCTGAAAGTCTAGTCTGAGTAATAATAAATAAAGCCCTATATATGTATTTGGTTGATGTACCGCTAGTGAAATGACTGCTACTTGTTGTGATTGTTGCTTAAATGATTTGTAGAGCATGTCTTAGCCTTATAGCACTTGTAGCAGATGGATGATAGTTTGAGTTATATTATTGGTATATGGTCATTTACAGGTGATTATATTGTCTATTGGATGTTGTTGATGATCAGGCAGAGACCTGGAAAGGGTATGAGTATACACCCTAGATGGATTTGGACTCTCTGAGTCTAATGAGAGTTTATTTTCAGTTCCGGGCACTTGCAGAGATGATCAGGCTCATTTTACCTTTCTGATGCAGTTTTGCTTCACAGGATGATGTGTCTAAGCAAGGAGATGTTTCATTTGGATCTCCTAGGGCGTTGTATGGGCATAGGGGGTGCAACCACTTGATTGTACCATAGTACCCCCATCCCAGAGAGCTTGGTGGGATCAGTTTGACAATGTAGGCACCCTAGGAGGTTGTTTTGGCAGGTTCATGTTTCTCGAGGAAGATTAATAAATGATTAAATGGCTATTGAAGAAATTGATTTGGGCTATTGAGGCAAAGAAATGACATGGGATGAGTAATGATGATGAGAGTGATGTCCTCTGCACCTTCTCCAGCAGTTGCAGCACCTGATTGGGCCCACACCTATTTTTTGGGCAGTTTTATATTATTTTCTGGAGCTTTTGGTAGGCTCACGATTTCCTCAAGGAGGCACAAAGTCAAAGAATTAAAATGTTATGTTATTTTATTGTGCCATCGGGCACCCATAGGGAGTTAGTTAACACTCCATGGACCCACCATGTGCTTCATTTATTTCTTGTTGAGTGGGGTACCCTCTTTATGGGTGATTTAGTCCACTTTGGTACTTTATGGTTATATTAATCCATGTATTTTATGTTGAGCTCATCTCAACCATTGATTAAAATATTTTATCTTTTAATCTTAGCCACTCATTTTGAAAGTGGTTTGGATTCGGTTATGATTGTGGTTCTCTCATTTCTATTTAAAGGAGAGAGCTTCTCATTTGTAAGGGGTCTTTGGCTCTTGGATCTGAATAATAGAAAGATTTTTCCGTGGATATTTTCTAGATCTACTTTGCATCTGATGTTTTCAAATGGTGATTGGATAGTCTTCTGCTTCCTAGCATTGTGGAAATTCATGTGAGATCTATATTTTTTCTGCTATCATTGTCTTGTCTACAAGAGGGCGTTTTGGCTGGAGCGTTTTTGTAGGGGGACCTCAACTCGTTCGGTTATCTTCGTCTTGGATCAGGGGGTTTTCATTAGTGTCATTGTGATCTATGATTACTTCTTTTTACTTTCCTATAGCTTTTGGTTTCTTTATCTTGTCTTAGCAAATCTGATATTGTTGACGTTTGCTCATGCAGGGTAGGGGGCGCATTGGTGGCTTGGGGCTTATATCCGTCATAGAAATCACGTGGATCTTCCAGAATTGATCGGGATAGCAAGGATCATCGCTGTTAAGGCTTCTACAAGCATTTCCAGGTACGATCTAACAGGTAATTCTCTTCTCTTTAGCAGATCTCAATCCATTGTATCTGTTTTCCTTCCATTTTTCTGAAAATCCTTAAAATACTAAAAAACCCTTAAAAAATACTAAATCCAGGAATCGTCCGATCTTCGGCCAAACCACTTCTGGGTTTCATATATCGGGCCTCCCCCTCACTGAATCTACTGCAACGTTGGTCAAATTCCTGCTGGTTTGACCTAGATTTGAAATATTGTCTGAAAACTGCATAGCGCCCCCATTGAAAATTTGACCTGTTAGGGTTTTGATTTTTTCTGATTTCTGACTTCATAGACTGATAGATCGGGTCCCACACATTCCAAATCACCCCAACGCTGTCTAGATTCATGATAGTGTGACCTAGATCCAAATTTTATACTGAAAACAACCCTAGCGCCATCACTGAAAAATTGGACCTTTCCAGAGTTTACTGTTTTCGAAATCTGACAGGCTAGGCTGATAGATCAGGTCCTGAGCACTCCAGAACACCCCTAACGCTGAGCTAGATCCAACCTGCTTGCCCTAGATCTGAAGAAATTAGTTTTTCACCCTCTTAGCTTCAATCATCAACTTTGACTTTTCCGGGATCTGACTTTTTCCAAATTTCTCTAAACCAAGTGTCTAGATCACCCCCTCCTGATCCCATTTCACCTTCAACGCTGAGCTGGTTGTCTGCTGGTGGCCTCAGATCTACAGATCTGTCTCATCCAACCCTAGCGCTAGCCTTCCTTGACTGAATCCCTGCCTTAACTGAGCCATCCGGACCAAAACACTTATCTGGGTCCACAGATCAGGGTCTACCCTAGGTGGGTTCACCTCAACGCTGGGTGTATACTGACTCCATTGCCCAATGCATGAAAGGCACTGATCTCCCATCCTTAGTGCTAGCCCTGAATTGACCTCTTCCCCTTGAAATTGGTTGTTCCTTAATGACTCAGATAAATACACCTGTTCACCTTTTTCATTGAGTTTGTCAGCCAGGTACTAGATAGTCCCGACTATTTTCCTGCCCATCCTGCCTCGGTTACACTTCCCAAGGCAAAGATCATCTTCTTTAGTTGCTAGTACCAAAACCCTAGATCTAACCATTTCCCCCAAAGGTCATCCGATTACTGCTTTGGATCAGCCGATATATTGCTGAAGTCCTAATCCATCTACTGAATCCTACTGTAGATCTAGAGTTTCTGAACACCTTACACCTTACGTACCTCAAAGTTTGTTTTGATCTGATCTGGTGTCTAGGTTTGATCTCTCCTATCGGGAGTACATCTGTGTCTCCCCCATTGTTGTCTTGGACTCAGACAACATAAAGCGAAGACTGCCTTGATTGGCGTGACAACCATCTCTTTGGGAGTTTAGGCAGTCTGGGTTCCACCTCCTTGGTTGCTTGTTCCTCTACCATCCATCCTGGATCCATCTTGCATAGGCAGCTATAAGGTTGGTGATAACAGGCTCTAATAACTTCCCAAGGCCGAAACAATAAGACAACTACCCCAGCTTTGGAGGAGCGAGTGAAAAACTCAGAAATTATTGGTCGTTTGTTCAACAACCAATAATAACCAAGGGAAAAAACACTCTGGGCTAGTCGGCTTGATGCCCAAGTTCGGGAAGTCGAGCCTTTTATAAAAATTGAAATGCTAGGACATTTTTTACATTTTCCCCAAGGGGGTATGAACACGTATTTTACAAAAAGTAAAAAGCTCAGCCAAAAACTGGCTAACTCTGGAACACACTAAACTTATGAACTCTGGAGATGAGCATTCATCATGCTCGATAACTAGCGGGTCAATAGGAAGTTCAACTATTGTACAAAATATTTGGTAACATGTCTAAAGACACAGTTTGCAATTTCATTTGCAAGCTTTCATTTCATAATATATAACATATAGCTCATAATGCATGTAATGATGGTAGACATATTGCTTCAAGTTTTAATTGACAACTTCTTGGGCAACTAGGGGGAATATCCACAGTTAAGACCAAACGTCGAGGGCAACTGACCAGAGAGGTCAAGGCTTCAAAACCCAACTCGCCTAAGCTTAGGAACCAACACCAGCGGGTTCTCCTGGCCCAGAAGGATCAAGGCTTCAACAAGGTTTGTTGCACAACTCAGAGCCGAGACATAAAACAACATGGGATCCATCATGCATAGAGGTCAAAATGGGGTAAAGATATTCAATCTCACAAGTCTCAAACAGTCTAAGTCATAGGATAAGTTTACAATGGATGAAACTAGATGGACGGGGGCAAGTGAGAAATGGAACCAACCTGACACTAAGGTTTACTATTTGTACAAGCATGGCATGAGCAACAGTCTTTCATTAAGTCCCTTGATTAGTCATAACACAGGTTAGAGCAACAATAGATATAAGCATAGGGTACTATAATCATCCTAACATGATAAGCATAGGTGTCTGACATACATCATAGAGGAAAATTAAACCAATGAAGTGTATACCTGATCTCACCAAATATACCTGTCTCTAACTGATAGGCCCCTCTATAATTGTGTGTACCAACTCTGATCTGCTGCTCTGCTACATTGAACTAAATCATCACTAAAAGCATCTCAATGGACTTTTGAATCTCAGTCCTGGCAAGGAAAATCTGATGAACAAGGCTCTGGAATGGCTAAAGTTGTAAAGATCCATGCTAATACCCCATGTGAAATGTAGCTTAGAATAGAATAAGAGACAAGTCTGTATGCTGTATCATGGTATCCCAGGTGCAGAATGTATATGTGATAACATTACCCACGGACCCACTTAAAAATTAAAATTAGTGATTATTTATCACTTATTTTTATTTTTTCTCGAAAAATGAATAAAAAATGCCAAAAAATGGATAAATTGAGAAATTCAGCATCTCATAAAATTAAGGAAACTTGTTGGAAACATTCTTTATGAGATGGCAAAGCAAAGAGGCAAGTATTCTAATGTTTCTAAGTGATTGAATCTTGCTATTCTCATAAAATCAAAGCAAGTGGATTTTTCCTCAAAGGAGGGGGCACATTTCCTCAAAGGGGGTTCATCTCTTTTAAGCAAGATTTTTTTATGAGTTGGTTTTAGGAAGAAAGATGATTTCATAGCTCTTCCTTATCTTACAACTCATCCTTAGCTCATTGACAACCCATGAAGGAGCCTCTCTTGGCCAAGTGCACCGTCTCTTGAGTTTGAGCTCTTTGATTTAAGCAAGGCGTTTTTGCCTCATTTGCATTAGAAGGTGGAACCTCTATTTGCATAGTATTGCAATTCTTTCGAGTTCATTGTTAATAAAAGGATTTGGAGGCTTATGCGAGTTTTTTCTATGGTGTTTGGATGTGCTTTGTTCTATGAAATATTGAGGTAACATGTATCTTTTTGCAAGCTTGTCCATGTTTGGGATTGCTGGCCTTTGAAGGGAATTGTGTTCCAGTAGGATAAGGAGTAATAGTTTTATGTTTACTTCTCATTGTTATTGATAAGAGAATGCTTAGAAGTTTATAATTATTCTTGCAATGCATATTTTATCAAATCCGACTGTGTATTCCCGAAGTACCTTAAAAGGGAAAGGAGATTATCAGTATTGTGATTTCCTTAAAACAACTACAAGGCCTTAGTCCCCATATGCTCTTGTCAACACTGCAAGCCTTTGGCTAGAACGGTGGGAGAACCAAAAAGGGATTTGAGTGACTAGCTTAATAGGACAATCCACATAAAACTAAGCTTTAAGAACTTGGGAGATTGCAAAGAGTGAATACCACAGAGTCGGGTGGCTACTCCAAGTAGGTTATGCCTTGCCCCATTAGACACTTGGTAAAGCTACTTTAGCTCTCAATTCAAGAAGGTGAGCCTTAGTGGGCCAAACCAAGAATCAACCCACTCCTTAATCCACCCATTAATAACTTAAAACTGACCAACGAGACAACTGCAATACTTTCACGTCCCAACAACACTATCCGACTCCATTAGCATTGATCTATTTGCATCTATCACACATTTACTTTTTTTCAATCTAAGTTAAAGTATGTGTTGAATGGAATGTTTCTTTAAATTCACATGCTATTGATCTAAATTATTTGCAAAAGTCTTTGTTTTAGTAATCATTTTGCTTTGACTCCTAGAATAATTTTGCTTCATAGATGAACAACCTTAGATTATTTTCGTAGGGACCATCCCCCTTGGCTTCGCTAGGAGAAATCCTAGACGGAGGAATCAAGATCAAGTGACAACACTTGAATCTTACATGTCCCCAAGGTCGCACCCAGTGGCTTGAAGATTTCTGCCATGTGACCCGAGGTGCGAATTAGGCGGCAACATTAATTTACCCCCTAATTAAGAATGTTTGATGTGGCATGTTTGGGCCCTCCTATTATAATTTATGCATTCATTTTTTAGCATGTTAGGGATTCATTGTGGCATGCTTTAGTGGCCCTTGTTGTTTTTAACCTTTCATGAACTTGCCCTCTTGGACTAGCCCCTTGACTCCATCTTACCTTGTTGGATTGGCACTAATCTCTTGGTCCTTCCATCATCCTTTTATTTTTCTATACTACCAAAGACCCAAAAACGCTTTGCTAAAGTTATCTCTTCGCATCACGTTGTGCCTCATTGTCTAAGCTTTCGTAATCCTATCTTAGGGAAGCCCCCCTTGCGTTGGAGAAGAGCCAACCTAAAATGTATAGAGGGAGTTATTGAGGTGACAGTGGGTAACCCCTCGAAGTTGTTTTTGGGCTAACATTGTTCTTTTGGGATTGAATCACACATGTTATTTCAGGAGGCAACACAATATACACAAGAACAATAACCGTCTTTTTTAATTGTAGAGGCAATGAGATAAAGCACACTTTGGGTTCAAGGTATATGTTTTTTAGCATAGTATGACTATGGTATAGGACTATTTATTGACTATTCTCTTGAACTGGATGTTTGCTTCAGGTTCATCAGATATGTGTTTTAATGTACTTTTTGACTATGCTAGAGCACATTTATTGACAAAATGCTGTGAGTTTCTTATAGAAACATTTTTTATTATTCTTTTTGCTTTTATGGTTACTATCAAGGAAATATTGTTGACATCATTTGAAGATTCTGAATTCATTCTAGGTTTGCCTGGGAAACATGCCTAGCATTAGGCTTATAGTGTACACTGTGAATGCATCCCATACAGACTCTTTGGTTGCAGCAGCCTGTGTTTGCAAATCTTGTAACTTGGATACATGACCCCTTCACCATCTCTTATTACTGCTATCAACCACAGGAAATTTTTGTTTGGTGAATTATTGAAGTCTAGATCAAGTGTTGTGCTAGGAAGCAATAATCCACTAGTATAAAATATTTTGGCTGCCAATTTTGAAATGAGTTTACTTTTCCCTAGCAAGGCTTGGAATTTACTTGGTTGACGATAAACTTTTGAGCTTTTAGAAGGTTCATCTTTTTTTCTCTATCCTCAAATAACTTAAAAGTCGTTATATACAGATGGCAGTTAGATGGACAAGTGGATATGGTATTGATGAAGCAACACCTATTGTTGAATGGGGTTTTCTAGGAGAAGTGTCAGTGTTTATGTCACCAGCTGGAACATTGACATACACCCGTGACATGATGTGTGGTATAAAATTTCTGTCTTTGTTTTCTTCAATTTTGTAAAGATGTTATTAACAAAAAGATACAAAGGAAGTAAATCTAGATAGAAAAAGAAGTATATTCTGTGTCTCAACAATTTTTCGCAACACATACTGTAGAACAACTTGGTTGTACCTTTATTGTACTTTGTTAACATGTAGATGTGAACTGTGTATTTTGTATTAAGTTGACTTGAAGCTGCTTTCTTCTGTCACAGGTTTTAAACTCTGCTTAATAATCTATTCCATAAGCTTTCAAGGCCTGGTACAAATTACAACTATATAAAATATGTTTGATTCAAATGTAAACCTACAGCCATGGTTTTGTAGTTTTCTTTGGCATATAATGTATGTATCCACCATATTCTACATGTTTGATACTAAAAAAACCTGACCAGATTGCAGTGCCATGCCTTTGCTCTTAAGAAACATCTAGTTCATTCAAGTCCTATAGCAAGTTCTCCAGTATCAAGAAATTTAATCACTTAGAAAACATGCTCAGCGAACTTCCTGCACTTGGAAAACCTTGTTAGAAGATATATGTCCTCATCAGCCCCTATATATATATATGAAAATTGATTGCAAATAACATTGGCTTTGAAGCTACATAATAGAATGCAGATTGATAGCAGCATGCCATACTGATAGTCTAATTGCTGTTATGGAACAAGAATAGAACATCCACATTCAAGCTGCAGGAATAACAGTCACTATGCAATGTAATGTGATGTTGAAGCAAAATATTGCCTTTGGGATTATAAATATGTTGTGGTTAATGAACAATTTCTTGATGAATTTATTGACCTGTTTTCCTTGTTTGCTTCACAGAAAGAGTTCTGTTGTTTTATTGTTTTTCTTAGAATTAATTTATTCTAAGAATCTAATCTAACTTTCACAAAATAAATTAAATCTTGTCCATCCAGAAATTTAAATAAGCTATCTTAAAATTTATGTAGCTAAGTAGCCTTTTCACCCTTAAAGTATGTAGGTAAGCAGTCTCTTCAAAATATAAAACAAATGGTCCTATAGACAGGATCGAGTGTAAGATAAGCCTACTTGATATCTACATTCTTTTATAATCTCTTTTCCTTGCCATCCCCATTTTCTCTTGGATTTGTCGCTGATTAAGTTTTGAGTCCGAGAGACCAATGTACTCAGCCATGAGATATTGAACCATATACTGAAGAGATCAGGTTCACCAATTGTTCATATCACGAGGCACATCACTTGGAGAAGATGGACTTCTATCTGACTTTGCCAGGTAAAGTCGAAGGCCCTTTCTTCTGCAATTCACTTTATTGCCACAACATAACTGATCAATTTGGTTCCTAAAAAAAAAAATCCTCTCTTTTCTGCCTCTTGCTGACCAGCTGTTACAGGGGTACAGATATGGATACCTACATTACTGGAAACAATGAATGTGAAACAGGTACATTATGGGAACTGGAAAAATCAAGACATCCTCGATATTTATAATAACAACATTACATTGTAAGAATAGAAATATCAAAATCCATGATATCAAAAATAATAAATTAGGTCATAAATATCGTAGTGACTATGTTTCTGATTCCATCTCCTTAGGTTCAGTTGCCTCTCTTGGAGTGAAAGAGTTAGAGCCATTGCCTAGACCCAACTCACTAGCTTGTCCCTAACAACAAGTTGGAGAGAAATTAACATGGTTGGGACCACTGCTAACCCACTTGCTTAGTATGGTGAGAGCCATAGCAACTCTAGATCTTGGTCGAAGGATGTTATGGAAACGTTAGTTAGGGAACTGTTGTCACATATATAGTAGCTGGGCTATCATTGTTCTTGAGCAATCCTGAGCATATTTTTGAGCCAGTCCTTTACTTTGAGATCAGCAGATGATGAGCTTCCAGTTGATTGTCACTCGTATTCAGTGGATCCAACATTCGGTTGATTAGTTTCATGCCATGTGTAATATGCCAAGTAGTGAATTCTGCCTTTGGCATATATTTATCCGCCTTATTTAATGTGGCTGCTAGTTTATTTGTATTGTTGGTTGTTGAAATGTGTTGATGATAGTTTGCTTAGTCAAGGATTAATTGCATGCCATTAATAGAAATCACATATTCAAGAAGATCAAGCTTGAGAATCCCGGTGGCATATATAGAGTTTTTATACAAATCTGATAATATAAATCACTTCAAGTTTAACCGCATATTAGAGATGGAAGATTTCTGACCTTGAAGAATGAAGAGAGTGAACTGTGTTGGCTGTAGCAGCTTGTAATAACATGCAGAATTGTGAGTGCATTTTAATGAAAGAAGGAGATCTGGTTAAACGTCCAGCTAGGAGATAGACGCCCCAATTAACAGATCACGCCCTTCCTTTATGTATGCAATCCCTTTTCGCTGATTTCTCTAATTAAGGAATGTCTGGTAGATTTCACTAACACTTTGCATGCTGCTGATGTTTTCCTGTAGGTTGTCCTTTTAAAGAATTCTGAATTTTCCTTATGCAAAGAGACTTGGGAATAGCAAGTTTGGAGATAGTAATTTATACTAATACTCTTCCCAAACAACATAGGCTTAGAACATCAACAATTAGCTTTTGAATTAACAGCATAAATTCTTTTAAACAACCACTAATCATATATCAGAAATAGCATAAATCTGACCTTAAACAGTGAATGAAGTGTATGGTGATGGCTGTAGCAAAGGCCCACACAATAAATAATCAGTCAGTGATAGGAGGTGAAATATCTGATCTCTCAATGAACCAGTGCATGCTTCGTTAATGGATATTGGTTCCCCTCATTATGAACACCTCCTACAGCAGTGCTTTCCTATAATATGAGTCTGACATGAACTTTAGGGCCCACGTTTTCCTGTAGTAACCTGCTGCTGATAAGGCCTTTGCACAATAAACAATACACTGCCCTATCTCTGATGAAGACGCCCTTCCTCAATTCTTTATGCCTGGATGCCCTCAACTCCCTGCATGAATGATGAAGATGCTGAAGTGTTGAAGCTCGTATGATAGATCTGGATGACCTACCCTCTTGAATTGACTAGGATGGATAAGTTTCACCGCCGAAATCAATGATGGCCAAGGCAATTCGCCGTTAACCCTAATTAGCTCTCAGAGCTCTCCAAATCAAATCTCAATGATGAATAATAACAATCATACCCTTTTGGTTCAACTAACCTTCTTATATAGCTTTTAGGGTTTGCATGCATGTCACTTTTAGGGTTTGCATGCATGTCATGTTTAGGAACATTGCAGTCCTCCCTCGCCAAAGATTGCTTGTCCTTAAGCAATCGACAACTGTCAACAAAAAAATGCATCCAGACACCAATACCAGGATCCCATATGAACCACTGGATCACCTCATGCCTCCTTGCCACCCAATCATGAATTGACCCCTTAATACCGGGATCCCAAACAACCCTTTGAATGATACCAAAATCCATCTGAATGCCCTCAATGAGCCAAGCAATCATAAGTTGCACAAACTCCTCAGAAGACTGCTTTGTCATGCCTCCAAACCTAAGCATCCCTTGACAAAACTCCTGGAAGTGGAGGTTGGCCCTCTCCTCCATAGCCACTCCACTGATGTCGACTGAGCCAGTAAACTTGGGTGTCTCCATCTCCATCATATACCTGTCCACCCAATCTCTGTATGCATAAACTGTCGTGTGCTTCTGCAGTAAGGCCTCTATGTCTCCTGGATGTTGTGTGGCCTTCTCTGGTGGTTTCCTGAAGGTAACCCAACATCCTGCTGCCCACTCAATATCTCTCTGTCGGAGTACTGCCTCCATCCTGTGTGATGTCACTGTTGTGGGAGGGTAGGTATTCATCCCTCTCAATACTACCTTCTGTCCCTCTGCTGCTGTGAACTCCATCTCCATGGTCTGGTAGTTCGTGGAATACTTCCCTAGGGAATATATCCATTGAACTCGTAATACCACCTTCATGTCAGGTACATCTACCACATAGAATGTATCTATCACTATATAATTCCCAAGTGTTACTTTTAATTTAGGAATCCTCTGACTATATTCCATGGTGTGAATTGTTGCAGCTACTGAAAACGCATCAAAACTCTCAGTCTGAATGTCTCTCCTTTTAACCCATGCAGCATCAATAAAGTTGTGGGATGCCCCACCATCTATCAGCACTCCCACTCTGTGGCCCTGTACGGTACCTCTGATCCAGAGAGTGTGGAATCTAGGAACCCCTGTCATGGTGTTGTCTGCTGAGATGCACACCAACAGCAGAAATATTTCGAAAGTTGTTCCCTCTCTAGAAGTGGGGAAGGTGTGGCCTTGGGGGCAAGCAATGAGCCAGGTACTGTCACCTGAATCCCAGCTCCTCCGTTTAGGCAAACTCCTAACGAAGCCAAGGGGGGTTGTCCCTAACAAAGAGTTTTTCTATGGCTCTTATATTTTTAAGTGTTTTTTGGTGTTGAGTGATGCGGATGGGTGTTTTTTTAGGAGTTTTTGAATGATTACAACTTTATAATGATGAAATAAAATAATCATAAGATAAATGCAAGATCACAAGATTGAGGAAACAACCACTTGATAATTTAAAGCAAGACAACCACGATAATATAAATGCTCCAGGTAGATAAAAAGCAAAATGAAAATTGATGACAAGGACCAGTGCCTTATGGAGTCAAAGATAGTCTTAAGTGCTTGGGTTGCTTGATACAAGAGTTCAAAGTGGTAACGTTTGTGAGATCGTTTTGCAATTGCTCTTGGTTTATTTTATTGTAAATTTTATGTAATCTTGCTTTAGGTGTCTAGGAAACCTAACCAGAAATACTTTCAGTGGCTCCATTCGAAGACATGATGGACCTGTCTGGAATCATAAGCTAGGTGTTCAGAGAATTTAACCAGCAAGTGTCCATATTGGGTTGCTCGACGCCCACACTTGGAATTTTCCCACTATCTGAGTATTTACGAGATAACGTTGGTGCGTTGGTTATGGGGTTGAAAGTTTTATTATGTTGAATCTTGTAAGATTAACAGTCCAATGCCGTTTCTGAGTACTCCGATTTTTAGGTCGGTCAGAGCATACT
Source organism: Pseudotsuga menziesii (assembly GCA_001517045.1). Lineage (NCBI taxonomy): Eukaryota > Viridiplantae > Streptophyta > Pinopsida > Pinales > Pinaceae > Pseudotsuga > Pseudotsuga menziesii. The sequence continues at coordinate 389,426 of LPNX010533564.1, read as the reverse complement.
CCGACAAGGAAACAATGAGATAAATTCGAATTTTATTAAAAGGGAGAGATGAGTTGCGAATTTTAATTAGAACACATAGTAATGCTCTCCTATAGAGAGTGTTCTTGATCTTTCCTTATGGCCTGATTCAAGAGACTTATCTAACCTACATGCAATGCAAAGCAACAGATAAAATGCTCTTCGACATAGAGTGCTCTTGACTCGTCTTGTGACAGGTTCAAGAGAATTATTTACACTATATGAGATGCAAGTTATAAATAAGGAACACAAGTGATAGCTCAACAAATAGCAATGTAAGACTGAAACTAGCAATTAGTGGAAAGTAAATCTAAGCCAGCAATTACTATTCTAAAACAAAATGAAACTAAACTAGCAGAATATTTCTAAATGCAAAAGATGGAAAAATTAATCTAATCTACTCAATAGATATGACAAAGATCTAAGCTAACCAAGACAACACTCTTCCCAAATGGGGAAGAAAAACAAAAATGGGAGGCCTTATCCCACTTAGCCTTGTTTCATTAATACTTTACAAGATGAGGGAATTTAGCCCTTTGAAAATGAAGAAAGTGACTAATCAAGAGAACTTGAAGCCTTATTATGACTTGTACAAAGGAGAATGATTTTTTGAGTTTGGATCCTCTTCTTGATATGGTTCTTTGTTTTAGCTCTAAATCTTTTGGATTTAGCATTGCTTGCTCTTTCTTTGCTTGATTTTGCTCTTCGTTCACCTGTAAGTAAGAGCTCTAAACAACAGCTAGTAAGAGTGTTAGGAAGCCAAACTTTAACTTATGACTTGGAAAGATGAAAGTGAATGGGATGATAAGTGCCTAATGAGATAAATAAAAACCCAAAATAGGAAAACAAGACAAAAAATCAGACCTTGGAAATGAGAGGAAAAACTTGCCTTCTATGATGCAAAATGCGCGTTTTTCAATGAAATGACTTGAAATTTTTGAGAAATAAAATTTTAAAGATTTTTTAAATATTTTATGCTAATTTCCAGAACTGGAAAATAGTAGAAAATTGTGAAAATTCAGTCAAAACTAGCAAGCTTGAAATGGCACGCTTTTCGAGAAAATGATGAAAAAATTAAAAAATATTTTTTTTGAAAATTTTCTGATTGTTAGGCTAATTTCCAAAATTGAAAAATAACAGAAAAAATGTCAAAAAATCAGCATAAAACAGCAAGCTTAAATTTGCACGTTTTTCGAGAAAAAGTACAAAAACTTGAAATTTTTTTTTTTTTGAAAATTCTCGAATTTTTTTTAATTTTAAATGAATTTTCAGAATTGAAAATAAATGAAAAAATACAGAAAAAACCAGCAAGCGTAAAAGTGAAAAATTTGCACGTTTTTTGAGAAAACTCGTGCACGTCTTCCAAGGAAAAAAAGAAGTCAAAATATTGACTTTAAAGCACTAGTCTTGAAATTTCCAACTAGCTGAAAATATGCAAGATATAGTGGGGAAAGAGAAGTGACACGCAAAACAATGCGGCAATTGGAAACAAATCCTAAGGTACTTCTCAAGACGAAAGTTTGGCAAAAAGAATGATGGATTTACAAGTTTGTAATGAAGCTGGGATCTTTGATTTAGTAAAAATTTAAGGTTTGAAAATAGTAGATCTAATTCCAAGCAAGTAGATCAAAGTGTGAAACTTTGATCTCCTTAGCCAATCATAATTTAAGATCTAGAGATATGAAAGATTTGAGAGTACTTGCACTACTTGGAAAGCAAATCAATGGGATAAAACCTGTGAAAATGTAGATCCGCTTTGTAGTAACCAGTGTAACCAAGAAAAGTTTTTAAAGTAGTCTGTAGTTTGATGGATGAGGCAAGCAAGGCCTTCGTTTCTTGATTTCTTAAAGTAGAAGCCTCCTTTAGGAACTTGTAGGATGAATGCATGAACCAAGCAAAAGCTCTTGCACCTGAGATAACATCTGAAAGCCACAAAACTCAAGAGAAAAGCATAGATCAAATAATATTGTGCTAGATTGTTAGCCTTCTAATCACAAGATCATATACTTAAGAATCAAAAGAGATGAGCTAAGAACGGTATCACCTTAAACAAGATGAAGCATAGCATACCAAGAACTCCCACATGGACCTCCAAAGTCTTCTTGCTTTATTCAAATTCAAAAGATATTACAAATTTCTCCAGAGTGTACTTGCAAAAATTATCCATATGCAAATGGGAAGAAGAGCCTCTTATTTATACAAAAGAAAAGAAAGATAGGGCTTATAACCCTAAATCCGGACTAAGAGTAACACCAGAGTGAATCTCTTGATTGACTAAGCTTAGCATGATGATTTGGAGTTGAACTGAGTTGTAACTGAGTGCTGTAGTAATGAGGGGGGGTGAGGTGGCTCATCCTCCCTCGTAATGATCACCCAGCCAATAGATAACCCACACTTCAACCAAAAACAAATTTAGCCAAAGAGCGTGAATTTCTGACTGATAGTTCAATTGCTACACTCCGATACTTTATCTGAAACTAACCGATATTGATTGGAATTATCATAAATACTCCGTGCCGAGCTAATTAGCTCTTTATTTTATTCAATTTGGCCTTTTTTGGAGATATTTTGAATTTCTCCAATTTATTATTTTTATTAATATTTCTCATTTTTTGGGTGTTTTGAGAAAATATTAATTTCAAAGCCAAATAATAGTCTGAAACTTAAGATAAGTGTGTCTAGGGGTTAAATGAGTGTTTTGGCTTAGAAAATAAGTGTTTATTTTAAAAAACACCCCTCGTACCACTTAATTATTACAAATTGAAAATTTTTCAATTAAACCATGGTCAAAATGGTTTATCAATTGAAAAAGTTAATTAATTCCCTATAGTCAAAAAATAAAAATCACCACGTGTCAGGGAATTTTTTTTTTGGACATTGTTTTAATGTATCCCAAGGCTTGGGAAATGACCATAGAACATACCAATAGTGCCTAGTAGGTTCATATTTACTAGTTGGACTCTAATAACCCCCAAGGCCCAAAATTCAAAATCGGGCATTCCAGTTTTGGAGGAAGTGGGAGAAAACCTCATTGATTATACTCGGCTATAGGCAAAGCATAATTGACAAGGGAAAAAACACCTGAAATACCTTAATTGAAATTTTACATCTTAGGGGACCGAGCCACTCAAAACCCCTACTACCACACTTTATTACAAAAACCCCATGGGGCTTAGTCATTTCAACATAAAAATAAAAATGACTAGCTAAAATTTGGCTAGGTAAAACATTCTGAACTTCTGCTACACTGAACATGAACATTGACCATGTTCATCAAATGGCAGTTCAACAGGAGGTTCAACTATGGTACAAAATAGTTGACAACACATGGTAGCAATGGTACCTCTTGAGGGCGGCCACTCCTTAACTGTCTCTGGTGTCTCTCCCTGCTTCTGATCCTGATAATCCTCATCCTCTCCATTGTCGGAATAGGCCTCTATGTAGTAAGCCTTTCCCTTCCCTGAACATCTGTGACCCGGTAACCATGGTTGCTGGCATGTGAAACATAACTTTTTTCTTCTAAGGTCCTGTTGGGTATCATTGTCCATCCACTCTTTCTTGGGCCATTCTTTTCGGACGGGTTTTCTCTCTTCATCTTCAATAGGGAAATTGGTTTTGGGAGGAAGCCTAATTTTGGGTATTGCATCCTGCAAATCAACAGAAGATATATGCAGACAGGCACAGAGTTGAGCGCAGTTTTGAGGTGGGAGACTTCGTTTATTTACGCCTCCAGCCTTACCGACAGTCATCTCTTAAAAAGAAAGGAGCAAAAAAACTCCAACCTCGTTTCTATGGTCCATACAAGATAATTTGGAAGGTCGAAGAGGTAGCATATGAGCTAGAACTATCCCCAGAGAGCAAGATTCACAACGTATTTCATGTCTCCAATCTCAAGAAGGTGGTTGGTCAATAGATTGTTACATCTTCCGAGCTACCTCCCCTTGATGACGAGGGGCAATTGGTTCTGATTCCGGAGCGCATCCTAGAGGTGTGAGAGCGGAAACTGAGGAACAGAATCATCAGAGATTACCTGGTTCAGTGGAAAGATCTGCCTATAGAGGAGGCTACTTGCAGAACAAGTATTACAGCACCCAGCTTTACAGTTGCTTGAAGACAAGCAAATTTGAGCGGGGAGGACTGTAATTACTAATGTCCTCTTCTGCTTAGGCATTGAGGACCAACCTGCTAACCTATGTGATTCATATAGGTCCGAGCGGGTACTGACAATTAAGGAATCAGCCGAAGACTAATGCCATATAGAGAAGATCTAGGGCATCAATATTATATCACCATTGGGTCGAAGAGGGCCACTAGAGCCAAATGCCACCTGCATGCATGACATCCGGGCATTATTTAATGATGCATGCACCCGATTAAGTCTCCATGCGCATGCATGCAAGTCAACTGCAAATTAGAAGATAAAGTGACCTAATTAGGTCAAAAGTTAGGGTTTTCACAGTTGAGAGTTATAAAAGAAAGATAAAGTGAATGGAGAAGTCACTTATGTGATAAGTGATTTGTGGAGTCGAATTGGAGAGCTCGGCGAGCTAAGTTGGGGTGGAGGGCATGCACAGCTAATTGGTGTATTTCGGCAGCGAAATCTATCTGCCCTAGTTCATCATCAGGTTACATTCAGCAGTTATTCCGGGAGGTTGATTATTCATCCAGCCAGAGGGTTTCACCGTCACACCGTGTCACCGTGATTAGAGACAAAGCAATTCGTTTTCCTACCTACAGGGTTCAAAACTTCCGCATGCTGCTTCCATCATCATCAGAGGGGTATTATAACCCTAGTGCACATCATCAGGGCTTCCAGCAGCAGCTTATTTATTATTTTGGAGCTTATATAGTTTGAGAGGAGGGTGCATTCACCTGTGGAGGACGATTTGGTGCATCTCCTTATTCCTCCGGCAGAATCCTTGCATGCTAGGACCAGTCTCTTCACCATCAACTGATCTATATACTGGTATGTACATGCATTGATTTCTCTTATTTTATAGCATCTCAGTATTTTTCTAGGGCACATATTTGCATGCAACTGCATGCATGCAAAGTTCGGGGTTTGCTTTCCTATTTGATTAAGGAGTAAGTCTATTAGCCATCTACAGTATACACATAAACAGGAAAATATCAGTTTGGGATATTACAGAGACACTGCCATTCCCTATTATTCACCTAGTCCAACTTATGTGTCATGTGGATCCCTTTTTCCTTCAACCTAGATGCTTACAGTGTCGAGTATCAATTCATTCCCATGTCCTTACCTTGTTTTATTCACCTTCACCCTTGACCAGTAAAATATCCAAATCTATGGTGAGTATACACTTGAGGTTCTTGTTTATAGCAACTAATTACTTTGATTTGGATATATTATTTATATGTATTGTGCTTATAATCGCCAATAAAAGCCACTTGTACTTTAGCCTTAATACTTACATAGATAATTGAGCATGTTATATCCATTTTGTACTTGCAGCATCAAATATTTTTATTTGAGTCATTATTTTGATCATTCTTGACCTAGTCAACTTAGTTTGACAAAGTCAACAGCAAGGTCTGTGATGAGTTTTGGCCTATGGTTGTGGATGATGATTATTTGTGGTCCATCAATGTCCATTAGACATATTCATGCTTCAGATGATGGTTTATCATAGTGGCTTGTGTTATTATTATGATTATCAACATTTACATGCATGTTTATTATTATTATTATTCTGGCACGGATGGGCGTTTGATGTATATTTTTTATGGACATACGGTGTATGAGTACTCATTCCTAGTGGTTTTGGCCATTCTGAGTCCACTCGTGCACTCAATTTTCAGTTTTAGGCATTTGTATTGCATTTATGGATCAGTTTATCATTTTGTAGCAGTTTGGCTTCAATATATTAAAATAAAATGCTTTCAGTGGATATTTGGTTCTCCTAGGGCGCCACAAGGGAACATTGTGTGTAGGCAATCGATATTACCATATTGCTATGGTGGTGGTTCCATTTTTGCATTTAATTGATGCCCAAGTTTAGTCAACAGTGAGATATGAGCATTTTTATTTTCTCGAGGCAACATTTTGACACATTAAAATAATGAAAATGGATAATCAGGAAAATGATTTGGGTAATTGAGGCAAGGAAATCTCATGGAATTGGTCGGAGGCATATTATTGATGTTATTTTCACATTACGGCATCAGTTTCATTCTTCATGGGGTCCACATGTCCTAGCATTCACCACTTGGGGGCATTTTGATGTATTTTGAGGGGCAGAACTTAGTGACTTTAGTCACTTTATCTTATGATTATTGATTAAATCTTATGATCGTGCCATGGGGTCATGCTAGAGAAGGACATGCCATACCTCCTAGCCCCACGATGTGCTATGTTATGACTTATTGTTATCTTTTATGTGGTGCGTTCCTCCCTTGGGTGTCTTAGTATGTGTGCCCCACTTGTTTGTGAGTTGATCGATGTGAAGTATATCTGACTAATCTTAGCTATTGATTAGAGTGATGCTATATTATGATCTTAGCCCTTGATCTTTCTGTATCTAGGTTTTATGTACTTGAGAGATTTATATATTGAGATGCTCTCTCATTGTAAAGAGACTATTGGCTCTTGAGTTCTTGGAATAATAAAATATTTTTGCAAAAAAACTCTTGGAAGCTTTGCCGAATGTCTTGTATGGAGATTGGAAAGTCTTATTCTCTCCAGCATTCTTGCAGATCTATGCATTTCTAACACATTTTGCAAGGTGTCGTCCTCTTGGTGAAGGAAACGACTTGGTTGGGGCGCTATTGTGACTGAGCTCCATAGCATCCTCTCAAGTCGCCATTGATTCACGGAGTGTCTTTATTGTGTCTTGTGGCCATCTTGATGTTCTTTGATTCATTTTATTCGTCATTTCATCTCTCTTTTTGCAAATTGATTCTTACATTGTATATCTCTTTTGCTAGAGGAGAGCGCACTTGGCATCTTAGAGGGATAGCAATTTCACTTGGAGAGGCATAGAAAACACTTGTAATTGATCAAAAAGGGAATATCATCACCATACAAGGTTAGTAGCAAGTATTTCCAGGTACATTTGCATCTATTTTATATATCTGGGGCTTAATCTATTTGTCATCGCTAAACCCTCTTCTTTCAAACCCTAGTTTTCTAAATCTCATAGATCAGTTACTAATATGATGACAACTATCAAAACCCACTCAGGAATAAATATAAAAGCCCTAGATTTAAAGTTTCAACTCAATCCGACTCCATTTACCCTTGGATCTAGCACTAGTATTCTCTAGGTGGGACACACTCCTTGGGCTTTTGGTCAATTCTTAAGATCTATCAGTTGGGTATTGTTGCCGCTTTTGACTAGGGTGCGTGTGTCAAAGCCCAAAATTAGGCACACCGTCCCGATGGAAACTGTGAAAAGAGAAGCAACTGTCACCACGCTCCGCTCTTCCTCGCTTCAAGTTGGCTCTTCTCCAACTCAAGGGGGGCTTCCCTAAGGTTAAGATCACTAAGGCAGGAAAGAATGGCGGACAAGGTGAATAGAAGAGGATACCTTAAGAAATGGTTGTAGCATAAGAGTATTTGACTAGTTGATGGAAGGAGGGAAAGATCAAACCTCACTAATGGACCAGTGTCGGTATACCTTGTTACCACCCAGATGGTAACATGTTTTCCAAATGGTTATTTAAAAGCACATCGTCACTAATCTGGATTTACTGCTAATGATCTTCATTGGGGAATGTTTATACCAGCTATAAAAGAATAGGCAACTGAGGAGCAGCAACAGGAGTGGATTCCTCTTGCATATAAATGCAAATAATTGGTTGTTATGCACAAACAGAGATGGGCCATGGTTCTAATGGCCAAGGGATGGGGAAAACTGCAACGTTTGACCTTGATGAATTTGTTTTAAATAGCCCAACACTAGCTTCAACCAAGAGGTGGCCAGGAGACTTAGGAAAAGTATCAACTCATGCAGTTGCATATGCCAACCTCATAACTGATGGTCGGGACTACGAAGTGCATGATTTTATTGTTCAAATACAGAGTATGGAAGATCACCAACCACTTCCAGGAGTTACAGTTGCTGGTATTGGTATGGAGGTAGATGATCAACAAAAACTAATTCAAAACCTGGAAGAAGACATATTAAAGGGTGGGGTATGTTAGCGGTGATTTTGGTAACCACCCACTCCCACACCTCATGGACTCTGTTTGTTGGTAAGCACAATCAAGTGAACATTGAGGTATTTTTCTATGCTTTGAGTCAGAGTGATGGCAGTAAGTGGAGACAACGTATACAAGCAAAGGTAGAATACTTTGTTGATGTTCCTGCCCTTTCATCTGATGTGATTACACCGATGATATTTGGGGTTCATATTCAATTTCTTATCAAACTTGAATGGGTATACCAGGGGTGCTCGGAATGAAATTTTTGCAATCAGTCCCTATTCAAGTTTCATATATGGGCTTTCTTGGAACTACTGGTGCCAATTACATTGACTATTTAGTGATAGACTTGTTTGTTTGACCTACCCGATTATCACGTATACACTCTGAGAAGCTGGTACATTTGCCACATTGTTATTTTGTGAATGATTATAAGCAGAAAAATCAAGATGTTTTAGATCTTGTGTGCTAGCCGAAATGTTTAGAGCAGGGAAATGGCTACCAAGACCCCAGACAGTAGCTCCGAATGCATGCCATTGGAGGATGAAATAAGAAGCAGAAGAAAGAATTTACAGTGGAGCAGTCCACGTATTTGTGTGGCTAGCATATCTACCTTTTGATTCCCCCATCTTTCCCATTGACAGCCGCTCGAGTTACAGGGATAATTATCACACCGATGGGCTAGAGATGGTGGAGATGCTTTAGATATCCCTTTGGATATATCAGTCCTGGCAAACATGCGCGAATTTGTGAAATACAGCCATCTAAAGCAGCTTGCACTTTGTGCCTTGGAAAGCACGCTTGATACTGAAGAGCTTGCTTCTTTTCGAGACCAGCTTAATATAATTGACGTGGACAAAAATGGAATGAAGACACTTGAAGAGACCAGACAGGAACTTTTCCAAAGGCCGGCCTTGGATTTTAAAGGAATCAGGAATCCTTGAAAATTTTCAAGCGATGAACACCACACGTGATGGGCCCTACTTCGTACTCGAGCTTCCAGTAATTCATGGTGACAACTTGAGGTTAAACGCAGCTGATTTCATGGAGGCGAAAATCATGGAGTTTTGAAGTAGTTCATACCCCAAAACTACACCGCACCAGCACTGTGTGATCCCCCTCGGATGCGGTTTACCTTCTTTTTAGATGACTCACAGGTTTTTTTTTTATTATCTTTGCCATGTGGAGCCCGGGTTGCATTCTCGAGCTGAGCTAAACTGGCAAGTAACCCTGTCGTGGAGTAGTGTTTATGTTCTAAGTGATTTATGGAAATCGCGTTTTGTTTGGAGCCGTCGATTGCATAGATGGATACCTTGATCAGCTTAGCACCAAGGCTCGGGGGTTATGAGGAAGTATGCTATATGAAATTTCACTCTGCTTGTAAAGCAGCCAAATGCTCCACATGTAGACCCACGATTGATTGACATCCTTTGATTTAGTGACGGAGCTTGGGGCTCAACGAAATCCAGGCTTGAGCAGATCAATTCGTGAAGGAGCCAGCTCTTTAAAGCTTGGTGGATCCACTTTATTGTGGGATAGTTTAAGTTAGAGTTTTTTAATAATTGGATTGAGTGATGTATTTGCTAGGCGAGAAAAAAGTGGATCCTACATTCATTTTAATATTTTTTATTAGTTTATGATTTTATCCTATTTTTGCTTTTTTGAAAAATAATAAAAGTCTTTTTTGCTTATAAAAGAGCAAGGGCTCTTCATTTGTAAAGATGGAATTTTTAGGGTTGGGAGGATTTTTCCCTAGAGTTAATAAAGAAAATCATGTTGAGTTTTTGGACATGTTGGGTTTCTCTATCATAGTTTTGTGTTTTCATGAGTTGTAGACCAAGCCAACATAGAGGGCTAACAATCTAGCACGTTGGGCAAGCATTTGCACCTGCCAAGTTGCTTGTCGCCATTATTTTCTTCGAGGTCTGGGAGTAATGAAAAGTAGTCAGTTATACTTCCATTGTCCTAGCCTCTGATTATGGAATGGACCAGCTTAGTCTCCCTTCTGACTCCATTTACCCTTCTAGTACTGGCACTGGCCTTCCCTTAAGGACTAATCCTCCCTTCCCTTCCTGCGCATCAATCCGACTCATTTTCCTTTTTTTGCTACCCATGTTTCTCTAAGGCAGCCTCTTCAGATCACCTTGCCCTCAGTCGCACCTGCCTTAGCAATCCTAACTTAGGGAAACCCCCCTAGAGTTGGAGAAGAGACAGCCTGAAGCAAGGAGAGAGGGGTGTGGTGACATTGGCCTCTCTCTCGAGAGTTGTCGTCGGGCCGGTGCGCCCGTAGTTTGGGCTTTAAGCACTCGCGTGCTAGTTTCGGGCGACAACATACCTAAAGGGAGAAATGGAGTCAAGGGAGAACCCATGAGGGCCTTGTGTCAATGGGGCAACTACTGGAATTTCTTCCTCCTAATTGTAGAAGATGCACTATGCAAACAAGGGAGATACTACACAATCAAACTTGATTAAGTGTAAACATCGATACCCGTGCATGCATGCTCACAAAGGGAAAAGGCTGGCAACAACTAGGATTTCCACCTTCCAATAGGATGATAGCATCTAATTATGGTCTCCAACGTAAACATAGAAAAGAAAGAAGGTCTCCAGAAACAAACGCTCGTTCACATGAGTTTACGCCACACACCATAGAGAGTACTTTACTAAACAATCATAAAACCCAAAAAGATATTTTTTCTATTAAGCCCCGGGGAAAAACCCTCCGAATTTTTTCATCATTACAAAGAAGAAGGCTTGCTTCTTTTATAGGCCCAAAAAAGGATCTCCTACCCTTAAAGGTAAAAATAATAATAAAATAATTAGAGAAAAAGTGTGATCTTAGATCCACTTTTTTCTCCAATCAAATACCCTCAAATGTTCTATTTTAAAGGAATCCTACTTTAACTAGAAGTCCAAACTCCACTTTATTAAAGGCATTACCACTTTGACTAAAAGTAATCTAATTTAACTACATGTTTCATTCTCCAAAAAGGAGGAATAAATAGTGGAACTAGCCCAGCCGCTAATGCCAAAGTCAATCAAGATTCCAATGAATGTAATCGACACCACTTTAAAAAGAAGCCGATGCCTCCAAATAGATACCGAACAACAACCAGCTAACATATTTTAATAAAACATAACCTTTTCCAGTTTGAACTCCATGGGATTTGGCGACCAATCTAACTCGCCAGGTAGTGACACATTCCATTCCATCACGTATCCGAGGATATCCACATGAATGAGTCGATTTATTCGAAGCTCAAGTTTTATATACATGGTAATCATTCTTGAGACGCTTCAGAATCCATGCAGCTAATCCGCAAACAGAGGAATTAGCTTTCAATCGAGATGAGTGATGTAAGTTAACCTATTTTTATCTCCAACCAGTTTTGTGGGAGTAAAACATGTGATCGAACTTTGGCAACAATCAACAAGTCAACTCGCCCAAATCACTAGCCATCCACAATCGACATCCTTTGAATGTGGCTCCAAGCATACAGCCATGGGCTTCTCCAGAGAATCCATGCAGTTAATCCTCTGCAGACTGAGGAATCGGCTGCCAATTAACCATAATACAATGGATTGACAATTTTAACAAATTCATATCTCTACCCAAATTGCACTCGGCATAAAAAGAAACTATGATCAGCCGCAAGGGAAATGCGTGTAACCTCCATGCATCTGCTTTGTGATCGGCTCCTCAACCATAAAATCTTCACATTGGCTGCTCCATAACAGCGCCACATCCAAACCATTGTTGGATGATAGATACAAAATCGCCAACTAATGTATTCGACTGCTCCTGCTTTTGGATCATGCCATGATCAAGGGACGAATATTCTTGTACATGAATACATGCATAATGGAACTTTACGAGAGCATCCCCACAGTAACGCTTTCTTGTCTCATTCTTTTTCGGTATTTGTTAATGTTTTGATTTGGGACATCTCTTACTATTGACTGTTTTTTAACAATGAACTTTCACAGGTCCTCATAGTCAAGAAAAACATTTGGATTGGACCACTCGTCTGAAAATTGCCGAAGATGCGGCTAAAGGTTCTCTTTAGTTAGACTATCTACTTTTCCATCTACTTTGAGTTGCCATCGGGAACCATGAATCTATCTTCATAACATAAAATTGTGTTTTTCTGTGAGTGGGCTAGCCGTGGTGGTGATCTGGAGACGTCACTGGAGTCTTGAATTTGCTATTCTGAGTAGTAGACATGTTTTTGGAGGATGGCTCATTTCTGCTTCTTTTGGTCCCCCTTTCTTCCCAAACACTTAAATCCTTTGAAAGGCAACTGCAACTCTAATGTGCCTGTGCAAAAATAACTACTTGAACAAAACTATCATCCTTAATATTAGTATCTTTTGTTCTATTGCTTAGATCGGCATGAGAAAATGCAGTTCCTCACTAACCTACTGCTTAGCCAAAAAATGAACTCAAAAGTTATCCCTAGGAGGTAACATCTGGCTCCATATGGGGACATGTGCTCTTTGAAAGAGTGCATGAGAAAACTAGTACCTTCTGGGTAATGTAGATTGTTGTCTGCCGAATGCACACCGTCAGCAGAAATATTTTGGACTGTTGTTTCCCAAGCGAGTAAGGTGTGGCCTTGGGGGTGTTACCAACTATTTTGTACCATAGTTGAACCTCCTGGTCAATGTTCATATTCAGTGCAGCAGAAGTTCAGAATCTTTTGCCTAGCCAATTTTGGCCACTCATTTTTATTTTTATGTTGAAATAACCATGGCCCATGGGGTTTTTGTAATAAAGTGTGCTAATAGGGGTTTTGAGTGGCTCGGTCTCCTAAGATGTAAAATTTCAACTAAGGTATTCCAGTGAGTTTTTTTCCTTTGTCAATTATGCTTTGCCTATAGCCAAGTAAAATCGATGAGGTTTTCTCCCGCTTCCTCCAAAGCTGGAATGCCCGATTTTGAAATTTGGGCCTTGGGGGGCTATTAGAGTCGAACTAGTAAATATGAACCTACTAGACACTATTGGTATGTTCTATGGTCATTTCCTAAGCCCTGAGATATATTAAAACAATGTCCGAATTTTTTTTTTCCCGAACACGTGGTGATTTTTTATTTTTTATTTTTTGACTATAGGGAATTAATTAAAATTTTCAATTAATTAAACCATTTTGACCATGGTTTAATTGAAAATTTCAATTTGTAATAATTAAGTGGTCCAGGGGGTGTTTTCGGCAAATAAACACTTATTTTCTAATCCAAAACACTCATTTAACCCCTAGACACACTTATCCTAAGTTTCAGACTATTATTTGACCTTGAAATTAATATTTTCTCAAAAAACCCAAAAAATGAGAAATATTAATTAAAATAATAAATTGGAGAAAATCAAAATATCTCCAAAAAGGGCTAAATTGAATAAAATAAAGAGCTAATTAGCTCGGCACGGAGCATTTATGATGATTCCAATCAATATCGGTCAGTTTCAGATCAAGTATCAGAGTGTAGCAGTTGAACTATCAGTCCGAAATTCACCCTCTTTGGCTCAATTCGTTTTTGGTTGAAGTGTGGGTTATTCATTGGTTGGGTGATCATTACGAGGGAAGATGAGCCACCTCACCCCCCCTCATTACTCCAGCACTCAGTTACAACTCAGTTGCAACTCAGTTCAATTCCAAATCATCATGCTGAGCTCATTCAATTACTCAGGTGTTACTCTTAGTTCGGATTTAGGGATTTCAGCCTTATTTTCTTTCCTTTTTGTATAAATAAGAGTCTTTTCTTCCCATTTGCAGATGGAGAATTTGTGCAAGTACACTCTGGCGAAATTTGTAATATTTTTTGAATTTGAATAAAGCAAGAAGACTTTGGAGGTCCATGTGGGAGTTCTTTGTATGCTATGTTTCATCTTGTTTAAGGTGATACCATTATTAGCTCATCTCTTTTGATTCGTAAGTATATGATTTTGTGATTAGAAGGCTAACAATCTAGCACAACATTATTTGATCTATGCTTTTCTCTTGAGTTTCGTGGCTTTCAAGTATTATCCCAGGTGCAAGAGCTTTTGCTTGGTTTATACATTCATCCTAAAAGTTCCCAAAGGAGGCTTCTACTTCAAAAAGTTGAGAAACAAAGCTTGCTTGCCTCATTCATCAAACAAACTACTTCAAAAAATCTCTTGGTTACAATGGTTACTACAAAGCGGATCTACTACACTTACAGGTTTTATCTTTTGATTTGCTTTCCAAATAGTGCAATACTCTCAAATATTTCATATCTCTAGATCTTGCATTATGATTGGCTAAGTAGATGAAAGTTTCACACTTTCATCTACTTGCTTGCGTTTAGATCTACTATTTTCAATTTTTAATTTTTACTAGATCTAAGATCCTAGCTTCATTACAAACTTGTCAATCCATTATCTCCTTTTACTCGGCTTGTTACGCTTTCATTTTTCATTTTTCTTTTAAGTGCCAAATATCTCTAAGTTTTTTGCCCAAGATCATCATTCTTTTTGCCAAGCCTTTGTCTTGAGAAGTACTTTGGGATTTGTTCCTAATTGCCGCATTGTTTTGCGTGCCACTTCTCTTTCCCCACTATCTCTTGAGTATTTTCAGCTAGCTGAAAATTTCAAGACTAGTGCTTAAAAGTCAATTTTTTGAATTATTTTTTGCCTTGGAAAACGTGCACGATTTTTCTCCAAAAACATGCAAATTTTCCACTTTTAGGCTTGCTGGTTTTTCTGTGCTTTTCATTAATTTTCAATTCTAGAAATTCATTTTAATAATAATAAAAAAATTCAAAAATTTTCCAAAAAATTATTTGTCAAGTTTTTGTACTTTTTTCTCGAAAAACGTGCAAATTTAAGCTTGCTGTTTTTCGTTGACTTTTTGACATTTTTCTGCTATTTTCTAATTTTGGAAATTAGCCTAAAAATTAGAAATTTTTGAAATATTTTCAAAAAAAATTATTTTTTAATTTTTTCATCATTTTCTCGAAAAGTGTGCCATTTCAAGCTTGCTGATTTTTGACTGATTTTTTGTAATTTTCCAGTTCTGGAAATTAGCCTAAAATATTTAGAAAATCTTTAAAATTTTATTTCTCAAAATTTTTTCAAGTCATTTCATTGAAAAACGCGTATTTTGCATCCTAAAAGGCAAGCTTTTCCTCTCATTTCCAAGGTTTGATTTTTGGTGTTGTTTTCTTGTTTTGGGCTCTTATTTATCTCAATGAGCACTTATGATCTCATTCACTTTCATTTTTTCGAATCATAAGTTGAAATTTGGTTTCCTAACACTCTCACTAGTTGTTGTTTAAAGCTCTTACTTACAGGTGAACCAAGAGCAAAATCAAGCAAGAAAAGAACAAGCAAAGCTAGATCCAAAAGACAAGGATCTGAACCCAAAAAACCTTTATCCTTTGTACAAGTCATAATAAGGCTTCAAAGTCTCTTGTTTAACCACTTTCTTCATTTTCAAGGGTTAAATTCCCTTATCTTGTAAAATATTAATGAAATAAGGTTAAGTGGGATAAAGCCTCCCATAGTTTGTTTTTCTGTCTTGGTGTGTTCTTTGGCTTAGTTTCATTTTCAGTACTTAGATAAGCTTTTCATTTTGCTTTAGAACACTAATTGCTAGCTTAGATTTACTTTCCACTAATTGCTAGTTTCATTTTTTGCATTTGTTATAATTATTTGAGCCATCACTTGTGTTTTTTGTGTATGCTTTATCTATCTTTAAAAGGAACCAAAGACTCTTGAACTTGTCATAAGACAAGTCAAGAGCACTCTTTGTCGGAGAGAATAAGCATTGCACTTTTACTGCATTTTAGCATATAGATTAATTAAAGTCTCTTGAACCTCTATCATAAGACAAGTCAAGAGCACTCTTTGTTGGAGAGGTTCATTTGTGTGATCTAATTAAAATTCGCAACTCATCACTCTCCTTTAATAAAATTTGAATTTATTCGTTGTTTCCTTGCCAGAGTATGCTCCGACCAGCCTAAAAAAAACTGGAGTACACTCGGAAACGGTATTGGACTGATTAATCGGGAAAGATTCAACATAATAAAACTTTCAACCCCATAACCAACAAATCGACGTTGATTCGATAAATACTCAGGTAGTGGGCAAATTCCAAGTGGGGACGTCGGACTGTTCAATCTAGACCCTTGCTGGTTAAATTCTGTGAACACCTAGCTTGTGAGCCAGACCGGCACCAACATGTCTTCGAACGGAGCCACTGAAAGTATTTTCAGTTAGATTTCCATAGACACCTAAAAACAAGATTACTTAAAATACTATAAAATCAACCAAGAACAATTTCAAAACAATCATACAAACATTATTCGATACTTGTATCTGCAGCATCCCAAGTATTGACTCCATTTGGCACGGGTCTTCAAAACTTACATGTATCACCCTGATTTGGACCATTTGTCCTTTAATTCTTAAAATCATTATATTGTGGATGCTTATTTAAATTCTAGGTCGTCATATATTGTTTCATCTTGATATTTGTGTTTTGTACTTGCAACGTGGATTGCGTATTTTATTGTATCTCAAAAAACACCTAAACAACACCCATTCGCATCACAACACCAAAAACACTTAAAAACATAGAGCCATAGAAAATTCTTTGTTAGGGACTACCCCACTTAGCTTTGTTAGGAGTTAGCCTAAACAGAGGAGCTGGGATTTAGGTAACAGTACCTGGCTCATTGCTTGCCCCCAAGCCCACACCTTTCCCGCTCAGGGAAACATCATCCTAAAAGATTTCTGCTGACGGTGTGTATTTCGCGGACAACAAGGCAAGCAAAGAGCCAGGTGCTGTCATCTGATCCCAACTCTTTCCTTTAGGATAACTCTTAACGAAGCCAAGGGGGGTAGTCCTTATGAAAAGTTACTAAGGTTATTTGTGTTTTAACCATTTTTAGTGTATGATGCGGATTGGTGTTGTTTAGGAGTTTTTCGGTGAAGAAACTTACAATAAAATACCCAGTAAACACTTGCAAATAGAATTAAAGATAACCAATCACATAATAATTGCAGATTAAAAGCAAAGCATTCGTGATACGAAAAGAAGATAACTAGCAATGCTTTAGATAGATAATAAGCAAATTAAACTGAAGACCAGTGCGAAATAGGGTGCAAGAGATTGTTTTGCGAGTGCTTCTTGGTGAGTTTTAATGCAAGTTTTTAAAGGTGAGTTGATTATTACAGGGAAAGGAGATCTCCAAGATATACCTTGCGGTACTGGAGATATGTCTGGAATTTAGGCTTTGGTGGCTCCATACAAGGACATGTTGGCTACCAAAGTCCCAAGGACATGTTCAACACTACACCAAACAGGGATGTAGCCTAACGGTGCCCCCAAGGTCTAAGTACAGTGGTTCCAACATCCCTAGGCAGAATTTGCCCACACAAAATCCAACCGAAGTGCCAGATTTTCACTTATCTTTGTTGGGTGGTTACGTTTATTAGGGTGACTTGGATTAAAATGTGAGAATTGGAAAAGTCTACGGTTGCTTCTGGGTATCCCAACTGGGTAGAGCATACACAACGTAGCACAAATGTTTATTCCGATTTTAATTAGATGTGAAGAAGAACCATTGTAACAACCCTCCGACAGAGAGCACTCTTGATTTGCCTTAAGGCGAGATTCAAGAGATTTATATGAAATTTAAAACAATACAGTTAAGCTATAACAACAAAGAAAAGACTCTCCGACAGAGAGCGTTCTTGACTTGCTTTTCAGGGAAGTTCAAGAGTCTTTGGGTTCATTTTATTAAACAAGTTAGGAAACGAGAGAAACAAAATACTACTAATGCAAGAAATATGTTGGCCAAACTTATGCGTCACTTTTTTGATCAACCTCCACTAATCGGCAAAGCCTTTGGGTGGAGGTGAGAGCATAATTCGTGGAGACGAAGAATGGTTTTATCTCTAAGTTAATTTTGCAAAAAGTAAAACACTGAATTAAATATAAAATGTGAAATAAGTATACACCCTGCACTAAAAAGTGAGTGTGTGAAGTGGTGGGGTTAGAAAAAACAATCTCACAAAAAATGACACAAGACGCAAATCCCCCCAGGGGGGATGGGATGTGGGTAAGTTCATTTAATGTCATACTGATGATATGAAATTGGGTAAGTTCATTTTCTTTTTGTTTGCAAAGATAAATTAAAACGTTTTAAAGCCATAAAGGCATGTGAAAAGTTTATGGAAAATGTCAGTTATAGACATGGAGAAAATCTAAAGATTGATGTCATCTATGAGTATTTCAGAGAACCTCAAGAAGACTATTTTTGTAACTCTATGCGATAAGGTTACATGCACAACAGTGGCTTCTTGTTTCATAATTTCTGGCTGTCTAGGAGTCATTCATTTTTACAAGGTTTCGACATAAGCAAATTCTTTCCATCTCTTTTCATTTGTGTTGACACAAATTTTGCAAGAAACAAATATTTGCCTGTAAACATGGCCTTTTAAATTTATTTTCACAGGTCAACCTGCACGCACAGTTGGTTGGCGAGACCCTGGCTTCATACACACAAGTATCTTGAAGGACTTATGGCCAAACACCAAGTGAGGCTGCTTTCTGATAGCATTGCATTGTAATCTGTAGAGATTATCTTTCTAGTAGATTTACATTGTAATTTGTAGACATTATCTTGATGTTTGTCATTATGTAAATGCTTTAAATTTTGTGGGAGATTACTCTCCGTTTCAGTGCAATTCCCAACTTATGTAAGTATAGGAATGCACTAAATTTATAAGTCTAAATTATCTGAACTGCTTCCCTGATTCATATGATTGTCCTAGTGCTGCTACTAATTTCGACAACAATGGCACAGATACTACTACAAGGTTGGCCATAAGCTAGTCAATGGGTCATATATTTGGGGCCAACTAAATTATTTTACAGCATCTCCATATCCTGGCCAAGATTCTCTGCAACGTGTAATCATTTTTGGTGACATGGGGAAAGTAAGTCCATTTCTATTATCTGCAATATTTGCTTGCATGCTTGTCAGAAATGACACATATAATTTTGTTTTTATTTTAGCACTGTTTAGAAGCATATGATCAAGAATATCTATGCTTTATTTGGTAGTTGAATCCTTTTAAGACAAGGAAAGAGGTTGATTTTTCCAATATAATGTCAAAGGTAAATGTTTAGCTATTGAAGCATATTTCATTTGCTAATTCCTTGCTTCCAGGCAGAGCGTGATGGTTCTAATGCATATAGCAACTACCAACCAGGCACTCTAAATACTACCGATCGTCTGATAGAGGACTTGGATAATATAGACATAGTCTTTCATATTGGAGACCTGTCTTATGCCAATGGCTACCTATCGCAATGGGATCAGTTCACAGCACAAGTGGAGCCCATTGCTTCACATGTTCCGTATATGGTAGCAAGGTATTACTATTTACCAGTCAAATTGTCTCTATCTTTTCATGTTCTTTCCTTTAATAATTCTAAAAACATTTCAAAACATTGTTGAGATATTGTATTGAGTGCTCTAACTAGAACTGTTCTTTCACAGTGGTAACCATGAACGTGATTGGCCTAATTCAGGTTCATTTTATAAGAATATAGATTCAGGTGGAGAATGTGGTGTACCTGCTAAAACCACATTTTATGCACCAACAGTCAATGATGCAAAGATATGGTATGCAACGAGCACATTCTATTGTAAAATGCTGAAAGCTCCATGGTCTTGAATGTGGATCAGTGGTCTGCTCAAGTTTTTTCATATTTTCTTATGGTTGTATCATGTGTGAAATATACCCTTTTTCATCACCTTCTCTAACCCAATTATATGTGCCAATGATGAATGATTCTAAGATATAATGTAATGAGCATATTCTGCTGTAAACTTCTGAAATGACTCCATGGTCTCGACTCTTGAATGTGATCAGTATGGATGGCTCACATATGAAATATATGTGTGTTCATATCTCTCTGCCTGTAAGTTAAAAAAAGTTATATTATTGATACAACAATAAAGTAAAAAATATGTAGGTATTACCAATTTCCTCCTTTTAGAACTTGCCCTATTTCAAAAAGCTTTTGAAGAGCCAGGCCATCTTTCTTTTCAACTGATCACAAATTTAAACTTTAAAGTATGATAACACCAAGTTTAACATCAATGGAGTTTTGAGATCCAGAGTCAACTAAAAACTGTCCTAATGTTTCAAAGGAATCTTCTCTTGGTTTCAGACATCAGTCTCTCTTCATTTTGAGAGAGGTCATATTGAGATTATCATCCATTGATTTCACGCCCAAAGTCAGTTTCACTTGAGAAGAGAGGTCAAGGGTTTTCTTTACATCATATTTAACAAACAAAGCAACTGTCACTAATTTTGGCCCTTGGGCTGCCTTCTTTGTTTCTTATGCAAGTAATTCATTCCCTCTCTTTTTGAGTTTCCTACTTTCCTGTGATTGTTCATTATTGATGACAATCTTTTGTCCTTTACACCATTTCCTTTCTTGATGTCCATATATTTTTGCTCCTAGCTTCAAATGTTTTTCCTTTTGGTGACTGTCCTAGCACTTTTCTTACCCAACATTTGTGTGTGATTTTCTCCTATGACTTGGGTTGCTGCACCTACCTTTGAGCTTCACTCATAATTTGTTGTAAAAATTGGACAATCCTTTTTCAGATGACCATGCTCATTGCATGCTTGACATTTGAAGGGTACACTTTAAAAATCTATTTGCTGCTTCCTTTCATAAATTCATACCCTTCATTTTGTAGGATGATCAATTCTCAGTATAGGTTTAGTTCAGTCCAACTAAGCTCAAAACCATTCATAATGTGACAATTCTGAATAATGTTACAATATGCATATATGGAATTTTATGAAAATCCCTTAGCATTTCTCCAGCGTGCCATACTTGTCCCCCTGTCCCCTACAAATCAGTCTTGTGAGTACTGTGGGAAAGCTGGCTTTTACTGGAAAATACTTGGAAAAGCTTGACTAGGACCACCTCCTGTGATTAGTCTAGGTCTACTTCAGTAGATTTGGGAGACCTAAACAGAGAGGACCTTACCCACATGACACTTAGGGGTATTGTCTTGAGGTTCCACCAGGTTCGTAGCCGATTATTCTTTGCAATCCTAGGGCTGTGTTATCCACTAATTTTGCATTTAGTGGATTTCCAGTGAGACGCCAAAGTCATGAACAAGCTAGTTGTTCATTATCAATGCTCAGAAGGTTCCACGGTTCATTAGGGCCTTTTTTGGGTCTCTGTTTTAATAAATGCATGTTCATACTTCATACCCCTTGGGGGCGTTGTAATAAATGCTCTAACATGACAAAATTTTTGTAAATGACTTGGCTTCCTAGGGCTTGGCTACCAATCCAATTATTCCAAGGTGTTTTTTTCCTTGTCAATTATGCAATGCTGAATAAGCTCAGTATAATTTTCGAGTTTTTCACCGCTCCTCCAAAGCTGGAATTTTCGTCTTGGTGGTTAGGCCTTAGGAGGTTATTAAATTTCATGTGTCGATGTATATAAGTGTGTTAGGCATCAGTATTGAGTTATATGGACATGTACTAGGCCCCCCTATAATTTCGTCTGATTCTCAGAAAAAATAAAATTTTCTATTTTAGGCCATTTTTAATGTTTTAAATGAAAAACTTCAAAATATTAAAAAGTATAATCCAAAGTCTTTTTTTGGTGCGTATGGGCTTGTTTTCAATCTTAGAGCACCTCCTTTACCTTGGGGCCCACTTTTTCATGCTCCAGGTGACTAAATCGTCCTGTATGGCATTATTTCGCTAAAGATGCTACAAAACATCAAAAAGTGCTAAAATTTGACGAATTGCACTAAAGTCAAAATTATGACTTGGAAAGGGTGGCGATTGTTTCATATGGTGGATGACATCATATTTTGTATAAAGACTTCCATTATATATTAAAGTTATTAGCTAGCAAATGATTTAAACCTTGAAGCTACGTTCCTTTCCAAACTCGCATGATAGGAGTGGGCCCTCATGATGTATATTGACGTCATCATATGTTGGCGTGGAGTTATCTTGGAAAGTCAAGGAAATATCTTTCTAAATCGAGGCTATCTCTCCACATATCTAGGCATGATGGTTGGTGTTGATTTGGAGTTTAGCATGAGTATCTCACGAAGATGAGTGCACCTCCCTCTTTATAGTTTGCGACTTGATCATGTGGCACTCGTTGGGTGGAGGGGTGAGGAACGGTTTGGTATGATTAAACCAACTCTAATAAATCCCATAATTTACTCTATGAACTCGGGCTCACGTTGCGATTACTTCAGTTGGTTGGTGCGCCCCTGGGGGTTTGTAAATTCTATTTCAGCAAGTTCTTTTGCCTCATTCCAAAAGGAAGAAAGGGACTTGTGCTCATATGATTGTAATTGTTTATCTTTGTTATGAATAAAGTTGAGTCTTCGGAGGAAAATCTGTTGGTGCAAGAATTTTCACGGTGAATGCTTGGCTTATAATCGAGGTGATATCTATGTAGCTTGACTACTGTTTATGCAAGTTTCATTATCTAGCTTAGAAGATTATATTCTAATCCATAGAGTAGGCATTTGGAGGTTCAATTTGCTTACTTATGTGTAGTTATATAAGATTTAAAATTTTCTTTTTGTAGTCGGTTATACTTGTGCACTTTTGTTCTTGTTTAATTTACCATACTAGATCTAATCACTTTCTTAAAGGTTTTTGTAGCTTTGCAAATCATCAAATGTAAAGTAGAGATCGGAGCTTGGTTGCATTGTATCTTTCCTGACTATATTTTTATGAATCTAATGTTTCTTGTTCCACAGGCTCTATCCTTTCTCAAATTTGTTCAAGCTTGGGCTTGAGATCTTCCTTCTTCACCCTCAAAACTTCAAACTATTTCTTTCCAGTTACTTTTTTGCTTTATAACAAGTAGATCTTGTTGCTTGCCGATGTGCACACCATCAGCAGAAATCTTTCGAAAGTTGTTTCCCAAGTGGGAAAGGTGTGGCCTTGGGGGAAAGCAAAGAGTCAGGTGCTATCACTTGATCTCGACTCCTCCGTTTAGGAAAACTCCTAACAAAGCCAAGGGAGGTAGACCCTACAAAGAGTTTCTAAGGCTCTTGTGTTTTAAAATTTTTTTGGTGTATGATGAGGATGGGTGTTTTTTAGGATTTTTTTAAAGAGATTTACAATAACAGTTTAATGATCCAAGTATGTACTTGCAAGATAATTAAAGATGCACAACCACTTGATAATGAAAATTTAAAAGTAAAGCATCCATAGTATGATATGAATTAAATAGATAAAACAAGTGCTCTAGATAGATAATAAGCATATAAATAATTGATAAGACCAATTTCAAATGGAGTCAATGTAGTGCTTGGGATGCTTGATACAAATCTTGGGTGTGCTTGAGAACGTTTTGCAAGTGTTCTTGGGAAATTTTATTGTAAATTTTAGGGATGAAGTTGATTATTACAAAGTGTTGTCCGCCGAATGCACACCGTTAGCAGAAATATTTTGAAATGTTGTTTCCCAAGTGGGAAAGGTGTGGCCTTGGGGGCAAGCAAAGAGCTAGGTTTTGTCACCTAATATAACTCCTAACGAAGCCAAGGGGGGTAGTCCCTAACAAACAGTTGTCTAAGGGTCTTGTTTTTAATTGTTTTTGGTTGTATGTGTGAATGAGTGTTGCTTAGGAGTTTTTATGAGATAAACACAATAACCACTTAAGCAATCCAAGTTGTTGTTGCAGAACATGAGATAAGATTAGATAATAATTAGATGACTGAATTCAAAGCATCCACAAAATAAATCACTCAGATAAACAAAGGACAAATGGTCCAAATCAAATGATTTAAAATGGATGTTAAGACCAGTGCCAACAATGGAGTCAAAATGTGTGCTGGGGATGTTGAAATACAAGTCTCGAAGATATGTTTGTGAGATCGTTTTGTAATGCTCTTGGTAAATTTTATTGTGTTTTTTAGAATGATCTTGATTACTAAGGCGAGGGGAATTTCCAAGCGATACGCAAAGGTACTGGAAATCTATCCGAAAATACTCTAAGTGGCTTCGTTCAAGGACATGTTGGACCATCCAAGTTTACAGCAAGGTGTTCAATAACTAACTAGCCACTACAAATGAGGTAGGGCTACCCAGTGCCCGCAGTAAGAATTTTCCCACTTCGAGTGTTACGTTCAACACCGGTTCGTTGGTTATTGGGTGGTAAATTTTAATATGTGTGAAATTGAAATTAAATATGTGAATGAAACAATCTACAATGCTTCTAGGCATTCCAACCGGGCAGAGCATACACACTGTAGAAAATGGTAAATTCCAATTTTATGGGGAATGATGAGTTGTGAAAATTTTATTAGAGCACATAAACAAAGCTCTCCGACAGAGAGTGCTCTTGATCCACCTTATGGTGAGATTCAAGAGACTTATCTAATCTAGTATGAGAATGCAAGATGCAACAATGCTCTCCGATAAAGAGTGCTCTTGACTCATTTTATGACAAGTTCAAGAGACTTTGTGTTCTTTTTATGATTTAACAATTAAAGATCAAGACACACAACAATGCAAAAATAAAATCTAATCTAGCAATTAGTAGTTCTACTCAATGAACAACTAGCAATTAGTGGAATTGAAAATTAAGTCTAACAAGAGAACTAAGCTAAGTAAAGATGAAAAAATGACACAAGACACACTTCCCCCAAATAGGTGAAGTAGAAAAAATGGGAGGCTTGATCCCATTGGCCTTTTTATTAATAAATTGCAATGCTTGGGGATTTTAACCCTTGAAGAGAACTTTGAAAAATGAAAGAGTGAAGAAGCCTTAATGGCTTTTACAAAAAGGATGTTGTTTGTGTTTGTCTTCTTGGTTTTGAACTTTTTCTTCAATCTTTCCAAGTCTTTAGACTTGTCTTTGGTTGACCCCTTCTTCGATACCTACACAAAAAGAACAACAACTCAAGCACCCATTATTTGCTAATAAAACCAAAGTAAATCTAGATGCAAAATGAAACTAATCTATATGCAAAACAACTTTTAAATGCAAGCTTTTTGAATCTTTTTTGAAATGAGACTAAGTGCAAAACGCAAAGAGTTAGAAGGAGAAAAAGAGGGAGGAAAAGTGGAGCAAAGAAGTGGAGGGAAGGCAAGCTGAGAGAGGCTGTAAAAAATCAAAGAAAAGGGCAGCAAACCAAAGAAAGAAGTGGCTGCAAAAAGTAAGGAAGAGAGAGCAACGAACAGTGCAAAGAAGTGGCTGCAAACAAAAGGAAGAAGAGGCTGCAAAAAAGACAAGACAGTGAGGAAATGAACAAGGGAGAAAAGGGAAGCAAAAAAGATAAAACAGTGAGGAAGGAAGAGGCTGCAAAAAGAGGAAAGAAGAGGGCAGTCAAAGCAAGAGAGAAAAGGGTAGATCTTGTAACCAAGGAAGAGTTTTTTAATTTCAGATGTGATGGGTGAGAAGAGAGCCCCTTTTGGCTAAGTTTTTTGACTTGGAGGTAAAGGCCTTGTAGATTCTGCAAGGTGAAAGTGTTAGATGATAAAAAAAACTCTTGTTTTGTGAAGAAGCAGTTGGACCTCAACCCTTTCTCCACCTTCGGTGATCCCTGAAAACACAACTCTCACAAAGACAAAAGATATCAAGTGCTAGAATACTAAATCAAACGAATATCCAAAAAACATTAGTATAACTGACTACATCCTGTTCAATTTAGTTATTTGAAAGATCTTGCATAGATAACCAACTTAAAGACGATAAATGGCTAACCTTTGTGCTAGATTGATAGCCTTCCTAAGCTAGCAATGAACATGCAATTGTAAAAAAGAGAGTAGGGTTGAGAGAGATATCACCTCACACAAGATGAAATCACAACACTAAAAAACCATGACTGGACCTCCAAAGTCACTTTTATTCCATTTCAAACAAATGAGAGCACTACAATTTGGGCAGAGTTCTCTTGTGAAATAAGGAGCAAGAGACCCGCTTTTATAACAAAACAGTTCAACCTAAAACCTAAATCAGACTTGGCATGTAAGGAGCCAAAAGGAGGGCGAATTCCCTTGATTGGATGAGCTTGGAGCAAAGATTGGAGTTTAACTCGAGCTTAAGGTAGGCGTGAGTGGGGAGGTGGCCTCCACCTAGGCAAGGAGCCCCCACTCTCCCTCCTAGGAATCTCCATCCACCAATATGCATCCTCCACATATGAAGACGTGAGGATGAAGAGGGGGTGCAATCCTTGATTGAAGATGAAGCTTGGGGTTGAGTTATTGCTTAACACTGAGTTTATGGTTGGTATGAGTGGGGAGGTGGCCTCCACCTAAGAAAGACGCCCCCACTCTACCTCAAACTTATCACCAAACCAATAGCTAACCTCCACCTCAACCAATTCATGAGCTAGCTCAAGGAGGGCGAATTTCTCAACTGAAGATGACTCGGTAGTCCTCTGATTGCTGACTCAAATGCAACCAATTGCCATGTCATTTAGCCTATTTATTTAATCCATTTGGATTATTTTGCAGCAAATTGGGTTATCTCCAATTTAATATTTTTGATTATTCTAATTAATATTTCTCATTTATTGAATTTTTGAGAAAATATTAATTATATGGCTGAATGATTGTCCGAAACTTAGGATAATTGTGTCTAGGGGGTAAATAAGTGTTTTGGCTTAGAAAACAAGTCTTTATTTACCAAGAACCACCCCGGATCATTTAATTATTACAATTTGAAAATTTTCAATTAAACCATAGTAAAAATGGTTTAGTTATTTGAAAATTTTAATTATTTCTCTATAGTCAAAAATAAAAAATTAAAAAATTCCAACTCGTCCGGGAATTTTTTTTTCTTCAGACAATGTTTTAATGCATCCCAGGACTTAGGAAATGACCATAGAACATACAAATAGTGTCTAGCAGGTTCATATTCATCAGTTGGACTCTAATAACCCCCCAAGGACCAACTTTCAAAATCGGGCATTCCATCTTTGGAGGAAGCGAGAGAAAAACTGATCGATTATTACTCGGCTAAAGAAAAAGAATAATCGACAAGGGAAAAATCTCCCTGGAATACCTTAGTTGATAGTCAAGTTTCAGGAGACCGAGCCACTCAAAACCCCTACTAGCACACTTTATTACAATAACCCCATGGGACATGGTCATTTCAGTACAAAAACAAAAATGACTAGCCAAAACTAGCTAGGCATGAAATTCTGAACTTTTGATACACTGGATATGAACATGGATCATGTTCATCAACTGGCGGCTTACCGAAAGATTCAACTATTATACAAAATAGTTGGTACACAAGGGAAGGGGATCTCCAAGATATACCTTTCGATACTGGAGATATGTTTGGATAATAGTCTAAGTGGTTTTGTACAACAAGTGGGCTGTTTGAAGTTTCTAAAGCGGTGTTCAACACTACAACAACAAGGATGTAGTCTAACTATGCTTTCAAGGTCTCCCAGGAAGAACTTGCCCACTTTCGATTATTAGCGATCAACGCCGGATTTTCGTTAGTTTTCTTGGGAGAGAGTTTTATTTATGGTTGAAGTGGATTAAAAATGTGAAGAATAAAGAATCTACAACTGCTTCTGGGTGTCCCACAAGTGGGTAGAGCATACACAGTGTAGGACTAGATACATTTTGCTTCCAATTTTCGGATCTAGCTTGCTTGAAGGACTGGTATCAGTTTTGCAAGGTGAATGAAGTTGTTTGTTTACTACTTCATTTTATTTAGTATGAATGTTTGGAGATGCGAAATTGAATGTTTTCATTTGTTTATGGACATTTTCATATTTTGATCTCTAAGTGTATATGCTGTTGGATTTGATTTTGTTTGTTGAGTTGTGTGAAGTGCAGGTCATCTTAGCTAGAGATAGAGAGGATCTTGTTTGATATTTCTCATTCTGACATTTTTTGTGTGACAGATAAAGTCCCTCGTTGCCCCACAATCAAAGCCTCAAGGATCATCTTGTTTTCTAAACTTCCCCTCTCTCCTTCTCAAATTTGTTTAAAAACTTATTTTTGTCCTTTATTTGAAAAGCAGTTGCAGATCTAAGGTTTAAAGTTCATTCTCATACCTAGATCGCAATTACTTTTCATGATTATATCTAGCTAAAATTGAAAAAGAATAATTTTCTAGTATAGATCTACATTACCAAGTTCTTCTTACTTGAAGTCATTTGCATTTACAAAATTAAAAGTCTTGATTAGTAGGATTAACTGCCAAATTTAAGTTTCAGATCTAGCATCTAAGTTCTCTAATTTGTTTGTTTTCCTTACGAAACAAACAAACACCCTGAAAAAATAGCTTTCTAGCTCATTTTTTCAGTTGCTTCTACTTAGTTCATTTCAGCTTTTTACTTAGAATTTTTTCAGCAGATTTTGGTAGTTTTCCCAACGCACTCTTAAAGTGTTTTTGGGCATACTCTATTAATGTTTGTTGGCTGTTTTTTGCAGGTTTATGATAAAAGAGGAGGAAACTCTAGCGAATTTTTGCAAAATCAAGCAAAAAGAATACCAACAGAGCTTCCCCTCGCATAAAAATAAATTCTTCCAATAAGTTGTAAGCCTTTGGATCCCAATTTGAGGACCAAAGTGCACTTTTTTCTGCATTGTAACCGATTAATAAAAGCAAGTTTGAGTAGGCTCATTAGAGCCCGCTCCCCATCCCCCCTGGGGGGATTTGTGTCAGTGCCCCTTTTTTATGATTTTCCAGTTTTAGTTAGTTTTATCTTTATTTCTGATTTAGTTGTTTATGTGATCAAGGATGTAAAAGAAATACTTACCCCACGCTCCCCCGAGTACCCCGAAAGGGTGAAAGAGATTCGTGGTAGGATTAATTAGAAAATATTTCTTTTATTTATTTGTTCTTAATTTTTAAATCAATCCGACCGTTGCTTTCCCGAATACCCAAAAGGTTAAAGAGACTCTTCAGTCATCATCTAAACAACTCATTTTTAGGTCTCCAATAAAATAAACTAAGACTCCTTCCCCGTATGCTCTACACCGTTGCAACTTGTCTGATCAGTTGGTTGTATCAGAAAAGGATACGAGTTGCTAGATTTAATAGGAAAATCCACACAAGTGATTTTCTCGAGAACTTGAGTGGTTGCAAAGGGTAAATACTACAGAGTCAGGGGGCTACTCCAAGAAGGTTCATCCTCGCCTCGTTGGATAATTGGTATTACTACTTTAGCACTCAGTTCGAAGGGACTTGACTTGTTGGGCCAAACCCACAATTAACCCACGCCCTTAATTACTCATTAATAATTTTTAAACTGACTAACGAGACAACTGGAATACTTACACGACACAAAAACACTCCACTTTTACAAGCACTCCATATTCATCGGCACTGGTCTGTTTTACTTTCAATGCATAAATCAATTATTACGAAATGTCGTGAATGGTGCTTACATTGTCATATGTTGTTAATGTGATCTCTTTCTTGCAATAGTCCATTGTGTTATTTTATCCATTTCATATTAACTCCTAGAATTAATTATTTCTCTCGTAGAGTAAAAACCCTAGATTTTACTTTTCATTAGGGTCCACCCCCTTGGCTTTGCTAGGAGTTGGCCTAGACAAAGGAGCTGAGTATCAGGTGACAGCACTTGGCTTGAGCTTGCCCCCAAGGTCGCACCTAGTGGCTTGAAGATTTCTGGCACGTTACCCGAGGTACGAATTAGGCGACAACATTTTGGCGCCGTTGCCGAGGATAAATCTTTCGATTCCTGGAATACAATTTTTGAGTTTTCATTCTTGTTTTCGCTTTGTTTGATGAATGTTGTAGTTTAATCAACTTACTCAGATCATTGGGCGACTCCACTACCTTTAATTTTCCTAAGGCGTTCTACAAGAAGAAACTCTGAAGGCTTGCTTCAGTTCATTCCTGAGCCTGAAAAGATTTATCATAGGAGGAAAAGCAAGCTAACTTTTCGTAAGATCCTTGACGATCTTTCATCTGAGTCAATCTTAGATATTCACCTTTTATTTGTTGATACTTCTCAATCAAATAATTCACAGAGTACTATGGGTACTTTATTTAAACCTCTGGATT
Source organism: Pseudotsuga menziesii (assembly GCA_001517045.1). Classification (NCBI taxonomy): domain Eukaryota; kingdom Viridiplantae; phylum Streptophyta; class Pinopsida; order Pinales; family Pinaceae; genus Pseudotsuga; species Pseudotsuga menziesii. The sequence goes on along the minus strand of LPNX010533564.1, from coordinate 359,195 downwards.
ATTTTGTCATAATTGGGAAGCCTCATAACATCCCAGATAAATCCATTGAGAAGGTTCCATCCTTTTATGGAAATGATGCTATAACTGCTAAGTCTCATTTGTTGGATTTTTCACAGTGCTACAATAAATGGTTTCACAACGTCAACCATGAAGATGTAAAGATGAGGTTGTTCGCCTTGTCTCTTGAAGCTGCTTCCTTTGAATGGTTCACCTCCCTGAACGACGACGGTATCAAGACCTTCAAGGAATTTGATACTGTTTTCAATAAAAGATGGGGGGTAAGAAAGAGAAAAGGCACCTTTTGGCTTCCTTAACAAACACTAAAAATAAAGAAAACGAAACCATAGAAGAGTTGAATAAAAAGTTCAGTGATATGGTGGGCAGATGCCTGGCTAATATTAAACCATCAGATACCTCAATTCTCATATATTACACAGAAGCATTCGAGGGAGAAATGAGGTACCAACTTACAGACAAAGAACCTGACGACCTGAAGAAATCCATGGAAATAGCTAAGAAGATAGACAGAAACATGCAGTCTGCATGAATGTCTAACATTCTAGGATTTGTTAGAGGCACCATTTCATCTTCCAAAACTCAGGATACCTGAGGAAAAACAATAGAGCCTGAAGGAAAAGATGAAGGCAAGGAATCAATGAAAGAAGTAGTTGACATGATGAAACAAATGATGATAAACTGTACTTCCCAGATGAACGCTATGCAAAATAGGATAAACAACATGGAAAAAGCATAGGTTTCTCAAAATCATAAAAACTTCCAGCCTAGACAAAACCAAGAGTGGAAAAATAAGTATCCTTCTTATGAGCAGAGACCTCCAAATCAACTTGAAACAAATAACATGGTGATTGATGAGGTTCCTCCCTATTGTCGGCCTTGCGATGAACTTCATGAAGAAGCTACTTGTCCAAAATTCTGCTACATTATGGAACAAGAACAAATGGAAATGAATAACTTTGTAGGAAATCCTAGAGGTCATGACTACATAAACAATGTAGGGCAAGTTCATCATATTTCAAAAGAAAAATGGAAGCAATCCAAAGACTACAGTCAGGAAATAGATAATGCTACTAAGATTTTTGGTGAAAAGCCTTCACCTAAAAAGATTATGGAGAGGTACAGAGGGGTGGTTTATTAGAACAAGAAAAACATGATCCCAACCAAGTCAAGTCAGCATATGCCAAAGGTAAAAACTCCTTCCCCTCTAGATCTAAACATCGATTTGGGTAATTGGTTGTCAAGTGCTAAGATTTCTTTCCCTGTAATTGAGATCCTCAAAATTCCAAGTCAAAGAGATATTTTCATGAAAACCTTAGCAGAACCTAAGGAGAATATAGTTGAAAAATCTGAGGAAGCAACTATTGAGAAGCCTAAAGAGAAATTGATCAACTCAAAAGAAAATGAGAAGGATAAACCCAAAGAAGATTTGTCCAAGAAACTGAGTAACTTTAATGAAGATGCCCCCATCATCTTGCATAGTAGGGATCCTAATAAAGAAGATCATCTTGCCTTCTACATTTTTCTGATTGCAAAGAACAAATTGTTGCACAATTGCATGCTTGATTCAGGTGCATCATCAAGCATCATGACTCGAAAAGTCATGGAACAAATGGGCTTAACTATAACAAGGCCATACCGAAATGTATGTGCCATGGATTCAAGAAAAATTGATGTCGTGGCTATAATTCTAAAATTTCCAGTCAAACTAGTAGCATACCCTGACATAGGTGTAACCATGGACATAGTAGTCATAGATGTTCTTGACAGATGGGGAATGTTGTTATCGAGAAAGTGGGTCGCCTCTCTAGGAGGATCTATTCAAATGGACTAGACTTACGCCATGATTCCCGTTTTTGAAGATGCACATGTCAAATTATATAGAGAAAAGGAAAGAAAGTATCATGTAGAAGATCCAGATGAGCCAAATAATGAGTATATTTGTGAAATAGACAATATTGGGAACCATGCAATCTATGCCAACTATCTTATACCCATTAGAGAAAAAGCTAATGATGAGGAATTTGATCAGCTATGGAGAATGAGTTTTGATGGAGCTTGTTCCAAGGATGGGAAAGGGGCAAGCATTGTTATAACTTCACCATCAAATGAAAAATTCAATTTTGCATATAGACTTGAGCTTGATGCATCTAATAATGTAGCAGAGTATGAAGCACTATTGCGAGGACTTGAAATTGCTAAAGATATGGGAATTCATGTGCTCATTATTAAAGGTAATTCAGATATGATTATTTCTCGAGTCAAAGGAACATTTCCATGTAAAAGTGGAAGACTTAAGAAATATAAGAATGCTGTGTGGGACACTTGGCATTATTTTTGGGCATTGAACATTGTGGCCATCCCATGTTTTGAAAACTATGAAGCAGACAAACTTGCTGTGGCGGCTTCAACTTTGGAATTTTCTGAAGAATTGGTCAAAGGAGATGGAAAATTTGAAATAAAATTCAGACCTTCAATACCGGATAACATAAATAATTGGCAGGTGTTTAAAGATGATAGTCAGATTGTAAAATTCATCAACAACATGCATGAGTTTTCAGACTTTCAGATGCATTTTCAGGATGAGAAAGATACTAATATCAAAGAAGAACATCAACCTATGAACTACATCCCAAAGAATGTTGTTGAATAGGAAATTACTTTTGATAGGTAGGACAGATATAAGAAAAAGGAAATGGTAAAACCTGCAGATTTCATAGAAATAAACATTTGTACTGATAAGGAACCAAGAAACATAAAAAATGGAAAAGGTACTTCTAAAAAAGAAAGAAAGGACTTGATTGATCTTGTAAAAGAATACAAAGATGTATTTGATTTTACTTTTGACGAGCTAAAAGCTTATTGGGATGATGTATTCCAACATACAATCCCATTAAGGCTTGAAGCTAAACCCTTTCGACAATAACTTAGAAGGATAAATCCTAAGTTAGCACCCATTGTCCAAAAGGAGTTACAAAAGATGTTGGCTGTAGGCATTATTGCCATGTTACCTACTAAGTCATACTTAGTCGGTGTTATCAAGTGAGCCTAGTGAACCGGACAAAGATGATTTGTTCGAATTTCAGAAGACCTTCAGACTTTCCTTTGGGAAGTGTTTTTTCTATCTACCACATGTTCATACCCCCTTGGGGGAGTTATAATAAAATGTTCTAGCATGGTAATGTCTGTAAAAGACTTGGTCTCTTGGACTCATTTANTGTTTTTTCCCTTGGTTATTATTGGTTGTTGAATAAACGACTGATAATTTCTGAGTTTTTCACTCAATACCTCCAAAGTTGGGGTGGTCGGCTTGACATTTAGGTCTATTGAGGTTATTATAGTCTGTGTGTTAATGTATAAACATGTTAGGCATTATGGTCGAGTCATATGAACATGTGCCAAGTCCCCCTAGGTTTTGTTTTTTTTTATTTTTTAATTTTAATTTTGCCACAAAACTTAGGCTATTTTTTTAATAGTCTAAATGGAAAAATTGGTCTTGTAATAAAAGTGGGGTTAAAAGTCAATTTCAGTCAGGGGGGTGCTCATTTTTTAACTCGGAGCACCCGGTATACCCATAAACCCACTTTTCCTAAGTTTTGAGTGATTTTTCTATCACTCATGTAAGAAAATCCAAAAAAAATCAAATATTAATTAATTTAATTAAAAATTAATTAAATAATGGAGCAAATCCAAGATCCTAAATCAGTGGGATTTGCTCCGATTTGATTGAAATCAGTTTCATCGGCTTTGGATTGATGAAGAGTTATCATTCCTTGACTGAAGGCATTGATCAAGGCTGAAGAGGAGCTTAACTGGCACGCACAGGTTTGAGGGTTGCGCCCTCTTTCTCCCTCCAGAGGTGTGGATCATTTTGGTAGTGGTTTGATGGATGGGTTAGTTCACTGAGTGAGGTGTCACTCCGATTTGCAGTTCCAGTCCAGTTAGACTTAGTTCATCATCAGATCAGACTCGGCTTAACTATCCATCAGCTGCAGTCTCTCCTTCAGTCAGGCATGCGCCCCTCGTGGCCAGTCTGACTATAAATTGAAGCTTCCATTCCCTTCTTGAAGCTAGTTCGAGTTGGAGAGAATAGGCTTGCTATTGTAATACTGTTGTAATCTTTTCATTGTTGGAATAAAGAAGCTTTGGAGGTTAAATGGTGTAATGCTCTCATGTGTGTGGAATAAGCATTGTCTTGCGGCTATTGATGTTGCCAGTTTTTCTCTCAATTTTTGCACCTAAACCTTGTCTGGCTTGATTGATTCAGCTGAATCAATAGGAGTGTAGTTGGGCAAGTAAGATTACTTTTTTTTCTGTATCTCATAGCATATGTGTTTGAAGATCTAGATTATACATGTTTAATAAGCTTATTTGCATGTAATTCTTGTCTCTTTTTCATATATATATCTAGATCTCATAAGGTTTTGTCCAAGGTTGTGTGTTTAGCTTTCAGGCAGCAAGGATTGGACGAGCTGTGGATCTAGTTTGACTCCACTGTACATCCAACATTTTTGTGAAGGCATTGCCCCTTTGCATTCCACTAACAAGTTTCCCTTGTAGATCTATCCAACAACAAGCCTTTCCCCTTCTCTTCCTCCATTTTATTAAAATCAATCTTCCAGTTACTTGTTCGTCCTCTTATGATCAGATATACTTCTAAAAATTGCTTATACATTGTTAGATCTAGTCCGTAAGAGTCTTGTTGCTTATATCTGAAATTTCATAAAGAATATCATATTTTAAACATAGATCTAGGTGAAGAAATTCATTTTTGCAAGTAGCTAAATCGTAGATCTAAAGCTTGCTCATAAGGTAGTTTCTTTTTTCGTTCTTTAAAGATTTAAATTCTGCACGAAAGTGCACATCATATTGGCTGCTCAAAAAGCAAGCCAAGATCCCAAGGAAAGCTTGCTTTCCTTGGTTCCCTTTTGCAAAACTAAATTGTTCATTTTTTAACAATTTTTAACTTAGTCTTTTTTTCGGTAATTAGTGGGGTGACCTTAAGCACTTTTAAAGTGTTTTTGGGCATATTTGATTTTAATAGCTTTCTGGTTTTTAGCAGGTTTAACAAAAAAGAGAAGGAGACTCTGCCCGTTTTTCGACTCTTGGGCGAACCGAAGCTTCCCGGAGGCTTCGCCCACCGCTGTGCTTCCTTTTAGGCTTGTTGTAAGCTTGTTGTAAGTCTTTGGATCCCAGATAACAAAGACCAAAGTGCAATTAGTTTGTTGATATTGTAATCTTTAATAATAAAGAATCACTTTGAGTAGACTCTTTCGAGCCCACTCCCCATCCCCCCTGGGGGGATCTGCGTACATTTCACTTTTTTGCATTTTTTTCCTGTTTTTTGCTCTAGCTTAGTCTTGTCGTGCAGGATTGTATACTTTGATCATATTTGTTATTATTCCATATTTTGAGATCAAAGTAATACTAATACTTACCCCACGAATCCTCGATTGAATCGAACGGTGAAAGAGGATCATGGTAGAATTAATTAGAAAACTTGTGGTGTGTGTTTTTTCATTGTTACTTTTCACAAGAAAGCAATAAAATTAACCCCTCCTTGATTTCTCGATTGAGGTCCACTTGGACCGGAAGAGATTCCTGGAGGGTCTTTCTTTTAACAAGAACACGCTCTTAAAATTTACTAAAATTTACAAGACTCCGGTGTATATTCTTTGCACTTGGCTACGGTTTATCCGATCAGTCAAGCTGCATCAAAAGCAACACGAGTGACTAGAATAATTAGGATTCACTTTCCCAATTAACCACCACAGGCGAAAATCCAACGCTTCGATTAAACTGTAAACGGTGGTGTTGCCCACCTATTTCGACTAGGTGGCAACTCCATGTACATGAAGATGTACATAATTGTACAAATTGTACCTTGGAAAAATCTGAGGATTTTTTCACTTCTGCAAGGCAATTGCCCCTTTGTAAAACGAAATGTCCGCTCCCCTACATGGGAAAATTAATGTAATTATATGTGCTAGTGTGGGTCATATGATATGGATGCCACACCATGGAACTGGTGGTTAGGGAAGTCCCCTCATCGAGTGTTTTTTCCCTTTCCAATTAATCTTGTTGTTTAAACGATTTTAATTGGTTTGGTTTTTCACTCAAAATCCTCCAAAGTGGTGACGGGCGTTCTAACAGTCAAGTCCATGAGGTGTCTAAGGCTTCAAAATGTTATTCATGACCATGTTAGACATTTGTATAGAGTCTTGCAGAGTTTCATTATGTTGTTGTATTTTTATTAATTTTTTCCAGTTAATTAACTTCACCCCTTGGTGGTTAATTAACTAGGTGTTGATGTAATAATGTAATTACTCAAGCACTGGCACTTTGTAATAGGGGCTATGAATGCAAGGTAAATTGCTATGAAACCCCCTAAGCCACTGCTTCGAGTCCTATGTCATTCAGACAGGTGGTTGAGGAGATAGACCATTTTTGTCTAAGCAAGGTCTATTTTTCCTAGGGAATTAATTAATTTCCCTAAGTCAAAAATTCATATTATTTGATTTTGAAGGAAAAAATCAAATAATGCTATGGTAATTTTGTTTGGGGGCTGCTAAGCCTAGGAAAATTTATTCCAAATTTTTCCACCCCCCCATGGCGAAGATATAATTTTTTCAAGTTATTTTTAAATTTTTCATAAGTCAAAATTGGAAAAATTTAAAAAATTAAATTGAAAATTTTAATCTAAGGTCAATTTTTATATTTAGCCTAAGTCTAAAGATTAAGTGTCTATTTTGGAGCAAAGGCTAAAGTCAAAGCCAAATCTAGAGGAGCCAAGTCATGGTTTAAACCCTCACTAAAGTGGGGCGTCAAGGTGAAAAGGGGCTCTAAAATAAGAAGAGACTACTCCAAATAAGAGGAGGGCGCATGCATGTAAAAGAGCTCACTTCAAATAAGAGGAGGCGCTAGCTATAAGGGGAGGCGTCACTTGTAAATGGGGGCGCTAGCATGGTTAGAGGAGGCGCCACACTAAATGGAGGGCGTTTACATTTAAATGGAGGGCGTCTACATTTGGAGGGGGCGCCAATGTGAAGTGGGCCCAAGGCTTATAAACATGCTCCATTCTTAGCCCTTGGATGACTCTCAAATGGTTTTAACCTAGATCTAAGGGAGGAATTCGTTTTGGCATGGATCAAGACTTGGATTAAGTAGGAAACCCTAGATCTAGTGGTGGAGATTTAACCTAGATCTAGATCTAATCTCGGCCATTGATCTTCAAGGGGTTGGGGTCTTCCTCAACTATATAATGAGGGTCTCACTCCCTCATTTGAGATCATCTCTCATGCTATTGTTATGCTGCCGGAATCTTTCCCTACTCTCTTCTCACATTCTCTCAAGCATTTGGCCCAAGCCTCTTGCCATTTTTTGTATTTGATCTTGCCCTAGTTGGGCTGTAATAGAAGAATACTTTGGAGGAATATTGTGCCGTCATTTCATGCATCTTGTGGTGAGGTAACTTGTATTGTATTTATTTGATTTGCATTTGTATTAGCTTAGATAGCTCTCCACAAAGTATTTTGTGGAGAGATTTGTAAGTAGAAGTATTTCTGCTTCCATTTGTGAGTTTCTTAATAAGATTTATCAAAGTATTTTGGTAGATTAATTGGGTACTCACCTCTTTGCTTACATTTTGCAGCTCTCTCATAAGTTCATTTACAGGTTTTCCAAGCTAAGAAGGGCACCTCCAAGGGTTTCGTTTTTTCTTATTTTCAATTCGGCCATTTTTCTTTTCCTATCCTGAAACTGGGTTTTATTCACTGTATAGTGAATATAACCCTTGTTTTAGGGCCCTCATCCATTATATATTAGTATAGGCTTATAAATCTGCTGTTTATATGTTGTTTTCACCCTAGAAACATTCATTTTCAGCCACTAAAATTTCTGTTTTTCCATTTTTTTTAAAGTTCAGATTTTTCTGTAAAATTTCTGGGTTGTACACTAAATTGTTCTAACTTTTTGTTTCAGTTTTCTGCAGTAATTTCCAGCAAGTAAGTTGCTGATTTTTTTGCAGGTTTTGTGCACAGAAAGAGGGGGTTATGCTGCCCTAAATTGCCCAGAAATAACCAACAAAAATTTGGTCCAAAAGAGGCCCTAAACTACACTTCTTCTCTCTCTTCTATTACATTGTAAACCCCAAATGAGAAGTTCTCTTTGGGGTATTTCTCTGCTGTAAATTTGTATAAGTAGTTGCTTAGAGTTAGTTTTATTTGCAAATTATTTTTCTGTTTACCCACCTATCTCTGTGACAAACCACCATCTCTATTACCGAGATTGTTGTGTGGTTAGGATAATCAGTTTTATTTTTGTTTACCCACCATCTCTGTTACAGACCACCATCTCTGTAACAGAGATTGCTGTGAGGTTAGTACATTGCTTTAGTTAGTCGTTTTTCCTTTTAATTTTCTGTTCAAAGTAGTTATATTTAATTTTCATTTTCTGTCAAAGAAGTAATCATACAACCCACCTATCCGGTGTATCCTCTATCCACTTGTCATCTCCCTTTAGGGACTTCAAGTTGGATATGAAAAGTAGGAGAAGTGGGGGCTTAGCTTAGTTAAAACAACTTCCTTTTTCTACTACAATCAACACATTTTATTTTCCAAGTCCAAGATCAAGTACCAACACCTCCCATAAGGGATACCGCTTGGTTGATCTTGTTGATAGTTTAAAATAAACTTTGTATGCTAATCATCAAGACTAAAATTTACCCTCTAAAATTAACCAACAACAACTTCACTAGCCCCTGTTCCTCTACTCGGTTATCACCCTTCGGGGTACTCGCGAGATACGACAGGGGATAGAGAAGTCTTAGTTTAATAGGCATCCATCTAGCTGTTTTTCCTATTAATTAAAAATAGTGACTCGGAAGCGACTTGGGGTAGTAGACCGTGGGGGGTCTCTAGGCGTTTTACGTCCTCCTTGTTGAGCACCGGGGCATTGGGGTTTGACCTGTAAGCTACGGGTGGGCTTTGCTCCCACTTTGTTGAGCGCAACAGCATTCCCTCTTTGACTTGAGAAATACTGGATTGGGGTAGTCACACCACCGGTTCGAAAACTAAATTTCAAGAGAAAAAACCTTAATAAAATCTACCTAAAATAAACCAAGAGACATTGCAAAACCGGTCCTATAACACTTGTTTCATTTCAGCGCACTTCCATTCTAGCATTGCAATCCAGCACTTTACTTTTTAGTTTCATTTACTTTCAATTCTGCAATTGTTTATGTGGTGAATGCTTAACTTTTGTTTAAACTGCTTCAAGTAATTCAACTTAAAGTCTTTCCATTTTTCATTCACTATTGATTTTCATTTAAGGCATTTTCCTTCTGCTATCTTTTGTCTATAACTTGTAAGTCTTGTTCATTTGTTTATACTGATAAATTTAGATCATCTGTACATTGCTTAAATATCTTGATTCATTATTGTTTATAATTGTACCATTTATTTGTTTATTCATCTCATTGTTAGACAACTTAATCTGTGGATAATTAACTTAGATTTGCATCCATTGAAAGTTGCATTCTCTGACTCCATTCTTTAGGCACTGGTTATAAATAAAAGGATTGACTGTCATTTAAATATTGCATCTTGCATTGGTTTGACTGTCATCTCTCAAAACCTTAGCCTCACAATCTTAATAAAAGATCCCTTTAATTAATTTGTAATTAATTAATAAATCTGGAACTTAGTTTTCCTGTAGGGACTACCCCCCTTGGCTCTGTTGGGATCTTGCCTAAACAGAGGAGTTGTGGACTGTGGTGACAGTGGTCCCCAGCCCTCGCTTGCCCCCAAGGACACACATAGCAGGTTGTGACTTTCCTGTGTCTTAAAGTGTGAATTAGGCGGCAACAGGTGGCAAAATAGCCAAAGGAAGTGGGAACTATTGGATAGTGACCTCGAGGCGCCGATCTATGTTACATCCTAGCGGGTGTATTATGAACATAGTCTCAGAGACTCCATCTAGCCAACACATTCCTTGCGAGTAGCCGTAGCGGTTGTTACTTTTGGACATACTCCAAGTACCCCCCGGGTATATCTGGAGCCCCCCTGCCTAATTTAATTCACTCATCTTTTCACATTAATTTAAAACGTACCAAGATACAATTGCACAACATTCACTCCAGCACTTGCAAGCACTCTTAATTATTTTCGACTCCATTTAAAGGCACTGGTCAACTGTTTATTTATTTCAATCTATATGTGATTGGGTGTCATATCATGCTTATTTGTGATTGTCTCATCATGTTGTTTGTTTTTTACAATTGTTAAATCAAAACATCTAAAAAACTTACTCATTTAATACCATCATCATCTAAGTAACCAGCCTTAGTAACTTGTAGGGTCTACCCCCCTTGGCTTTGTTAGGAGTTTTCCTCAACGGAAGATTTAAGAACAAGGTGATAGCCTTGACTCGAGACTTGCCCTCAAGGACACACTGAGTGGCTTGAAGATTTCTGCCATGTTCCCCCCTAGGTGTGTGAAAGGTGGCAACATTCTTTTGGCGTTGTTGCCGCGGATAAATCTTTTTATTCCCGAAGTACGACTTTTGTTTTCTTCCTTTTTTTTTTGTTGCTTTGTTTGATGAATGCTTAGAGTAGATATTTAATTTTCATCTGGCGACTCCATTGAATTTTTTCAGTTTTTATTTTTACAAAGAAAAACAAAAAATCATTTTTGTGAAAGATATATAAATGCATATTTTTCTTTTTCACATGGCGACTCCATTGAAGGGATAAAACCCTACTTTCTCATAATTTTGTTGAGACTTGTTGTGTGTAGATGAACCTACTATCTGACAGCTCCGGTTCAGTACAAAATACATGGTTGATATATGCTACTGATAAGCTGTTATGGATGATGAAGATTATGGTGCTCAAATTTCCAATGCATATCCTCCCATTGATTTCTCGGGCATCCCGGGTTTTCCTAACTATGAACCATATCTCTAGGATAAAAGATATTGTCAAGCTCCAATTTTTTGTGGAAATGGTGATTCAGCTGTTTGTCACATCATATCCTTTCTTTCATTTGTTAATAAACTCAACATACTTCATAAGGATAATATGATGCGAATTTTTGCTAATTCTTTGGAAAAGAAGGCTTGGATATGGTTTTGTGGTCTTCCTTATAAATGCATTACCTCCCTTGAAGACTTATGTGCTATGTTTTTTGAGAGGTGGCATAATGGTGAGGGAGATATGGTAATTGTTGAAGAAAGGGCCCTCACCTACCTAAAGGAGCCCATGACTTCCATTATAGATGAGCACACTCGAGCTGATCTTATTGAAGAGCTTCACGAGGAATCCATGATTGAACACATTGTTGAAGACTCTCCTCATGTCACCATAACTGAAAACATTGAATATTTGAGGTATTCTCAAGTTTGTTGCAATGCTAATATTGTTCCAGAAAGCCCTCATGAGGAAACCATTACAGAGATAAACACTTATGAAGAAATTTATGATGTGTATGATGACACTCCTCTATGTTCATCACTTAGGGATGAAGTTTTGGAAAGTTTAACTTCTTGTAATATCTTTGAAACCAAAACTTTGAAGAATGATTATTATGAACAGGAGGAGGCTAGTTATATCTTAGGATGTGATACCAGCAAGGAATACTCTCTCATATCTGACATAGATGGGAGTGATGACTATTGGAATTTCATAGATAATCCAACTTGTGAAAATCTTATTGAGAATCCCATCCATGATATGTCCAGCAAGGGGAGTGTCTATTCAAAAATTTGTGGAAGTCCAATCTACGATACGTCCATAGAGGGGAGCATGGATCTGGATACCTGGGAAAATCTTAGTATGGAAGAGGAGCATTCATAATTTTCACATGATCATTCAGAGTCATATCATGCAGAGCCGCACTAAGTCAACAGTAATGAATACATTGAGAAGCAGTGTTGTGAAAAGTTAGATGTGATGCGGTCAGTGGAATATCAATCTCAGCCATCTTCTTCACATGTAGAGGTTCCTTATGATTTGGAGCTACTTGGGGCTTATGCAATGAGTTATCATTTGATAAGCCTTGATGATCAGTATGATGATGTAGTCAGTCTGCCTCGTCTTATCGATTGGTATATCAGTCATATCCAGTCATGGATAGAAGCAGCCTACGCGAGCACATATCAGTTTGGGAAGAACTTTAATGACTTTATTCATGCCTATGATTTCCCATCCAACCCGCCCATTCCGGATCATCACGCAGGTTTTCATTTTCTAAATAAAATATCTTTACTTTGGCTGGTAACCAAAGACAAGGAATTTTTTTTTATGTTAATAAAATGCTTAGGTGGTTACATTGGATTTCTGATTAAACTTAACCCTTTTTATATCATGCTTAGAGTAGGAAAATAAGCTCCTTAAAAGAGAGCATTTACTTTCTGCATTTCTATTTTGTACTTAGCTATAATAAAACTTTTCTTTCATTAGTTAGCTACATTTATTTTTGTTTAAATAAATCAGCTTAATGGTTCATTTGGATTTTATATAATGCTTGTGCTACTAAGGTTTTCTTGTCAAGTTGAGATGTTTTTACAGGGTTTATAAACCAGAGATTCCGGAGTTCTCACATCCTCTTCTTTGATCAGAAGATTAGTCAAAGCATGTATCCCTAGATGGTGCCAGATGTTACCTATTAAGTCATACTTAGTCGGTGTTATCAAGTGAGCCTAGTGAACCAGACAAAGATGATTTGTTCAGACTTCAGAAGACCTTTAGACTTGCCTTTGGGAAGTGTTTTTTCTATCTACCACATGTTCATACCCCTTTGGGGGAGTTGTAATAAAATGTTCTAGCATGGTAGTGTCTGTAAAAGACTTGGTCTCCTGAACTCATTTATCAATCCGATCAACCTAGAGTGTTTTTTCCCTTGGTTATTATTGGTTGTTGAATAAATGACTGATAATTTCTGAGTTTTAAACTCAATACCTCCAAAGTTGGGGTGGTCGGCTTGACATTTAGTCCTATTGGGGTTATTAGAGTCTCTGTGTCAATGTATAAACATGCTAGGCATTATGGTTGAGTCATATGAACATGTGCTAAGTCCCCCTAGGTTTTTTATTTTTATTTTTTAATTTTAATTTTTCCACAAAACTTAGGCTATTTTTTTTAATAGTCTAAATGGAAAAATTGGTCTTGTAATAAAAGTGGGGTTAAAAGTCAGTTTTAGTCATGGTGGTGCTCATTTTCTAACTCAGAGTACCCAGTAAACCTATAAACCCACTTTTCCTAAGTTTTGAGTGAGTTTTCCATCACTCAGGTAAAAAAATAAAAAAAAAATCAAATATTAATTAATTTAATTAAAAATTAATTAAATAATGGAGCAAATCCAAGATCCTAAATCAGTGGAATTTGCTTTGATTTGATTGAAATCAGTCTCATCGCTTCGGATTGACAGAGATTTATCATTCCTTGACTGAAGGCATTGATCAGGGCCAAAGAGGAGCTTAACTGGCTCACACAGGTTTGAGGGTTGCGCCCTCTTTCTCTCTCCTCCACACGTGTGGATCATTTTGGCAGTGGTTTGATGGATGGGTTAGTTCACTGAGTGAGGTGTTACTCTGATTTGCAGTTCCAGTCCAGTTAGAATTAGTTCATCATCAGATCAGACTCGGCTTAACTCTCCATCAGCTGCAGTCTCTCCTTCAGTCAGGCATGCGCCCCTCTTGGCCAATCTAGCTATAAATTAAAGTTGCCATTCCCTTCTTGAAGCTAGTTCGAGTTGGAGAGAATAGGATTGCTATTGTAATACTGTTGTAATCTTTTCATTGTTGGAATAAAGAATCTTTGGAGGCTAAATGGTGTAATGCTCTCATGTGTGTGGAATAAGCATTGTCTTGCGGCTATTGATGTTGCCGGTTTTTCTCTCAATTTTTGCATTTGAACCTTGTCTGGCTTGAATGATTCAGCTAAATCAATAGGAGTATAGTTGGGCAAGTAAGATTACTTGTTTTTCTGCATGTGTTTGAAGATCTTGATTACACATGTTTAAAAGCTTATTTGCATGTAATTCTTGTCTCTTTTTCATATATATATCCACATCTCATAAGGTTTTGTGCAAGGTTGTGTGTTTAGCTTTCAGGCGGCAAGGATTGGACGAGCCGTGGATCTAGTCTGAATCCACTGTATATCTGACATTTTTGTGAAGGAATTGCCCCTCTGTATTCCACTAACAAGTTTCCCTTGCAGATCTATCCAACAACAGGCCTTTCCCCTTCTCTTCCTCCATTTTATTAAAATCAATCTTCCAGTTACTTGTTCGTCCTCTTATGATCATATCTACTTCTAAAAATTGCTTATACATTGTTAGATCTAGTTCCTAAGAGTTTTGTTGCTTAGATCTGAAATTTCATAAAGAATATCATATTTTAAAGATAGATCTAGGTGAAGAAATTCCTTTTTGCAAGGAGCTAAATCGTAGATCTAAAGCTTGCTCATAAGGTAGTTTCTTTTTTCGTTCTTTAAAGATTTAAATTCTGCAAGAAAGTGCACATCATATTGGCTGCCCAAAAAACAAGCCAAGATCACAAGGAAAGCTTGCTTTCTTTGGTTCCCTTTTGCAAAATCAAATTGTTCATTTTTTAACAATTTTTAACCTAGTCTTTTTTTTCGGTAATTAGTGTGGTGACCCAAAGCACTTTTAAAGTGTTTTTGGGCATATTTGATTTTAATAGCTTGCTGGTTTTTAGCATGTTTAACAAAAAAGAAAAGGAGACTCTGCCTGTTTTTCGACTCTTGGGCGAACCGAAGCTTTCCGGAGGCTTTCCCTACCACTGTGCTTCCTTTTAGGCTTGTTGTAAGCTTGTTGTAAGTCTTTGGATCCTAGATAACAAGGACCAAAGTGAAATTTGTTTGTTGATATTGTAATCTTTAATAATAAAAAATCACTTCGAGTAGGCTCTTTCGAGCCCATTCTCCATCCCCCTTGGGGGAATCTGCGTCCGTTTCACTTTTTTGCATGTTTTCCCGTTTTTTGCTCTAGCTTAGTCTTGTCGTGTAGGATTGTATACTTTGATCATATTTGTAATTATTCCATATTTTGAAATCAAAGTAATACTAATATTTACCCCACGAATCCCCGATTGAACCGAAAGGTGAAAGAGGATTGTGGTAAAATTTATTAGAAAACCTGTGGTGTATGTTTTTTCATTGTTACTTTTCACAAGCAAGCAGTAAAATTAATCCCTCCTTGATTTCTTGATTGAGGTCCACTTGGACTGAAAGAGATTCTTGGAGGGTCATTTTTTTAACAAGAACACGCTCTTAAAATTTACTAAAATTTACAAGACTTCGGTGTGTATGCTCTACACTTGGCTGCAGTTCGTCCGATCAGTCAAGCTGCATCAAAAGCAACGCTAGTGACTAGAATAATTAGGATTCACTTTCCCAGTTAACCACTGCAGGAGAAAGTCCAACGCCTCGATTAAACCGTAAACAGTAGTAAAATTCCCAAAGAAAGTGGGAACTACTAGACAGTGACCTCGAGGCGTCGATATCTGTTACGTCCTAGCGGGAGTATTAAAAAGTTTAAAATATTGAAAAATATTGAAAAATTATTAAGCATTAATAATTTTTTTATTAAAAAAACATAATATTTTTATAACCAATTGTAATGTTTTATTTTATTATTATTAAAAAATATTGAAAAAACATTGTTAGATGGCATAAAAAATTTCTAGTGTAAATGTAATATTGCAAATTTCTAAATATTAAAAACACATATTTAGGCGGCATATCAAATTTCTAATGTAAATGTAATATTGCAAATTTTAGTGTAAATGTAATATTGATAGAATTTTTTTCTGTTACTTTTACCAAAGGGAATGTAAATGTAATAACGTATTATTAAACTTTTACTATGAACAAAGCCGCGTGAACTACGGTTTATTCAAAAAAATGGAGAGTAATATTAAAAAAACTAAATATTTTTATTTAGTATTTCAAGATAAGTCCTTTTAAAATTAAATACTATTTAGTTTTGTTTTTTAAATATTGCTTAGTAAATTCTTTTAGTATTTCAAATTGTCTCCACTATAATTTTAATTAATGCAAGAATTATTTTTTAAATGAGTTGGAAGTAGTGATCAAATAAAATATTATATATTTATTATTTCAAGTATATATATCATATTTCGAGATGATCGTTTTACAATCTTAACCAAGGTGAGGTTGATATGGAGTTAGCTATTGTCAAATAAAGTTATGACACATAAGTATTATATGTCCAACTCAACCATAATGGTTGACCAAAGATATTGAAATTCTATTGGCTTAAAAAATCCAACTCATCCATGGCACATTTTTTTATAAGGCCCATTTTAGACCCCAAATTTCCTCTAATGATTTCCAAAGATGGGGTCAAAATTGACTTGGAGAGGGTTGAGGCCATAAAAGGAGTCCTTTTGCCTACCAACAAGAAAGCCCTACAATATTTTAATGGCCAAATAAACATCATAAGAAGATTTATACCAAACTTAGCTGAGCTGATGAAACCTACGCAGAAGTTGCTTAAAAAGGATGTTAAGTTTGAGTGGGACCAGGAAGGAAAAGAAGCTTTTGCATCCATAAAAGATTGTATCTCTAGGTCTGCTATTCTGATAAGTACTGATTACTACAAAGACTTCCATATTTTCTCTTTTGCATCAGAAGACACAATTGCCGAAGTTTTGTTGCCGAAGAACAAAGAGGGTCAAGAACAACCTATTGCATGCATGAGTAGATCCTTATAGAATTCTGATCTCAAGTACACTACCATGGAGAAACAAGCCTATGCCATTGTCAAATATTTGAAACACTTCAGAACATATATAGGTTACTCCAAAGTAGTTGGCTATGCCCCTCATTCAGCAGTAAAGGATATCTTATCTCATTAAGATTGCCTTGGTATAAGGGGAAAGTGGGTATCAAAGATCTAGGAATATGACTTGGAGATCAAACCCACTAAACTAATCAAGCGGCGGGGACTTTCCAAGATAATGACAGAAGGAAATGAACAAGCCTTAGGTATTGTCTGTCAGAATAGTTCACCAGCATCATCCATTTCAACAGGAATTCAACAACAACAGTGGTATTTAGACATTATATTCTACCTCCTCAACCTAACATGTCCTGATCATCTAATTGGCCACAAGAGAAGATCACTAAGGTTGCAAGCCACTAAGTACTGCCTCACACAAGAGAGATTGGGTTGGAAAAACCCAGATGGTATCATACTTAGGTGTGTAGATGAAGAAGAATCTCAGAGACTCCTGGAGGAATTTCATTCAGGATTTTGTCGTGGCCACTTTGCAACCAAAACCACAGCTCACAAGATCCTTAGAGCCAGATACTATTGGCCCACTTTATTTACTAATGTGCACAAGTTTGTTAGGAATTTCCAGAAATGTCAACTATTCAAAGGAAAACAGAAACTTGCTGCATTACCCCTAAAGCCGGTAGTAATCCAAGCCCCTTTTCAGCAATGGGGGCTTGATTTCATTGGGAAATTTAAAGACAATTCAAGTAATGGTTATACTTGGATTTTAACAGCGACAAATTATTTTACCAAGTGGGTAGAGGCCATACCTACTAAAGCAGCAATCGAGAAAGTGGTTATGGACTTCCTAGAAGAAAAAATCATCACTTGATTTGGGGTGCCTGCTAAGATAACCACAGATAATGCCAAAGCCTTCAATTCAGTAGCAATGTCTTCATTTTGCTTTAAATATGGCATTATCCTCTCCCATTCCTCAAATTACTATTCTCGGGGAAATGGTCTGGCTGAGTCAAGTAGTAAAAACTTGATGACCATCGTAAAAAAGATTGTTGGTGACAAGAAGAAGGCATGGGATAGTAAAATCAAGTTTGAACTTTGGGTAGATAGAATTACTAAGAAAAATGCAGCAGGAAAATCCCCTTTCGAGTTGGTTTATGGCATGAATGTGACTTTGCCTATTCATCTTCAGTTACCAGTGTATCAGACTCTAGAAAATTCAGGTTCAAATCAGGATGACTTTCAGAGTAGAATAAATGAACTGATAGAGTTGGATGAGGTCTAAAGAAGGGCTATTAATCAGAGTATTAAAAATTAGGATTGTTGAATTATTGTAACTTCGAAGAATATTCTATATATATTTTAGTGGTCCCCGATGCTCCTATCGAGAGAATCACTTGTATTTCTTTATACCCCGATGTCCCTAATTAGGAGAATTAATAAGAGTCATGAGGAAGTCCCCTCCGTTGTAAGTCGGGTCATTAGTACCCTAGTTGTGGTTACTCGAGCCTACATAACTAAGTTAGGATTACTCGAGCCTACATAACTGAGTTAAATATTAAGTGAACGAAAGAATATAAATAGAGTTGAGGTGCTTCTCATTTGAACACACACACTCACTTGTGTAGCGCATAAGAGAGAGAGAGAAAGAGTTGTAGTTGGAGAAAGAGGAGGATCAGTCTTTTGGGTTTTACCTTTTTATCTTTTGGGGCATCTATATTGAGGAAGCTTTTGCTGGGTTTTTTTCCAATTAGGTTTTTCCTAGGATAAATCTTTGTGTTCTTTTTGTGTGTTTGTGCTTCTCTATCTTTCAGTGATCTTTTGGCTTATGGTTATACTATTATGATGCTGAATGTTTTAAGATTTGATATAACCATTAAAATTCAACAAGGATAAGGTTAATTTTTTTTTTGACATATCATCCAAACCAAGGATTTTTCAGAAAGGAGACAGTGTTACTTTGGGACAAACGGAGAGAAAATCCGGGAAAGCACGAAAAATTTGACAGTTTATGGATGGGCCCTTACATCATTCATGATGTGGCGGGTGACAACTCCTTTTATCTCAGTGACATGGATGGGGAAAAGCAGACTCTTCCTGTCAACGGACAGATTCTGAAACTGTTTTTCAGTGAAAATATCTGATGCCCATGGGGGCATCTTTGTATCATCACTCTCTAAACCTCTCTTCATATTTTGTTTCTTAGCTTAGTTCATTTTCTGTATATTACTTTGTACATTATTTTATGTATATTAATTGTATAAAAAGTATTCATATTTATCATATACTGCCACTTATTTTGTTTTATTTGGTTATATATATACATAAGACTGACTTATCCTAGTTTTTATGCAGAAACTAGAGATTCTATGTTTCTCGTATGATTGATTTCCATGAGGTTCAGATCAATCAAATGGCCCATAGTTGGAGCCAGATGTTACCGACTAGGCTACACCTAGTTGGAATTTCAGTGAGCCGCCAATGATGAACAAAATACTTGTTCATATTCAAAGTTTAGAAGTCCTTTCAGGCCGTCATGGCTATTTTATTTTTTGTAACACATGTTCATACCCCCTTGGGGAAATTGTAAAAAATGTCCTAGCATTTAATTTTTTATAAAAGGCTCAGCTTCCTAGACTTAGGCATCAAGCCGACTAGCCCGGAGTGTTTTTTTCCTTGGTTATTATTGGTTGTTGAACAAACGACTCATAATTTATGAGTTTTCACTCACACATTCAAAGCTCGGGTAGTCATCTTGGTGTTTCAGCCTTAGGAAGTTATTAAAGCCTTCGTGTCAGTGTTTTTCACCATTCTAGGCATTCAAATTGAGTCGTATGGACATGTACTAGGTCCCCCTAGAGTTTCGTCAGTTTCTGAGAAAAATAAATTTTCCCGTTTTTTAAGCCATTTTTTAATGGTTTAATTAAAAGACTTAAGATTGTAATAAAATTCAGATACAGAGTCCATTTCTGACATGAGGACACTCGTTTTCAAACTCGGAGCGCCCACTTTACTCTAGGGACCACTTTCCACATCGGTCGGGTAGCCGAAACACCCCGTGAGGCATTATTTGGCTAAAAATGCATCAAGATGGCATTTTAATGCTAAGTTTGGACAAATTGGCACTATGGTCAAAAGTTGAAAAGTCAAAAATATTAAAATATTTATGGATGGGGTGACATGGCATGGGTCCCACATAGTCATGCGACCTTTCTCTTCATGTTTTAACTTAAGTTTTAAGTTATGGTGAAGGGTAGTGAATAAATATTAAGAGGTGACATCAACCTAAGGAGAGACTCGCGCTAACCTTGGTTGTGGTAGCTAGTAATA
Source organism: Pseudotsuga menziesii (assembly GCA_001517045.1). Taxonomy (NCBI): domain Eukaryota; kingdom Viridiplantae; phylum Streptophyta; class Pinopsida; order Pinales; family Pinaceae; genus Pseudotsuga; species Pseudotsuga menziesii. The sequence continues at coordinate 339,072 of LPNX010533564.1, read as the reverse complement.
AAAGGGATGGCCCTACCTTCATCTCTTGTCATCTATAAAACTTTGGATATAATCCAAAGTACACCCGTCATTTACCAAGACTTGTGTCAAAGGTTATATCTCATCGTGTGACATCAACTCATAAGGATTGGAGCTCATGCGTAAGGTTGATGTATGGGTTGCACTAACTAAGGGAGTGGGCCCCCTTTGTATCCATTTTACATGTCAAAAAAAACCTTGGGTGTTATAATATGGTTTGCCATTCAATAAACGTGGATCAAGCAAATATTTTATTGGTGAGACTCTCTCACGTGTGAAGGAGCCGTACATTCGCATGAGGTAATAGAGCACATGCAAGTTGGTGATGTTTGGTGAGTTGGTTTCTTTTGTTGGTGGAGTGAGTTCGAGGTGGCACCTCCTCCATACCAACTCTTCAATTAAACTAAGAATCAACCCACCGATTCTTCTGATTGATTCAGTTTAACTCAACTTCACTCAGCTAAACTCTTACTTCTTCTGCTAGCGTTGGTGGTACCCCCCTGGGCTTGTATTTTCTATAAATAAAGCTTTGCTCTCTCATTCAAACTAGTTGGAATGTATTGGGAAGAGCCTTGCTGAATGTAATCATTGTTTATTTGAGAAATAAAAGAGACTTTGGAGGTCTACTTGTGTGGTGCTTTGTGAGTGGATGTATTATCATTGTGCTTTGTTGAGATAATATTTGCTGGATCCATTTTGCTTCCAATTTCCGGATCTAGCTTGCTTAAAGGACTGGTATCAGTTTTTCAAGGTGAATGAAGTTGTTTGTTTACTACTTCATTTTATTTAGTATGAATGTTTAGAGATGCGAAATTGAATGTTTTCATTTGTTTATGGACATTTTCATATTTTGATCTCTAAGTGTATATGCTGCTGGATTTGATCTTGTTTGTTGAGTTGTGTGAAGTGCAGGTCATCTTAGCTGGAGATATAGAGGATCTTGTTTGATCTTTCTCATTCTGACATTTTTTGTTTACAGATAAAGTCCCTTGATGCCCCACAATCAAAGCCTTAAGGATCATCTTGTTCTCTAAACTTCCCCTCTTTCCTTCTCAAATTTGTTTAAAAACTTATTTTTGTCCTTTGCTTAAAAAGAAATTGCAGATCTAAGGTTTAAAGTTCATTCTCATACATAGATCATAATTACTTTTCATGATTAGATCTAGCTAAAATTGAAAAAGAATAATTTTCTAGTATAGATCTACATTACCGAGTTCTTCTTACTCGAAGTCATCTGGATTTACAAAATTAAAAGTCTTGATTAGTAGGATTAACTGTCAAGTTTAAGTTTTAGATCTAGCATATAAGTGCTCTAATTTGTTTGTTTTCCTTACGAAACAAACAAAGACCCTGAAAAAATAGCTTTCAAGCTTATTTTTTCAGTTGCTTCTACTTAGTTCATTTCAGCTTTTTACTTAGAACTTTTTCGGCAAATTTTGGTAGTTTTCCCAAAGCATTCGTAAAGTGTTTTTGGGCATATTCTATTAATGTTTGTTGGCTGTTTTTTGCAGGTTTATGATAAAAGAGGAGGAAACTATGGTGAATTTTCGCAAAATCAAGCAAAAAGAATACCAACGGAGCTCTCCCTCGCATAAAACTAAATTCTTCCAATAAGTTGTAAGCCTTTGGATCCCAAATTGAGGACCAGAGTGCACTTTATTCCGCATTGTAACCGATTAATAAAAGCAAGTTTGAGTAGGCTCGTTAGAGCCTGCTCTCCATCCCCCTTGGGGGGATTTGTGTCAGTGTCCCTTTTATATGATTTTCCAGTTTTAGTTAGTTTTATCTTTATTTTCGATCTAGTTGTTTTTGTGATAAAGGAAGTAAAAGAAATACTTACCCCACGCTCTCCTGAGTACCTCAAAAGTGTGAAAGAGATTCGTGGTAGGATTAATTAGAAAATATTTCTTTTATTTATTTGTTCTTAATTTTTAAATCAATCTGAACGTTGCTTTCTCGAGTACCCGAAAGGTGAAAGAGACTCTTTAGTCATCATCTAAACAACTCATTGTTACGTCTCTAATAAAATAAACCAAGACTCCTTGCCCGTATGCTCTACATCGCTGTAGCTTGTCTCATCAGTTGGCAGTATCAAAAAGGGATACGATTTACTAGATTTAATAGGAAAATCCACACAAGTGATTTTCTCGAGAACTCGGGAGGTTGCAAAGGGTAACTACTAGAGAGTCAGGGGGCTACTCCAGGTAGGTTCATGCTCGCCCCGTTGGACACTTGGTATTACCACTTTAGCACTCAGCTCGAAGGGACTTGACTTGTTGGGCCAAACCCACAATTAACCCACGCCCTTAATTACTCATTAATAATTTTAAAACTGATCAACGAGACAACTACAATACTTACACGACACAACAACACTCTACTTTTACAAGCACTCCATATTCATCGGCACTGGTCTGTTTTACTTTCAATGCTTAAATCAATTATTACGAAATGTCGTGAATGGTGCTTACATTGTCATATGTTGTTGATGTGATCTCTTTCTTGCAATAGTTTGTTGTGTTATTTTATTCATTTCATATTAACTCCTAGAATTAATTATTTCTCTCGTAGAGTAAAAACCCTAGATTTTACTTTTCATTAGGGTCCAGCCCCCTTGGCTTCGCTAAGAGTTGGTCTAGATGGAGGAGTTGAGTATTAGGTGATAACACTTGGCTCGAGCTTTTCCCCAAGGTCGCACCCAGTGGCTTGAAGATTTCTACCACGTTATCCGAGGTGCGAATTAGGCAACAACATTTTGGCGCCGTTACCGAGGATAAATCTTTCTATTCTTGGAATAGGACTTTTGAGTTTTCATTTTTGTTTTCGCTTTGTTTGATGAATGTTGTAGTTTAATCAACTTACTCAAATCATCTAGCGACTCCACTACCTTTAATTTACCGAGGTGTTCTACAAGAAGAAACTCTGAAGGCTTGCTTCAGTTCATTCCTGAGCCTGAAAAGGTTTACCATAGGAGGAAAAGCAAGCTAGCTTCTCGTAAGATCCTTGACGATATTTCATCTAAGTCAATCTTAGATATGCACCTTTTCTTTGTTGATACTTCTCAATCAAATAATTCACATAGTACAATGGGTACTTTATTTGAACCTCTGGATTATTCTATCCTAATTGGGCAGCCTCATAACATCCCAGATAAAGCTATTGAGAAGGTTCCATCTTTTTATGGAAACAATGCTATAACTGCTAAGTCTCATTTGTTGGCTTTTTCATAGTGCTACAATAAATGGTGTCACAACGTCAACCATGAAGATGTAAAGATGAGGTTGTTCGCCTTATCTCTTGAAGCTGGTGCCTTTGAATGGTTAACCTCCCTGAATGACGACAGTATCAAGACCTTCAAGGAATTTGAAACTGCTTTCAATAAAATATGGGGGGATAAGAAAGAGAAACGACACCTTTTAGCTGCCTTAAAAAACACTAAAAATAAGGAAAACGAAACCATAGAAGAGTTGAATAAAAATTTCAGTGATATGGTGGGCAGATGCCCGGCTGATATTAAACCATCAGATACCTCAATTCTCATATATTACACATAAGCATTCGAGGGAGAAATGAGGTACCAACTTAGAGACAAAGAACCTGACGGCCTGAAGAAAGCCATCGAAATAGTTGAGAAGATAGATAGAAACATGCAATCTACAGGAAAGTCTAACATTCCAGGATTTGTTAAAGGCACCACTTCATCTTCCAAAACTCTGGATACCAGAGGAAAAACAGTAGAGCCTGAAGGAAAAGATGAAGGCAAGGAATCAATGAAAGAAGTAGTTGACATGATGAAACAAATGATGATAAACTGTACTTCCCAAATGAACGCTATGCAAAATAGGATAAACAACATGGAAAAAGCACAGGTTTCTCAAAATCATAAAAACTTCTAGCCTAGACAAAACCAGGAGTGGAAAAAGAAGTATCCTCCTTATGAGCAGAGACCTCCAAATCAACTTTAAACAAACAACATGGTGATTGATGAGGTTCCTCCCTATTGTCAGCCTTGCGATGAACTTCATGAAGAATCTACTTGTCCAAAATTCTACTACATTATGGAACAAGAACAAATGGAAATGAATAACTCTGTAGGACATCCTAGAGGTCATTACTACATAAACAATGTAGGGCAAGTTCATCATATTTCAAAAGAAAAATGGAAGCAAGACAGAGACTACAGTCAGGAAAAATTTAATGGTACTTGTTGCTCGCCGATTGCACACCAGCAGCAGAAATCTTCCGAAAGCTGTCTCCTCACTTAGGAAAGTGGGAGAGGTGTGACCTTGGGGGAAAGCACAGAGCCAGGTACTGTCACCTACTCCTAGCTCCTCCGTTTAAGCTAACTCCTAAGGAAGCCAAGGGGGGTAGTCCCTAACAAAGAGTTTCTATGGCTCAATGTGTTTAAGTTAAGTTTTAATGTTTGAATGATGCAGATGGGTGTTTTTTAGGAGTTATTATGATGAAAGATGATTATGATTATAAAAATTAGAACACAAGACAAAGGAAAGCCAAGTTGCTGCATTGGATTAAAAGATGAACAATATATCAAGAACTTGTAAATAAACATGCATTCACAGATGAAGATTTTTTATAAGCCAAGGACCAAATGATCCAGATTAATAATCATGCATAAAATAATAGACCAGTGCCTTATGGAGTCGAAGCTCTGCAATGCTTAAAGAAAAATCAACAAGTCTTGAAATAAAGCTAGTGGATAGGTTATATGAGTGCTCTTGGTACATTTTAAATATTTTAGTGGTCTTGTTTATTATGGCTTTGAAACAAAGAAGGTATCAGAGATCGACTGGGAAAATGTTCAAAGTCACTCCGTTCTAGACATGTCGGCCCGTCCAGTATCTCGAGCTGGTTTTCAGTGGATTGACCAGCTAGCCGTGACTCTTAGACAGCGGGGAGTTCCAGCGCCCTTACTGAGAATGGACTTGAAACTTTCTACAACGCCGGTGCATTGGTTAAGGGGTAAAATTTTATTTGTGTTGTTATTGCGCTCTTAGCAAGTCCGTTCATCGTTCTAAGTACGACCCCAACTATGAAGTCGGCAGAGCATACTAGGTGAGGGATATCAATGAAGTAAATTAATTAGAGGGAATGTGAGTTGAAAGATTTTATTTAAATAAATTAATTAAGACCCTCCGACAGAGAGTGCTCTTGACTTTGTCTTATGACAAAAGTTCAAGAGTCTTATCTATCTATATGCCTAAATGCAAGGATGATGCAAAATTTACTATGCTCTCCGATAGAGAGTGCTCTTGACCATTAGAGAAAATTTGAGGTCTAAAATGGGCCTCCTAAGGAAAATAATAAAATAATATTTAAAATAATAAAATATCAGTTAAAATAATAAAATAATAGTTATTAATTTTGGAGGAAGAATGAAAAAAACTACTTTTTTATTCGTATTTTCAACATATATCCCTGTGTTTTTACTCAAATTATGAGCGGGAGAGCTCGTTGGATGCGAAATTTAATTCCACATCCAACAAGTACGCACACTGCATACTTTTGACAGACCCTGCTACCCCAAAAATAAGAAATACCTGAAAAAATGTCATCATCACGTTTTTTCAGGTATTTCTTATTTTTGGGGTAGCGGGGTCCGTCTAAAGTATGCAGTGTCGGCACTCGTTGGATGCGGAATTAAATTCCGCATCCAACGAGCTCTCCCGCTCAGAATTTGAGTAAAAACACAGGGAGATATGTCGAAAATATGAACAAAAAAAGTAGTTTTCTTTCATGACAAATATGTCAATTCAACCATTATGGTTGACTCTTTTTATTGAAATTCTATTGGTTCTTGAATTCCAACTCACAAAATTTATTGTTGGCGCGTTTTCTTATGAGGCCCATTTTAGACCCAAAATTTCCTCTAATGTTGGATTCCGGCAAGTTCAAGAGACTTTAGAGATTAATTAATTAACTTGCAAGAAAGTAAAGTGCACGAAAATAAAAGCAAAATTTAAACAAACTCTCCGATAGAGAGTACTCTTGATCCACCTTACGGTGAGATTCAAGAGATTTTGGTTCTTTTTAAGTTTTTGCAATAGTATATCAAATGACAGTAAACAAAAATCAAACTAATTAAGTAATGAAATAGGAAACTTTTCTTTTTTCAACTTTATGAAAATAAACCTCTAAGAAATAAAACTACTCTTTCCTATTCTACTTTAGCAAATTATTAAGCAAAACTTGAAAATAAAAGAGACGATACAAGCTTCTCGCAAATGGGGGAAGAAGGGTGTGGGAGCCTTAATCCCACTTGTTCTTTATTATGTTTTTTACAAAGCTCTTGAAGTTGGGACTCCTTTTGTGATCTGAGAAGGTCTTCAATGCAACCTAGAGAAAGGGGATGAAGAAGGGGGAAAGAGGAATGTTTTTTGGAGCTTGAATCCTCAATTTTTTGCCAGCATTTCCGCTTAACCTGTCATGAAAAGTGAAAAACCAGTGAGCTATTTTCCTGCAAAATAGTGGATTAGACTATACAATACACTAAAAATTTACAATTAGTACTTATGCTAAAGATAGGACTTTATGCTACTTCAAGTACTAACATTAAACAAAGCTAGATCTAAACCTTCATGAGCTAAACTTCTAACAAAGGAAGCTCTTAGATCTATATAACAAGAGATAGAAAATATGATATTTTAACACTTAGATCTACTTGCTATGAAACAAATACCAAAGTAACCGGGAAGTAGAAATTTCTTTTTTAAATTTGAGGATGGATAAGAGAGCTTCAAGCCCAAGCTTGAGTAAATTTGAGCATGGAGGGAACAAACAAACAAACACCCTAAGTGTCCTTGGGGGCAAGTTTTGAGTCAAGGCTGTCACCTTGTTCTTGACTCCTCCGTTCCGGCTAACTCCTAACAAAGCCAAGGGGGCTAGACCCTATTAAATTACTAAGGCTAATTACTTAGTGTGATGGTGTTATATTGATTAAGTTGTTTAGGAGTTTTGAAATTAACTAGTGGAAACAAAAGATAACAAGATGCAATATTTTAAGCAGATAAGCATAGTAATGACACTCAATATATATATAATCGAAATAATTGATCAAATAAACCACCAGTGTCTTAAATGGAGTCAACAGAGAAAATAATGTGCTTGCATGAGCTTGAAAGAATGTTTTGCAAATGTCTCTTGGTAGATTTTAAATTAATGTGGAATTTGAATGAATTAAATTAGGTGAAAAGGGGACTCCAGATATACTCGAGGGGTACTTGGAGTATGTCCAAAAGTGAACTTTCACGGCTACCTGCAAGGTGTTTGTGGGCTGGAACGGAGTCTCGGAGACTATTGTTCATAACGCACCCGTCAGGGTGTGACAGAGATCAGCGCCTCGAGGTCACTTTCCAGTTGTTCCCATTCCTTTGGGTATTTTGCCACCGCTTACAGTTTGTTCGAGGCGTTGGATTTTCGCCTGATGGTTCGTCAATTTGGGAGGTGAAGACTAATTAATCTAGTCACTCAAGTGCTTTTGATGCAACTTGACTGATCAGACGAACCGCAACCAAATATAGAGCATACACACTGGAGTCTTTGTTATTTTTAGTAAATTTTAAAAGAGGTGTTCTTTATTAAAAAGAAAACCCTCCAGGAACCTCTTTCGGTCCAAGTGGACGTCATTCGGGGAATCAAGGAGGGGTTGATTTTATTATGATTATTAAAACAATTAATGAAAATGGAATCAGAGATACACAACACCGGTTTCTAATTAGTCCTACCACGCATCTCTTTCCCCTTATGGGTCAATCGGGAAGTCGTGGGGTAAGTAGTATGATTACTTTTGAATTGAAAATATGGAATAATGTAGAATATTATCAAAGTATACAATCTTGTAGATTAGAACTACACTAGACTGAAAAAAGATGAAAAAATGTAAAAAATGACACGGACGTGAATCCCCCCAGGGGGGATGGTGAATAGGCTTGAAAGAGCCTATTCGAAAATATTTTTCTTTTTATTAGCAGCAATTACAATATTAGCAAACTGAAATTAATCCACTTGGTCCTTATACGGGATGAGACCAAAGGTTTACAAATTGCAAAATTTTGAAATTTTGGGAAGACGGAGACCCCCTGGGGGGTTTCGAATGGTCCGAAAATGCTTTCTGGACAGCACCTCCTCCTTTTTTCTGTTACACCTGCTAAAAACCAGCAAGCTTATCATAGTTAAATATGCCCAAAAGTACTTTGAAAGTACTTTTGGATGAACAAACTTTTTACCCAAAAATTCTAAGTTAAAACTAGTTTTTAAAGAAAGGGAAAAAGAACCAAGGAAAGCAAGCTTTCCTTAGGATCTTGGCCTGCTTTTGGGGCAGCCAATATGAAGCACTTAAATTACTGAATATAACTTTTCAGATTCTAAGGAAACAACCATGCATTCAACAAGCTTTAGATCTACTTTCACAGCCTTGAAAAATGACAATTTTCCCTAAAACTAGATCTAGAATGCTTGTAAAATTTCTTTAGGAATGAGATCTAGTTTATGAGCTTTAGGGAAGCAAGATCTATGTAAAATGAATTTTGAAATTGATAGATCTAAACAATTCTAAAGCTGCAAAACAAGTAACCGGACTGATTTTAAGAAATTTGAAGGAGGAAGAAGAACAGAAGAGCACTTATTGCTCGAATGGATCTGCAAAAGAGACTAGTTAGTGGAATGCCGAGAGACAATGCCTTCACAAAACAGTCGGATGCCCAGTGGAGTCAAGCTAAATCCACAGTTCGTCCAACCCTTGCTACCTGAAAACTAACAAACTATCCTGCACAAAAACCTTATGAGATCTGGATAGAGATATATGAAAAAAGAGAGGGATTACATGCAAATAAACTTATTTAAACATGTATAATATGAATCTTCAAACATATATACTATGAGATATTGAAAAACAAGTAATCTTACTTTCCCAACTATACTTCTATTGATTCAGCTGAATCATTCAGGCTAGACAGGATTTAGATGCAGAAATTGAGAGAAAGACAGCGGTAACAAAAAGCTGCAAGACAATGTTAGTTCCACACATATAAGAGCATTACACCGTTTTAGCCTCCAAAGCTTCACTTTATTCCAATAGCAAAAGATATTACACAGTGTTACAACAACAACAACTCCTCAATCCAACTCTAGCTAGCTTGGAAGAGAGGCAGCCATGCTTTATTTATACAAAAAAATGAAACCCTAGCCCAGAGGGGGCGCAAATCCCAAGGAGATAGACCACTGCAGTTGAAGGAAAGTCCATCAATGCCTGATCTGAAGCTGAACTGAGCTTCCACTGAGCCTAACTGTCAATCGAAGGGCTGATTGAGCTGACACATCAACCTGCTGACTGAATCATCAACCATAGAGCTTCCAGAAGAGCCCACACGTGTGGAGGAGAGAGAGAGGGCGCAATTCCCCATAAAGGAGGCTGAAGTTCAACTCTGGATCTGCCTTGATCACCTCCTTCAGTCAAGGATTTGTCAAATCCAGTCAATCTAGTGTCGATGAGACTGATTTCAATCAAATATTTTGAGAATCCATTGATCTAGGATTTTGGATTTGCTCCATTATTCATCAATTTATTAATTAAAATAATCAATAATTGATTTTTTGGGGCTTTTTGACCTGAGTGATGGAAAATCACTCAAAACTTGGAAGTAGTGGGTCTATAGGTTTACTGGGTACTCTTGGCTTGAAAATGAGCACCTATATGACTGAAACTGATTATTTGGCCCACTTTTATTACAAAACCAATTTTTCCAATTAGACTATTAAAAAATAGCCTAAGTTTTGTGGAAAAGTAAAAATTTAAAAAACTTAAAAAATTAAAAAAAAATTAAAAACCTAGGGGGACTTAGACATGTTCATATGACTCGACCATGATGCCTAGCATGTTTATACATTGACACATAGAATCTAATAACCTCAATAGGCCTAAATGCCAAGCCGACCACCCCAACATTGGAGGTATTGAGTGAAAAACTAAAAAATTATCAGTCGTTTATTCAACAACAAATAATAACCAAGGGAAAAAACACCCTGGGCTGATCGGATTGACAAATAAAGTCTAAGAGACCGAGTCTTTTACAAACACTATCATGCTAGAACATTTAATACAATTCTCCCATGGGGTATGAACATGTGATATAGTACAACAAGCACTTCCCAGAAGCACTTCCGAAGGTCTTCTGAAGTCTGAACAAAAAATCTTTGTCCGGTTCACCAGGCTCACTTGATAAAAAACCACTAAGTACAACTTAGGTGGTAACAAAACTTTTGTTCAGAATGGATCCGGTGACTTCAGTACTCGAGAACGTGGTAGGATTGTATCATCCTTGAACTTTTGTTTAGAATGGATCCGGTGACTTCGGTACTCGAGAACGTGGTAGGATTGCATCATCCTTGGACTTAGTCCTAAAGTGATAGGGAGTGATTATCCCGTAATTGTATCCCGTGACTTCAGCTGTCGAGAATGTGGTGGGATTGTATCATCCCTGGACTTAAGTCCAAAAAGTGATCCGAAGACTTTCGTCTTCGTATTGTGGATTTGCAAGTTATTGATGATGATGATGATGTTGCTGATCGAAAGATCAGAGTGTGATGATGATGTTGCTCAGATTGTTGCTGAACGAAAGATCAGAGTGTGATGATGATGTTGCTCATCTTCTTGCTGATGATGATGTTGTTGATCGAAAGATTAGAGTATGATGATGATGCTACTCAGATTATTGTTGATGATGATGTTGTTGATCAGAAGATCAGAGTCTAATGATAATGTTGCTCAAAGTGTTGTTGATGATGATGTTGTTGATCGAAAAGTCAAAGTACTATTGATGATGATGTTGTTGAAGACCAAAATGCTGACGATGATGTTGTCAAAGAAATGTTGCTGCTGAAATTAAAGATGAAGACTATGTGTCAAAGATGTTGAAAAATCTTCCAATGATCTTTAGATGTTTCACCCTGATGATGTTGATGATGTCCTCTCTCTCTCCTACTGTTGTTGTTATTGTTGTTGTAGAACGCCCTTCTCGTTAAGGGGGAGTGTTGAATTATTGTAACTTCGAAGAATATTCTATATATATTTTATTGATCCCCGATGTTTCTATTGGGAGAATCATTTGTATTTTTTACCCCGATGTTCCTAATCGGGAGAATTAATAAGAGTCATGAGGAAGTCCCCTCCCTTGTAATTCAGGTCATTAGTACCCTCCGGAATATGCTATTATATTAAGTTAATCTAGTTGTGGTTACTCGATCCTACATAACTGAGTTAAGTTTACTCGAGCCTACATAACTAGTTTAAATGTCAAGTGAACGGAATAATATAAATAGAGGTGAGGTGCTTCTCATTTGAACACACTCACACTCGCTTATGTAGTGCATAAGAGAGAAAGAGCTATAGCTGGAGAAAGAGGAGGATCAGTCTTTTGGGTTTTACCTTTTTATCTTTTGGGGCATCTATATTGAAGAAGCTTTTGCCGGGTTTTTTCCATTAGGGTTTTCCCAGGATAAATCTTTGTGTTCTTTTTGTGTGGTTGTACTTGTTTATCTTTCGGTGATCTTTTGGCTTATGGTTATGCTGTTATGATGCTAAATGTTTTAAGGTCTGATATAACCATTAAAAAACTTAACAAACAAGACCTTAGCACCAATGCAAAACTGAAGAAGACTATTGCTCAAGAGATGGTTCTTTTCAAGGTCATCTTGCATTAGAAATAAGTTGGATCATTGTAGCAATGCTCATGGGTTATTAATTAGTTCACCAGTCTACTACTTTGAGAATGGATGTGGAGCCAATATACCAAGTAAGCTTGCTAAGGAACTATAGGAGCCATCATAGACATAAGGACTACGGTATATAAAAGACTCAAGGTGTGTTAGCTAGGGTTAACTAACATAATATAATGTTGAAGGGCACTCTCATCATGTTTATCATCCTTTGTATGTGAATTAGGTTTTGTCCTTTTTAATAGAAATAGGACTTTTGTACTTCGTCATTCTGCTTATGTGGGGCCTGCACTCTCTTAAGGCACATAAAGGTAAACTAGTGGGATTTTGACATTCATAGGATGGCACCTCATAGTGGTACATTCACTAAAACACAATGGATAATGTTGGATGTTGAAAGGTGATTTTAACAATCCCCCTTATCACTAGAACCTATGGGATGTGGCACATCTTTTAGCTAGTTCATGCCTCTCAATCCACTCTAGAACGTTTGTCCCTAATACACTAGGTGCATTGGATACCTTAGCTTAACTAATTCCAAATAAATATCTTGTGGGTTGAGGTTATAATTGGGACATTTGTGGACGATTGTGGCAGTAAATTAAATATTTTCGTGTTGTTTTTAACAGCTTGTGTCTTTCGTTTGATGATTTGGATATTTTTATTTGCAATTATGTTCATAATTATTACTTTTTTGCATGGTTTGGATACATGGCACCTAAAATTGATCATCTCTATTCATTTTAACCGAAGTTACAAATATCATGTCGGCGAATATATCACCGAGGGTCCAGAAAACAGCGTATAGGATTTATTAAGGAAAATGTTGGCAAACATTGGCAATATATCGATGAACTTAAAATACAAAATATTGAACTCAGTTGATATTTTGGCGATATTTTCCAATTTTTGCTGATATTTTCAATTGGCAAATTTTTCCATCGATAATATCGACGAGTTGAGAGCATTGCAATATATCGCGATGTCAGCAATATATCGCCGATGTTTGTAACACTGATTTTAACACGTCAATTTATAGGAGCTCTAAAAAAAATGAAAAGAAGCCCAATAATTGGAACTTATGGGACAAAAGAGGAGCCCACCCTGCATATAACAATATTCACAAGCATGGTTGTTTTGCATTTCAATTAGTACATCACGTTCAGTGCTAGACTGGAAATAAGCATATTTTGGCTATTTTCATATTAGCACAAATCAGAGCAGATAGATCTTTAGAAAATTGTTCAACAAATCAACACTGATCAAAGATAAAATATGATCTTCCTCCAAAAGCCTAACATTTGGAACTAATGGGAAAGAAGGGGAGATCATCGTGCATATAATGATATTCACAAGCACGTTTGTTTTACATTTCAATTAGTTCATGAAGCTCCGCTAGACTTGATATAAACTGGAAAAATTGTGATATTTTCCTATTAATTGAAGGACAAACTGGAGCAGATAAATATTTAGAGAATTGTTAAACAATAATAAAGATAAAATATGAACTTATTCAAAACTGTTAGTGCATATATATGACATGAAAGAAGTGTATCAAAGATAAAGCTCATTGTGTCTTTACTTAAAAAGACAAACGTGAACCGATATTCTATTTCTCTTTTTCTAATCGTATTTCTAAATTCCAGCTGAAATAATATGAGGCTTTACTGTAATGGGAAATTTTATCCCAAAATTTTCATTTCTACGTATTGAATTTCATAATCCGTATGTCTTTTTGTCTTGTAAAAGGTATTAGGTGATTTCAGCTTCAATCCGTACCGGTTTATTTTGTTATATTTATTGAAATACTTTGGAAGTCTACTTATAAAAGGATATATTTGCATCAGGTATTCCACCGACTATGGTATGTTCCATTTCTGTATTGCAGATTCAGAACTTGATTGGCAAGAAGGAACAGAACAATATAAATTCATTGAAGAATGTTTAGCATCTGCTGACAGACAAAAGCAACCATGGCTTATCTTTATTGCACATCGAGTTCTCGGTTATTCCTCAAATTCATGGCTTGCCCTTCATGGAGCATTTGGAGAGCCAATGGGAAGAGAGATTTACCAAAAACTTTGGCAGAAGTACAAGGTTGACATTGCTTTCTTTGGCCATGTTCACAACTACGAAAGATCATGCCCTGTTTATGAAGTAAGTTAAGCGCTATTTTCTGTGCAAGGTATTTTAATATCATATTGATGCAAAGTTTGTTTCTAAAAGTCTTGTAAAATTATGTTATTGCCATTCATGCATCCATGTCTTTTTTGTTATATCTGAAACTTTTTATCAAGGAAATCTTCTAGTCATGATGTTAGATTTTCAGATAGCATTTGTACGGTTATAGGACATTTACTTCTCAAGTCCGTGGAGTTTACCCTCTCTCTATATATAAAGATAATGAGTATCTTGGTTCTTTTCCCTTGTCATTCCCATGTATTTTGTATGGGTTCTGTTAAGGTTTTATCTGGTACTGGATGTTATGTATCCAGATTTCTTAATTGTAGTGCAATCTGATCCCAAATGAGATACATCTCAAACATATCATTATTTTTTTATATTGCAGAATTACTGCGTGAGTGAAGAAAAGTCACATTATTCAGGAACCTTTAATGCAACAATTCATGTAGTTGCTGGTGGTGGAGGTAGTCATCTTTCTAGCTATGCTTCTCTACAAACCACTTGGAGTATCTTCAAAGATCAGGATTATGGCTTCGTGAAGCTGACTTCTTTTAACCATTCCACATTGCTGTTTGAGTACAAGAGAAGTTCAGATGGGAAAGTATATGATCAATTCTGGATTACAAGAGAGTACAAAGACATTATCGGTTGTGATTCCATTGGTAACTGCCCATCTACTACCTTGGCTTCATAGCCTGAAAAAACAATCCCAATGTTCCCATATGGAAAGGCGGTATAATATTCTCCAAGCTTGTATTGGCAGCTTGCATATGCTTGTGGGCTTTGCATTCCTTCCAGACATTGGAATGAAAATGTAAGTAAAAATACATGGTGCATATCATTCTTTTAAATTGAATTGTTCTGATTATTAAAGGAAGAGAATTTCATAAGATGTTATAGTGATAATAAGGGAATCCTTTATAGCATGTTTTCTCGAGTATAAGATGTTTGTTTGAGCATAGTTCTCCAGCCACCTTTTGTTAGTTTAAGAGTTTTCTAATGTTCTGGAGGAGCTTTGAAAATTTGAAATAGTACTCTGGATTGGAGATTTTATAATGTTCAAAGTTCAAACTGTACAGTCTTTGTTCAGATGCAATTTATCTTTGCAGGAAGTGAAAGTAGTGGTCTTGCTGTAATAGTCCACAACCAGCTACTTGTAGATTGTAGAAAGTCAAGCAGCCACTGAATGTAGTGTGGTAGAGACTATTGCTGCAAACTGCTATTATGGATTTGAAAATGATAGCATAAAATAGCTAGTAACATAAATAAAGAGACATCATGAAAAACACATAAAAAGGCAAATGTATTAGTTGGAGGAAGACTTTTGTAAGACATAAAATTGTTTTTCATTGATGAAAGGCAGGTAGAATCTCGCATGAGTGTATGGCTCCTCCATGCATGAGAGAATCTCACCAACCAAATATTCGCTTCCATCTTCGAAATAATCACATGGTATATCCATACGATGAATAACCAAAGTATTACGGAGCCCTTGTGTAAAGGGGGGTCCACCTCTTGGTATTCGCTATCACCATAAGGGTTGGCGTGATCATTCCTCATACCACGCGAATGATTTACGCAACATCATGCGCTTCCTCATAATGATGTGGGCATATGGTATACCCACACTAGCAAATAACCAAAGTTTTTAGCACTTCATGCATGATGGGGGTCCACTCCCTCATGCCACCGTAAAACCATGTTAGCGTGAGTCTCTCCTTAGTGAGTTGACGTCAAAATGATTTAAACCAACCATTCAAACCTTTAAACCAAAGTTCATTATGTATTCATGTGGAGGAGGGTCGCATGACACGAGGGAGCTACCTCCATGTCACTCCAATCAATTTTCAATTGATTTTTTGAATTTTTTGAATTTTTAAAATTCTTGACTTTAGTGCCAATATGTTAAAATTTAGCATTAAAATGCCGTGTTGGTGCACTTTTAGCCAAATAATGCCTTTCAGGACGTGTTATCTGCCCGAAACATCGTGAAAGTGACACGTGAAATTTAATAACCTCCTAAGGTCTAACCGCCAAGACAACCATTCCAGCTTTGGAGGAGCAGTGAAAAACTCGAAAATTATAAATCATTTATTCAACATTGCATAATTAGCAAGGCAAAAAACACCTTAGAATGATCGGATTGACGTTTAAGTCTTAAGAAGCCAAGCCCTTTACAAAAAGGAAGGCCGTGCTAGTACATTTATTAGAACTTCCCCGAAGGGGTATGAAAATGTGGTACAAAAAATAAAAGGGCCATGAAAGCCTGAATGGAATTCTGAACTCTGAATATGAACGAGTATCTTTTTCGTTATTAGCAGCTCACTGAAAGTCCAACTAGGTGCAACCTAGTTGGTAACATCTGGCTCCAACTGTGGGATGTGTGATTGATTTGAACCTTGTGGAAATGTCCATTGCTGGATTGGGAAAGGAGTCAATTTGATAAGGAAAAATCATCAGTTATCTCATTATGGTTGTCCTGATCATCTTTATCAGATTGATCCTCAACAACACAATCATTATTTGGATCTATGGGTTTATCGATGCTTTACCCCATTTTTTTCTTAATAAATCAGTGAACATGTCGTATCCGATGATAGATCCTGGTGCTAACGTATATGACCAGAAATTGGCATCACCTCCTAAGGATTCACATAGGGCTCGCATATAGACGTCTTCATGCTCTGCACCATATGCTTCCATATAACACCAAAAAGCATCCAAGTGGCTTTCAATTAATTCGACGGAATTTCCAAAGAAACGAGGCAACCCTTCTTCGTATCTTTTTGGCATAGGATGAGGTGCCTCATAAATTTCAAAAAAGTCCAGAAGAGATAGAAGCTTCCTTTTAAGATCGGTTGGATTTTCCTTGATTTCATTGAAAAATTGTGTTATCACATATATAGTAGCCGACCTACCATATTCTATTTTTCAGATTTCAATACATTTTTCAGCCAACTCCCTTACATATGAGATGCTGAGATGAGCATTTATGATGGCTCATTATTTGATTGATCAACAATAGTACCCCCCCATGCCTTGACTGAGTCTCAGGACACTCAGATTTGAGGACCGATGTAGTCATTTAGCCATTTGCAGATCAGTTAGTAGTGCCCAGAGTTGCATTAGTGTTTTCTCATTAGATAGATGGTTGGTTCAGATGGATTATTTACATGTTTATCATTGCTCTTATACTCATTCTTGTGACATGTATTAGCATTTAGTGTCATGATCTGACGGTCATATAAATATGTGGACTTGGATGTATTGATATTATGTATTGATGTCCCTACTCAGACCTGGAAGTTCTTGATCTATACTCATTGGTTTTACCCTCCTTAGGGAGAATAGAGGTAGCCATTCCCACCATACTTTGGCTTGCTAGTGTTGGTTTCATTATTCACCGTCTCCACCCATCCATTACCTTCTAGTTATGTTTCCGACCCGACCAACTACTTGACTTGTGGCATGGAGGACCTTTCCCCACTAGAGCCTCTTTGTTGGACAAGCTTCCCTGTTTATTTGTGTCTCGGCTCTCAGTTTCCTAAGTTGTGTTGGCTAAACCTGAACAAGTAGCGCCACCATCAATACAATGTATTTGGAAATGAAATTAATATCTTATGAAAAAACCCATTCATGAAAAGTAGTGTTTTTAAACATACATGCATGCAAGGAAAGCCTAATGAAATTAGCTTTGAAGTATAATCAAATGAATATCTTAAAACATTCATGAAAAGTAGTGTTTTTAAACATACATGAATGCATGAAGCCTAAAATAATAAAAATCCATGTAATAAAAGCATGGACCAAGGCTATGGAAAATCAAAGGCCCAAAAAGCAATGGTTCCTAAAGATATATCTAAGGATTGCTGGCCTCACTTGTATTGAGACATTGCCATCCCCTGTGTTATTGCATGTCCTGCGTGAGTATTCCCTTTCCATATTCGAAGTGTCATAGTATCAAGTTGGTAGTCACCCTTTGGCCTAACCTTGTAAAATTTAGCCTTCACCCTTCACTAGCAAATTGATTACAACTATGAAGTGAGTATGGTCTTGAAAGTCTGGTCTGAGTTATAATAAATAAATGAAACCCTATATATTTGGTTGAGAGATCGCCAGTGAAATGATTGCTACTTGTTATAAGTGTTATTTGAATGATTTATAGAGTATGTCATAACCTTTGAACACTTACGACGGATGGATGTTAGCCTGGGTTATATTATTGGTTATATGGTCATTTATAGATTATTATTTTGTCTATCTGGGTATATTGGATATTGTAGATGATCATGCAGAGACCTAGAGGGTGTATGAGTATGCACCTTAAATGGATTTGGACTACCTAAGTCCAATGAGACAACTTTTTTTCAGTTTGGGGCGGTTGCAGGGATAATTTGGCTCAATGTACCTTTCTGGTGCAGTTTTGTCATATTGGATGGCATGTCTGAGCAATGAGATGATTTTCTTGGATCTCCTAGGTCGCTGTATTAGGAGAGGGTGGTCCAACCACTTGTTTCTACCATATTACCCCCCTCCCAGAGATCCTGGTGTGCTCAGTTGGATAACACAGGAACCCTAGGAGGCAACTTTTGGCATGTCATGCTTCCCGAGGCAGATAAAAAATAATTAAAATGGCTACTGAAGAATTCGATTTGGGATACCGAGGAAAGGAAATGGCATGGGATGAGTTCTGATGATGAGTGTGATGTCTTCCACTTCTTCTCCAGTAATTCCAGCACATGGATGGGTCCACATCCATGTTTTGGGCATATTTATTATTTTCTGGAGCTTTTGGAGGCTCAAGATTTCCTCAGAGAGGCACTGTTTTGCAATTAAAAAATTATATTATTTTCATTGTGCCATGGGGACACCCTAGGGGAGTTAGTTAACACTCCCTGGACCCACCATGAGCTTCATTTATTTTTATTTGTCTTGGATCCCCTCGCTTAGGGTGATTTGGTCCATTTTTATATTATATTATTGTATCAATCCATGTACTCTATGTTGAGCTCATCTCAACCGTTGATTAGAACATTGTAATATTTTAATCTTAGCTACCCATTTGAAAAGTGGTTATGATTTTGGTTCTCTCATTTCTATTTAAAGGAGAGAGATTCTCATTTGTAAGGGGTCTTTGGTTCTTGGATTTGGATAATAGAAAACTATTCTTGGGGAAATTTTTTGGATCTCTTTTGCATATGCTGTTCTTAGATGGTGATTGGAAAATCTATTGTTTCCTAGCATTTGAGTATTTGTTGTGAGATATATATATTTTTCGGGAAACATTGTCTTGTCTATAGGAGGGCGACTTCAACTTGGGCATTTTTGCAGGGGTTCCTCAATTCGCTTGGCTTGGATGTGTTTTGTCTCAGGTGGTTTTCATTAGTATCAATGCGATCTATGATTTCATCTTGCTATTTTTCTATAGCATTTGTTCTTTTCTCACGACGCAACAACTCTGATATGGTTGATGTTTGTTGTACATGAGAGAGGGCACAGTGGCTTCTTTAGGCAAAACGTTGGACATAGAAACTCCCTCAAATCTACTCAAATTGATCAGGAAATCATAGATCATCACTATCAAGGCATCTACAAGGTTTTCCAGGTAAGATCTACAGGTTAGTGCTTCTTTTCTAAATCTCAATCCATTGGCATCTTCATTTTCATCTTGAAACCCTAAATATTAAAAAACAAAAAATATTATAGATCAAACCGCTTGATCTTGGGGCAAACCATTTTTTGGGTTTTGTAGATCAGGTCAAACCCTAAGTGGGTCTTCCTCAACGCTAGGCTAAAAGTGACTCCATTGGCCCAAATCCCAAGGCATTGATCTCCAAACCCTAGCGCTACCCTCCCTTTTTCCTCTTTCTCTTGTGTTTTGACCTTTTTCTTGTGGCTCGGGTGCTTTGACATTTTCATACCTTCTTTGGAGTCTGTCCCTCAGTACTAGATAGCCCCAATCCTGTTTTTACCCTCCCTGCATTTGTCACATTTCCCTAGGTAGTGGACATCTTCATCTTTTGCTAGTACCTTAATCCCAGATCTGGTATTGGGCTTACAGGGCACTTGTGTCTTGAACTTGGATCAAATTTCACATCTCATAAACCCTAATCTAAGTCCTAGTTCACCTAGTAACGTCATCCATAGATCTAGGGTTTCCTCCACCTTACACCTTACGTACTTCAAGTCCATTTGATATGATCTGGTGTTTAGGTCCGATCTCTTTTGTCGGGAGTAGATCTGGGTCTCCCGCATTGTTGTCTTGGGATAAGACAACATCAAGTAAAGATTTCCTCGATTGGCATGACAACCATCCATTTGGGAGTCGAGGCGATCTTGGTTCCACCCTTTAGTTGTTTGTCCCTCTACCGTCCATCTTGGATCCACCTCATAGAGGAAACTACAAGCTTGGTGATAACATTTTGGCGTCCTTGCTGGGGAGGTAGAGGCCTACCTTGGTTCAGCATACCTCACCTCTCCTATGACATATCTCTTTTCGGTGAATTACTTGTGTGGCTCACTTGGCGACTCCACCCCGCGGCTCTACTAAGGACCGTACCCAACATATTAATCTTAAGTTCTAAAGTCATGTCTCACACTAAAGAGAGTGATTCAGAAAATGATATGATGATGAAAATGATGATTGAAATAGCAAGCTGATACAAAATTTATACGGTTTGGTTTTAAATCAGCAAAACCAACTTGAGTACGTAAGGAAGCAAAACCAACTTGCTTCCTAGCATTTGAGTATTTGTTGTGAGATATATATATTTTTCGGGAAATGTTGTCTTGTCTATAGGAGGGCGACTTCAACTTGGGCGTTTTTGCAGGGGTTCCTCAATTCGCTTGGCTTGGATGTGTTTTGTCTTAGGTGGTTTTCATTAGTATCAATGCAATCTATGATTTCATCTTGCTATTTTTCTATAGTATTTGTTCTTTTCTCACGACGCAACAAATCTTATATGGTTGATGTTTGTTGTACATGAGAGAGGGCGCAGTGGCTTCTTTGGACAAAACGTTGGACATAGAAACTCCCTCAAATCTACTCAAATTGATCAGGAAATCATAGATCATCGCTATCAAGGAATCTACAAGGTTTTCCAGGTAAGATCTACAGGTTAGTGCTTCTTTTCTAGATCTCAATCCATGGCATCTTCATTTTCATCTTGAAACCCTAAATATTAAAAAACAAAAAATATTATAGATCAAACCGCTTGATCTTGGGGCAAACCATTTTTTGGGTTTTGTAGATCAGGTCAAACCCTAAGTGGGTCTTCCTCAACGCTGGGCTAAAAGTGACTCCATTGGCCCAAATCCCAAGGCACTGATCTCCAAACCCTAGCGCTACCCTCCCTTTTTCCTCTTTCTCTTGTGTTTTGACTTTTTCCTTGTGGCTCGGGTGCTTTGACATTTTCATACCTTCTTTGGAGTCTGTCCCTCGGTACTAGATATCCCCAATCCTATTTTTACCCTCCCTGCATTTGTCACTTTTCCCTAGGCAGTGGACATCTTCATCTTTTGCTAGTACCTTAATCCCATATCTGGTATTGAGCTTATAGGGCACTTGTGTCTTGAACTTAGATCAAATTTCACATCTCATAAACCCTTATCCAAATCCTAGTTCACCTAGTGATGTCATCCATAGATCTAGGGTTTCCTCCACCTTACACCTTACGTACTTCAAGTCCATTTGATCTGATCTGGTGTTTAGGTCCGATCTCTCCTGTTGGGAGTATATCTGGGTCTCCCCCATTGTTGTCTTGGGATAAGACAACATCAAGTGAATATTTCCTCAATTGGCATGACAACCATCCATTTGGGAGTCGAGGCTATCTTGGTTCCACCTCTTTAGTTGTTTGCCCCTCTACCGTCCATCCTAGATCCACCTCATAGAGGAAACTACAAGCTTGGTGATAACATTTTGGCATCGTTGCTGGGGAGGTAGAGGCCTACCTTGGTTCAACATACCTCACCTCTCCTACAACATATCTCTTTTCGGTGAATTACTTGTGTGGCTCACTTGGGGACTCCACCCCGCGGCTCTACTAAGGACCGTACCCAACGTATTAATCTTAAGTTGTAAAGTCATGTCTCACACTAAAGAGAGTGATTCAGAAAATGATATGATGATGAAAGTGATGATTGAAATGAGCAAGCTGATACAAAATTTATACGGTTTGGTTTTAAATCAGCAAAAACAAAACACAAGATGTGATGGACATTTCCATAAACTTTCTCAGAGAGTGTATACCAATGATTACCCTCAGACTATGTTAGCTAGGACACTTTCAGATAATCAGGTCGTGACAAGGTCTCAAACAAGAAATAATGTAAAGAATCTAGAAAATAACAAGCCTGTCATTATAGATAATTCTCCTAAACAAAGGAATACCACTAGTAAGAATCCTTCACAGCCATCGAATTTTCCTCGTAGGGGCATCCTGAAGAAGAATGAACAACCTTTGAGGATGCCATCTCAAGAAACGAGGAAGGAAGTAAGTTCAGACTTTGCTCAGGCTCAACATAAAGAAACAATGCAGGGAAAGCAAGTGAACCTCCCTGGAAAAGGAGTTCCTCCTGTAATACAAGGTAGTCTGAATACAAGTATACTAGGAAAACTTTGTGAATCTTCAATCATGATGTCTTTGAAATAGCGCATAGCTATTCCTTCTGTCAGAATTCAGATAATGCACTTGTTGGGATTAAAGACAAGTGACAAAGACCAAGGGAAGCTTTGTAACTTAAAGGTTGACTTGAGCCATTTCTTTTCCATACCAAATATCCATGTACCTCTTAATGAATTACTAAAGATCCCATCCTTGTTTAACCAAGCTACTCAATTTCTAGGGATCAAACCTAAGACTAAAAATATTGAGAAATCAACATTTAAGAAAGACCCCCCCATAATGATCCAAAGTGTAACTAGTATGGTGGTGGTCATCCCCCGTTCTACATAGCCTTAGAAATAAACCAATTGATTTTTCACAATTGCATGCTAGATTCAGGAGCAGAAGTTAACGTCATGCCACTTAGAGTAATGGAACAACTAGAGCTAAAGCCTTCTCGGCAATTCAATAATGTATGTGGAATGGACTCTTGACCTGTTGAGTCAAAAGGGATAATTGAGAATTTAAATATGAAACTAGTAGCGTACCCAGAGATTGAAATAAACATGAACGTTTTAGTCCTTGACATACTGGATACATGGGGAAAGTTGTTGTCTAGAGAATGGGCTGCTAAGTTAGGAGGAAGCATCCAAATGGACCTTTCATATGCCACCATCCCCATTGGAAAAAATGTATCCTATAAATTAGTAAATGAAAAGCCTATGATTGAACATGTGGAAACACCTGAACACATTTTCAAGGAATCCATGCATCCTACAGAGGAAGTCAGAAACTATATGGTGTTGGAAAACTATTGGGAAGAGCCTTGACAACCATTAGAGGAAATTTGAGGTCTAAAACGGGCCTCCTAAGGAAAATGATAAAATAATAGTTATTAATTTTGGAGGAAGAATGAAAAAAACTACTTTTTTTGTTCGTATTTTCGACATATATCCCTGTGTTTTTACTCAAATTCGGAGCGGGAGAGCTCATTGGATGCAGAATTTAATTCCGCATCCAACGAGTACCCACACTGCATACTTTTGATGGACCCCACTAACCCAAAACAAGAAATTCCTAAAACAATGTGATGATGACATCATCATCACGTTTTTTCAATCATTTCTTATTTTTGGGGTAGCAAGGTCCATCAAAAGTATGCAGTGTGGGTACTTGTTGGATGCGAAATTAAGTTCCACATCTAATGAGCTCTCCCGCTTGAAATTTGAGTAAAAACACAAGGAGATATGTAAAAAATATGAACAAAAAAGTACTTTTATTTTATGAAAAATATGTCAATTCAACCATTATGGTTGACTCATTTTATTGAAATTCTATTGGTTCTTGAATTCCAACTCACAAAATTTATTGTTGGCACGTTTTTTTAATAAGGCCCATTTTAGACCCCAAATTTCCTCTAATGATCCTTTTCCTTCCTGCCAAGTATAGAAGATTCATTTTGATGGAGCTAAATCTAGGCATAGTGCTGGAGCAGGAATTGTCCTTATTTTACCCTCTGGAGAAAAAAAAATATTTTTCTTTCCGTCTTGAGTTTGAAGCCACAAATAATGTGGCTGAGTATGAGGCTTTACTTTTGGGATTAGAGATTGCCTGAGATCAGAAAATCAAATGCCTGAGTGTTATAGGTGATTCAGACTTAATTGTGTCCCAGGTAAAAAGTCAATTTGCGGCAAAAAACAATAGACTCGGAGATTAAAGAATGTTGTTTGGGATACCATTGAAATGTTCGATGCCTTTGCGATCCAATTAGTTCCAAGAGAGAACACCTTGGCTGATGCATTACCAGTAATATCATGCACCCTTGAAATCCCAAATCACCTTAAAGAGAAGGAGTGTAAAGTTGAAGTGTTATTTATACCATCGGTCCCTGACAATCAGGATCATTGGCATGTCTTCGAGAATGATGCTCAAATCATTGCTTTTTTACAATACTCGGATAATTTTGAGAACTGCAATGTTGATTTGGAAGATAAAGTAAACAACCTGTCTTTGCAAGATGTTGATGTTATGAAGTTAGCAATCCCTCTAGAGAAGAATTTCAATAGGCATGATGAGTATAAGGGTAAAAGAGCTAAATCAGTAGATGAGGTCATAGAGATTAACA
The DNA here is from genome assembly GCA_001517045.1 of Pseudotsuga menziesii. NCBI lineage: Eukaryota > Viridiplantae > Streptophyta > Pinopsida > Pinales > Pinaceae > Pseudotsuga > Pseudotsuga menziesii. Next base: position 314,409 of record LPNX010533564.1, on the reverse strand, counting down.
TTGGAACCTCAGTATCGCCTAAAATGATTAAAATTGGAAAGAACGCTTCCCCAAAGGAGAGAAAAGCCATTGAAAATCTAATTAGGGAATACAAGGATTTTTTTTCCGGGATGTATGACGATCTTAAAAATTTTGATCCTGCCATTGTTGAGCATACTATCCCATTGAATGAAGGAGCAAAACCTTATAGACAAAAGTTGCGAAATGTTAATCCTAAACTAGCCCCCTTGATAAGAAAGGAGTTGGAAAAGATGTTAGCTGCTGGAATTATCCGACCAGTCTGACTCACCACTTGGGTTTCTAATCCTGTAATTGTGAGAAAGAAGAGTGGTGAAATCAGGATATGCATAGATTTTAGAAATCTAAATCAAGCATCTCTTAAAGATAATTACACTTTTCCAAACCTGGATAGCTGCTGGAATTATCCGACCAGTCTGACTCACCACTTGGGTTTCTAATCCTGTAATTGTGAGAAAGAAGAGCGGTGAAATCAGGATATGCATAGATTTTAGAAATATAAATCAAGCGTCTCTTAAAGATAATTACACTTTTCCAAACCTGGATCTGCAAAGTGTTACAGGCACAGGTATGTTGTCAATGTTACATGGTTTTTCGGGATACAGTCAGGTACATATTAAAAAGGAAGATAGAGAAAAAACAACTTTTACAACTCCTTGGGGAACTTTTGAGTACATAAGAATGCCTTTTGGGTTATTAAACGCTGGCTCAACTTTTCAAAGAGCTATGGATCAAGCCTTCAATGATCTCATTGGAAAGATTATTGCCATTTATCAAGATGACCTAACAGTTTTCTCCAAAGAACGAGACGATCATGTGAAACATTTAAAGAAGGTCTTTGATCGGTGCAGGAAGTTTGGTATATCATTGAATCCTAAAATATCCACTTTCGGAATTGATGAAGGTAAGTTATTGGGGCATATTGTGTCTAAAGAAGGTATTAGGATAAATACGGAGCGTGCCCAAGCCATTTGTTGATGAAATTGTCATTGATGCCAACATCGACTTGCAGTGGCCCCACGGGATGTCCTTGGACCTTTGTTGGGTCATGATGATGTCGTCATGAGGTCTTGGAGATGGACCTAGTGTATAATTAAGATTTGGCATCCATATACATAATGATATGATGGCACACTTGGTTGCTTATGATCAAGGGTTTGAAGATGGAAGGTTGTTGATGATATATGATTCTATTTATGATCATAGAGGTGGGGCCCATGGACATTTTTGAAGAAGTCCCTTATGTTGATGACCCAAGCCATTTGAAGTTTAAAATAGTCAAAGTAAATGGTGAAGTCAGCCTAGTCAAAAGGATAAAAATAATAATAACATCCTTAAGGTGACCCTAATGTGGTTTGAAGAAAGTTTTTTTTAACATTACAAATGCAAATGAGGTGAGGTGAAATAAGAAGGATGGTTTAAAAATAAAATAATAAAGTTGACCGTTGAGGTGAAATAATAAAAATACATAAAAAGTGGTAAGATTTTTTTAATGTCAAAATACCATTACCTGCCCTAGAAATCCGCCCTCAAATTGTGGATATGAAAACACCTGGATGTGTATTTAAAACACATACTCCCACATCAAATTTTTTTAAGGAATAAGTGTAAGAAGTAAATTCGCTGGCTGAGACTGGTGCACTGAGGAAATCGTAGGTGAAGGAGCTCTAAGTAGAATGCGCACAAGTCGGTGGTCACACTGAGGCAAGGAACCAGCAGACTGAGGAAATCTTTGGGAGCAGTAGTCTGAAATGTTTTCTTTTTTTTGATCCAAGGGTATCCGACGATGAAGATGTGAATGAATTCGCTGACTTATCATGGGAATTGATCTATATAAATTCATGATAATTTTCGTTGGGAAATATTGAAGAAGGTGACAGAAGTTTCTCACTCGACAGGCGTCAATGACCCTAACTGATTTTTTTAAGGAGATTGAAGGAAAGTCATTCGACTTTGCCCTTTTGACCGCGCGAAATTTTCCCCACATGATCGGTGTCATTTGTGTCAGACGGAAATCAACTTCTGGATTCTGGCTACAGAATATGGCGGATGTTTGAATCCACGCGAATCAGTTGATACATGAATTCTTTTATTGGATTCCCTGGTTCAATATCAATAATCCAATCTCTTGGCATGCAATATACGGGAAAAATCGAATCGCAGCGTTGAGGTTTTCAAGTAATCCTCGGTGAGAATATATGATTCAGAATCGACTGAATTTGGTGATTGCAAGTCGAATTCAGTAGAGAATAAAGGGGCGATGCAGAAGTGAGCCACTGCCTGAGCTGCCGCCACCTAAATTATACACTCGTGAAGGTATTAAAAATAAAATCCCTGCCACGATTCGATATTTGTGAAAGTCCGTCGAGTCTAAGGAGTAAACTCGTTGTCTGTCAGTTAAAGAACAACCGCCGCAGAATGTGAAGAGTTAAGTTTAAAGCTACTGCAAATTCATTACTCGTAGAAGTCATTCAGAGAAACTTCCTCGCTCAGGAGGATATCCGAAGGCGGTTGTCATAGTAGAGTAGGATAATTCTGTCCATACATAACTTCGCAGGCAAGCACGGAATTAAGAAAGGAAATCTGAGGTGTAGTGGCACAACTATTGTGGAGAATTTCGGGTCCTGTCTTGTTGGGAAGAAATTAAGTCTCCGAACACAGATCGAGACTGTCCTCGGGCTTCTTGCAGCAGCCTCATGAAGGTGGGGAACGAAGAAGCCTTAATTCAGAGCTGTGGCATGCATGTGCTGGGCCCCTTATGTCTCTACCTGGAGTTGGGAGCCGTGTGGTCTGTAATTGCTTGACTAGTCCTATTTTTTTGCAGCCGCAGTATGTGAAGAAAACAGGAGATGCAATATGTCACTGTGTATTCTGCTGATGGAGCCATAGTGAAAATATGAGGAAGTCATAGGAAAAAGAATTTTTTTTGTTACCTTTCTGTAAACTTTATATGACTGTTGCTTAAGTGGATGTTGATGATCTCAGAAGAAATGACCCAAAAATGATGTACAGAGATGGCATATTAGTTGATAATGATACCCTTGATCTGACAGAGATCAAATTGATTTGACAAACATGACTGGACAGAATGTGTGTGTTGTTAAAGAACGTTGATATTGAACAGCATTTGGATTAAGCAGCTTGAGTTGATTGTGGACAAGATGATGAGCAGAGATGACAGAGTGACATAAGTTTGTTAAACACAAGAAAATCTGAGCAGTAAGTTTTCTTTTTAAAGCTGATAGGCCAAGTCTGTACAAGTGCTTACAAGCACAGGCATAGCAGAGAACAAAAGGCATCGCAGCCATAGGAGCTACATCACAGTCCTCAGGCATCCAAGGTTCTCATCTCTGTAAGCTTCAAGAAGGTGTGAGAATAATATTTGAAGTTGATCAGCCCTAGGCATTTTTCTAGAAGAAGATCATTTCGAGCACAGCATAAGATAAGTTGCGACCTCTGTCAAGAAAAATGAAGTTCATTAATTTGATGATGATGTCTATGATGCCTAACACTCTATGATAATATGTAGAGAAAAGTACAGTATACAGTAGTGAAGTGTTGACACATGATAATGTTATACTTGATGAGATGAAGATGATGTTGACAAAGTAGACAAGATATGACAAGTTGTATTGCAGAAGTTTGACTAGCAAACTGTTACATCTACATCTATGAAGTCCTTGATGATCAGAGAAGAGGATGAGCAGACCTGTGACCAGCAGTAATGATGTGCAAGATGTTCTAGACCTTACCTAGACCATGATGATGATAACAATATTGACACATCTGATTTCTTGTGGTGCATAAACAATACACCTACAACAGACTGACATGACAGAGTTAGTGAATATGAGACATGCTATGATTTGATGATGTATGCAGACTAACATAATTTTTGATGATGTTGACATGTGGCATCTTGAGCAGCAGTGATGAGCAGATTGACCAGATAGTGATGAACAGATGAACAAGATGATTGATGTTCAGCAGATCGCAAAGAATGATGAGCAGTGATTTGGACAGTTGACAAGGCAGAATGATGAGCAGTGTTACAGCTGAGTTGATGTGATGTGCAACGTTGATGATATGACAGAGATTTCTTGTGATGACATGTGTATACTGTATTGTTAAGCAAGCTCATCTTGTTTTTGAGGTTATGATACCTCAAACCCTTCTTAGTAGGGTCTAAGAAAATCAGGCAAGGTCCTGGATACAGAGTAGGTGCTCTATGTATCAGTAGGTGCTGATTTTTCCAAACGGTTGTAGCTGAACCAAAACTAATATAAAAAAAAAATTACAAATTTATATGGTGTGGTGTTCTTCTGTGTTATGGTTCTTGATGATTTAAATGCTTATGCCATGTGAATGATGAAGTGAAATGAAATGATTATGAGATTAATGGAATGATGAATTTATAGCTAACTGTGATAAGCTAAGAAAAGTTTAAAATTGGCTTCACACTGATTCACCCCCCCTCTCAGTGTCTACACCATTAATACTATTACTACACCCCATAATGTTGCTTTCCTGCAATCCTTCTTTGGAAACATAAACTTCGTCCGCAGATTTATACCGAACTTAGTAGAGCTAGCTAAGCCTCTAAATGCTCTTCTTAAGAAAGATGTGAAATTTGTCTGGGATAAAACTTGTGAAACATCATTCATTAAACTAAAGAAATCCATTTCAACTGCTCTTGTTTTAGCATGTCTTGATTACAACAAGGAATTTCTGATCTATTCATACGCTTCTGAGGACACCATTGCTGGAGTTCTGTTACAAAAGAACTGTGAAAATCATGATCAACCTATAGCGTTTATGAGTAAAAAATTGAGAGATGTCGAATTAAAATACACTACTATGGAAAAGCAAGCCTACGCTCTAGTCAAAGCCCTAAAACATTTCAGGACTTACGTAGGGTACTCCAAGATTAAAGCCTTTGTGCCATATCAAGTAGTTAAGGATGTCTTATCACAAGTGGATGGTATAGGGGTTAGAGGAAACTGGATTTCATGGATCCAAGAATATGATTTAGAGATCAAACCCATTAAAATTATGAAAGGTCAAGGTTTGACCCAATTATTAACTAAGAAAAGTAATAGTCATGCAGTTAATCTTGCTAGTGAGCATGAATCTCATATTTTGCATATTGATGAAGACCATGAATGGTATAAGGATATTATCTATTTTCTGAGAAATCTGTCTTTCCCTGATTATTTGGTAGATCATCAAACGAGAGCCTTAAGGTTGAAGGCGGAGAAGTATATATTAACTCAAGATGGTCTGGGTTGGAGGAACCCGGATGGAATAATTTTGAAATGTGTTAGTGTGGAGGAATCCTAGACCATCATTAAGGAAATGCATGCAAGTGTCTGCGGTAGACACTATGCACCTAGAAAAACTGCCTCAAAGATTATGAGAGCAGGATATTACTTGCCAACCCTCTTCAGGGATGTACACTCATATGTGAGAACCTGTCAAGAATGTTAGTTTTTCTCAGGAAAACCCAGGTTGAGAGCTTTGTCGCTAAACCCATTTGTAATGAAACTCCTTTTCAGCAGTGGGGTATGGATTTTATTGGGCCCTTTGAGCAGAATTCGAGTAATGGATATAAATACATCTTGACTTGCACAGATTACTTTACTCGATGGGTTGAAGCTATACCAACTAAGAAATGTACAGCTGCAGTAGTTGTCAAATTCCCAGAAGAAAACATTGTCTCTCGGTATGGATGCCCTATAAATATAACCACTGACAATGCTAAAGATTTTAGTAGGCTATAGATGTAAACTTTTTGCATGAATCATGGAATTAGATTATCCCATTCTTCTAACTATTATCCCCATGGTAATGGTCTCGCTGAATCCAGTAACAAGAATTTGATTAAGCCTTTGAAAAGAATGGTTGGAGAAAATAAGAGAAGTTGGGATAACAAACTAAAATATGCACTATGGGCTGATAGAACGACGGTAAAAAGAATAATAGGCAAAGCTCCTTTCGAATTGGTTTATGGACAAGATTGTAGGCTTTCAATTAATATGCAAATCCCAATATATGAATTGTTGCAACAATGCACTTCAGATCAAGAAGCATTTCAAGCAAGAATTGACAAGTTAGTGGAGCTTGATGAAGTAAGAAGGGTGGCATTTGACAAAATGGTTATTGAGCAAGAAAAAGTTAAGGGGACCTTTGATCAAAGAACAAGAGACGTAAAGTTTGGAATAGGAGACATAGTCTTGCTATGGGATAAATTAAAAGAGAAACCTGGAAAACATGGAAAGTTGGAAAAAATATGGATGGGTCCTTATTGAGTATCTAGCATAGTCGGAAAAGGATCAGTTCATTTGGAAACTTTGGATGGGGATGAATTTGAACTGCCTGTGAATGGGATTTTACTAAAGCATTACTTCCCACCCATCGCGTGAGTCTTGTTTTTCCTAGAGGTGCATCCACGGAGGTAGGTTACAATTTTTGGCAAGGTGATTTCGGAAAAAATGAAAAAATCATACATCAATCGAGCTTTTATTAAACCCTCGATCGATGTCTTAACACCTCGATCGAGGGTTTAATAAAATCTTGATCGAGGGTTTGTCGAAACCTCGATCGAGGGGCTATTCATTACCATTTTACATTTTCATCATCTCATTTACCATTTACCAATATGTCTTTCCCAAACTATGCTTTGTAAACATTGCTATATATATTGGCATGATTCATAATATGAAGAAAATGCTTTCTAATATACATCGGTGGTTCATCATTTCCAATGCATGTATACTTTTAAATCTTATGTATTGCAGCAAAAATACAAGTTAAATGAGTGAATGTTGTTAACACAAGAACCAACATTTGTCATATTCATGGTTGTCACACAAGAACCAACCATAATAAAAATTTCTGCCACTCATGCATTTCAAATCATGGAATGATTTACTGTTACATACCATCATCATGTAAAGCCTCAGCAACAAAGCCAAAAGTTTTAAAGAGAATCAATGCATAGTTGCATGAGGACATGTAACAAGCTAAGTTGGGGGGGAATGCTGAGTCGCAAAAATACCACATTTTATTCATCTTTCATATACCATTTGTCACCTTATTCCTATTTTATTCCTTCCATAAAACCATTAATATCCACCACTTTCATAATACATTTGGGTTTATATTGCCATTTTCCAAATTATTTGTTTTAAGTATTTTTAAGAGAATTCTTGATTAAATATTAGAAATTAATACATTTTTCATTTATATTTCAAAGATTTGTGTGAGATTTGTAATGTAGGGATATTTGAAGCTTTCAACCAAGGAGTATCCAAAAGCTTCCCGAATGTTTTCTCCAGCTTTTCAAGATTTGAAAAAAATAATTCAAGCTAATTTCAAGGAGAGGATTATGAAAATGTGGAGAAAATATATAATCCCATATTTGTTGGAGGATTTGAAGGGATAACTTGAGAGAAAAATGGGTATGTTGGAGGATTTTGAGGGATAAGTTGAGAAGAAAGTGGATTGTAATTATGATTACTTATCTTGAATTCATGTATAAATAGGAGGGCTCTCTCCTCATTTTGTGAGATGCCTCTTTAGTGGTTTGGAAGTAGAGAATAGTTTTCTTTTGAGAGTAGGAATAGAATGGAATTTTCATCGTTATGTAATAGAGATGATGCTTAATGCAAATCCTTTTATTCTCTCATGTTAATTTGAGTTTCCTTCTTATGAATTGTTAGTATATAATTTCAGTAATTTCTTTCTTATGAATTGTTAGTATAGATTTGTCATGAGCTCACATCTATTTATAATTTATTACACGTTTTTTGTTATAGATTATATTTCCCTTGTTTAATTTTAGTCTTTCTTTACCAAGTTTAATTTAAGCAATTTCATGCTTTCTTAGGTTAGATTTATTTCCATACAATTTCTCATTTTGATAAATTAGATTCAATTTCAATTGCAGAATAGGTTAGTATCACTTTCATCTTGCATATATGTTTCTTTCACTTCTAAGTTTACGATCTCTCTGGGTTGACAATTAAATCATTGGATATCTGTTATAAATTGTTTAATATTTTTCACCAACAACACCCTTTCAAGTCACTAACCAAATATAATACTCGATCCTACATGTCATCTCACATGGGGCCTACTTATCCTAGAGAGACCACAATTACATATTACATGATGTCACACTGGGGACTATTGCCCTGACTTACAACAGAGGTTGTAGCTCAAGGTCTTAACACAATTTAGACATCCCATAAAGGGGTAACACACATCCTCAATGGGGGTACAACAAAATACAATGATAATATACATCAGAATATCTTCAAAAGTTACAAATACATCAACACATTATGTTAGAACAATTGGGTAAATGAACCTTGCTTTTAGCAGTTTTTCCACTTTAGCCTTGACAGCTATTGCTTTCCTCTGATTTACTGGTCTAACTTTTTGTTGAACACGTTTTGCATCAGGGTAAGTATGGATTTTGTGTTCAACTATAGATGGATCAATTCCTGACACATCCTCATATGACCGGCCAAAGATGTCACAAAATTCCTTAAATAAGGAAGTGTATATGGCAGTCTCCTCCAGAGAGCAATTTGTGCCAATATGAACATTTTCAATGACATTAAGTTTTGCAGAGATGTTGATTGGAATGGTAACATATATATTTTCCATATTCCCCTCAGCAAATACTACCTCCTTGGGTAAAGGATTAATTGGCAGATCAACACCCTCTGCTAGTCTCACATGGAACTCTTAATTCTCAATTTTGCTCAACTATGGAAGAAAGAAGGACTTATGATGAAGGTCTTCACAAATCGTTTCTCATTCAATCATAGCCTCCATATTGGATTCATCCGAGGGAAAAACCATATCCAAGAAATAATAATAATACATAGAGTTCTCTGCCCACGTGGGAAGATAAGATTCATATGAATCCTCTGAGACTATAGAAGAAATCGCGCTGGAATTGGAAGTGGCATTAAAAACAGCTTGATAAGCTACTCCCACTGTAGATAAAGGAACTTGAGGCTCATGATGGGAAGGAAGCACATCAGGATCAGTTCTATCGAGCACATCAATGATGCATACATTCCAACCCCCAAGCTCTCGTTAGCTAGTTTTGACTGATCTATCAATGGTACTGTGGCCTCCTTTGTTTCCAAACGACCTTTTTGAGTAAAACTGAGTTGGTCAAATGGAACCAACTTCCATTCGTGTAGAAACACTAGAACTCGGAGAACGACCTAGGGGATAACACACATGGTGTAAGTCCAACTTTTCCACCTCCAACGGGACATCGATCACTTCCACCTCAACAGACACTGCTTTCACTGCCAAATTTATTTCGAAAGCTGGTAGGATACCTTGCGGATGGAAAGAACTTCCATTGAAAGTAGTAAGTAGAGTATTCGATGGAACCAACTATGGGGATCCCAAGGGTTTCCAACAAGACATCGACATGGCGCACGTGGAATCACCTTCATCAACCACTATTCGCCCAATGGTTTTACCTCCATAGACAACATCAATTGTCAAATCCACCTGGTATGGCAGGCGCATTTTAACATCGAAAAGTTTAAATTTTTCCAGCAAAATCTATGAATCCATGCTACCTATGGATGCTAACAGTGCATTCCTCTGAGCAAGGAAACTCTATAACGCTTCCAATGCCAACATCGCATAAGGATTTTGAGCTAAGTCTTCAACTACAGAATAGTTGGAAGAAACCCTAGAATCAAGGTTGTGAAATTTTTTCTTAAAGACACCTTTTGGTATTTGGGAATTGGTTCAATTGGTTTTTCAATAGTGAGAGGGGTTTAAGTTTCAGCAGTAGACTTACCCTTCTCTTGAGCCTATGATTCATCATTCTTATTTCTTGTTTGGAGGAAAGTGCTGGATCGTACCATATTGATATAATTTTGATAAGTAGGAGCACTATAAGTTCTCTCGACTATATTCGAAGTAGAAGTTGCATTCTGTCCTTGGGGAAATGGATCCTTCAGGACACCCGGTTGTTGATTCTTTAGCAGATTTTGTGCTTGTTCCATTAAAGGGAAATGATAAGTAAGGTGATCTCCCTAGTAAAACTCACAAGGAAACTTGACACTTTTCTTCTCTTTATTTCCCCCATCAGCATTGTGTGTGGGATTTTTCTTGTTTTGGTTACCCTCACCCTTCTTCCCCTTCTTCTTTTTCCCACCGGGCTGCTAATTTCCCTTTTGAGAAGACTGAGCAAAACAATTTGCACTTTGTGGTGAGGGGGTGGCAGCCTTAACTGCCTCTGCTGCAGATTGCTTCACTGACAATTCATGGAGTTTCTTGTCCAATGATTCTATAGTGGGAGAAATGGATGAACCAACCATGCCATTGGAATGGGGTCCATGCTTGGGTTTCTCTGTGTTATTTGTAGATCTCGATGCCTCAGGAATAATTTCATACAAAATCCCAAATTGAACATATATCAGATATAACTGTTGGGCCCTAAGGATTGCCTCTTCTTCTGTAGTCACTCCCGAAGTGGATACGTCCTTAGAAATATAAGGCAATAGAGATTTCAAGAACCACTCCAGAAAAAACTCGGGAGGTATAGTGGCTTTAATAATCCTCTTTCGTCTTCTCCACTCTTGAATGTGATTGGAAATGTGTCTGGCCTTGTTCTGTCGAAAAGTCGACAACAAATATGTACCGACATCATACTGGACAAGAAGCTAAAAGTGATTAGGAAAATGTTTGATAAATCCAAAAAACTATCATATGTAGTGGAGATAAGTTCTATGTACTATTTTGCTGCCACATGAGTCAACATTCTCTGAAAAATCCTCAACTGAATGGAGTCATCGTTCAGTGAGTCAAAAGAGTACCAAAGGTAAAAAATGGTAATGTGTGCACCTGGATATTCACCAACTTTTTCTTTAAACTTAGGAATGTCTGAGGGAAGTTTAATGGGTACAAGTGTCCATGCCACATTGTGCCGCACGGGGTCATTCATTAGCTTTGAAAAATCTGTCAAGTTTAATGTTGATAGGAAAGGAAGTTTTGGCCCAACCGAGGTTTGATAATAAGGAGTTTGGGGTGTGGAAGGACCTGCCCCTTGGCTCCCAAACAAAAAGTTGGGGTTTCCCCCAGCCACTAGTTGTGATGTGGTTGCAATATTCTGGAAAGGGTTCCACCCGAAATCCAGTGGATTACTATTTTTTAGTGCATGATAAGTGGTTTGACCTACTCCAGCCGAAACTGCAGTTTGAAACACGAGAGCAGGAATCCATCCACTAAAAAGTGAAAATGGAGAGATCATGAAAGGAGCAATTGAAACCTAACTAGGTGTTTGAAAATTATGACAAAAGGAATTTGTGTTTCCAAAAGACATACCCACTTAAGCAGGCGAAGGGCCTGCATAAGGAGTGGATGGAGGAATATGTCCTCCATTCCACGTAAAACCCTGGACAAATGAAGAGGATCAGCTTGGACCACTTTGAGCACTTTGCATAAAAGAAGGAGAAAAAAAAGGTGCACTGGGAATCCCAGTGACCACCCCACTAGGCTGACCTACCACATTAGAGGGTGTTGAGGGTTGAACCACTTGAGCACTTGGTGAAAGGGGTGCAGTAGATGCACCGGGTCTAGGAGCACTCACCATGGGAGGTGAGACTCCACCAGCCAAAATTGCTAAAGTTGGGGTAGAGATACGCTCTCTTAAGTTAGACATAACTGGGCTCAAAGGAACACTAGAACTAAGTGAACTCAACGGGAGGACCAAGAATATCATAGGATCGTTCAGATCAGTTATAGGTGAATTAAAGTTTCTTTCAAACTTTTCGGCTTGCAATTATTCTATCTCTACTGTCACGAGTTTTATTCCTATTTAAGCCTGAGTTCTGGTTCACCTGGAACTTCACTAACACTAGTTGATTCAAAAGAACCATCTATATCAAGTCTTCTCCTTCGAGGTGGCGGTGGAGGCTCCACTGTAACAGATGGAGGAAGGTCTTGCAACCTTCTAGAACTATGAAGAGGTTGGTCCTCCACAACTATAAATCTGACTCACACACCTAAAGGAAAACTAAACAAAAACAAACCAAACATCACACACTAAAAATACCCTAAGTAACACAAACACACCAAATAAAAGATATCCCTTCCAAAGGAAATCCTGGGATGATTAGGGCCCAGGTCCAACCAGTGAAGATTAAAGGATGGTTACTTGGTGTCTCGTGAATATTTCTCTGGGCACAAGTGCTGGAATCACCCAACCAACCTCCCAAATTGTCTATCGAGGTTACCTTCTAAGTCCATCCTAGGAGTACCAGAAATAGCCTTTCGATACCACATGTGTAAGATCCTAGTGTCTAGAGACTAAGGCTACAAAATATACACCGAGAGTCTAGCGGAACAGTCGCAATCCTGATCGATGTGCATGGGCAAGGTAGCTAAACCCGAAACCCTATCAATACCGGCACCTCACAGGGCCCAAGAAGCGGTATTGATAAGATCCACATACGCACAACAATCCTGGTAAATGATCGATCAAGGAAATGGAGGGTTATCTGCTCAACCAAGCTCTCACGTGGACTTGTTCTTAATTCCTCTATGAGAGTAGATTTCTGGATTATCTCTTTTAGAAGTGGATTTACCTAAATATAGGCCACTATGTTTGAAATCAAAGTGCTTTTGGACAGTTTAAATCTCCTATTCCAAAAACCTAGCCTAATCTAGTTGATGTATGAACCTATAAAAATAAATTTACTAATGAGACATAATGGTGTTATAGACTAGTGGAATGAGACTTAATGGTGTTATAGACTCAACAAAGTGAAAGAAAATGATGTATAAAAATTCCAAATGAATGCANTTTCTTTTTTTCTTTTTTTCTTTTTCTGAAAAAATAGTGAAAAAAAACAACTAATGCAAAATGAAAACTTCCTTTTGTCTTTTCTTTTTCAAAAAATTCAAAAACTATATGCAACTAAATGCACTTCGAGCAAATTAAACAATATGATCTTATAAATGTAAATGATAGTAGTCAAATCCTATAGTAACAATCTTCAGCCAGACAAGCAGAGATGACTCAAACCCTAGACTTGGATAGAACTATTGACATACAAAGACCAATAGATCTAAAAGATGGCAAAAATGACTCGCTTATACTACTAGAAAAGCAATCCCAAGTATATCAGTGTCCTTAAAGGACTGATAGACACCAGTGACCAAAATACACAAGCATTCAGACCAAGAAGCCAAGTAGGAAGGACCCAACACATTCACAAAAGAAGAAAACATACCTAACTTACTAAAAAACACTTGAGTTAACAAGCAAATAGTGAAATGTATACACCCAGAGCCACAACAAAATGCTAAATACGAACCCTAAGAGGCACCTGAAGGATCAGAAGGAAAAGGACAAGAAAAACCCTAACAGTATGAAAGAAACCTACAGGAACTCATGACTATCACCAAGACAACTTACGTACCATTCGTAGCTATTACCGAAGAAACCCGTGAATAAAATAGACAACACGTGATTGTTCGTGAAGCAACCCACGAATGCAGTCAAAAATTTTCAAAGAGAAAAATAAACGAACTAAGGATTCTGAGCACACTAACAACTGAAGGTAAACAACAAACAAATCACTCATAGGATCAAAAAGAGAAAAACTGGTAAGGAAGCCAAAAGAATGGACCTGCAACAAGTTGGACTCCCTAGTGGAGTTGCGAGTTTTGTTGTTCAATGTTGGTAGGAATTTTTGAGTATAATTAGTTGCGCAACATCGAGGATGATGCACAAGGTCAAAGTAGGTGCGCAAGGTGGAAGATGGCACGCAAGATGGATTGGTCATATTTTGTAGAACTTGGTCATTATTTTGTATTTTTTGGTCCAAGTAGTTAGGAAGCTTCTCTAAGTGGACCGTGATGTAAAGGCATAAGCCTATAAGTAGATCTAGGAGTTGTAATGTTAAATCATCCTTGGATATATTTTGTTAACCTTGTGATCGACCCTAATAAGTGATATTGATCTTATGTTGGATACTCTGCAGAATATTGTTCTCTGTTTTGATGCAAAGTAATATAACATGACGAAGAGTTGATGTAAACACTGTGTATTTTTGCATATTTCGGTTTTGATATTTTCCTGTGATGTGATGTGGATGGATTAATGTTGCAGTATGCTGCTTCTTTCTGAATGATGCGATTCTTTTATGTTTTAAATCATGTTATGCTGGTAGTTATGTTTATGCATCAATTCTCCTGCTGCGATCTGAATATGTTGATACGATATGATGAGTGATGATATGAATTTATGATAAATGAACCAATGCTTGGATCTGTGAAGTAATGGTGTGATAGTTGACCAATAGATGTGAAAACCCTCCTTCTTATAGCGGAAACATGGTTCCGACAATTCTCAAGTTGGACACCTCGGGTGAGACCTCATCTGCTTCGCAGGTGTTGCTGGATAGGGTAAAACCTGCCTGGGTCGGTGCTCAGGGAGATCGCTGAGTTAATGGTATTGGCAGAGAGTGAACCCTTGTCGATGGATTTGTGTCAACAAATGGTTCCTTTTCTAGGACCATAGTGCGCGGAGAAGGAGGACATGTTGTGGAATCCGACGAGACCGGAGATTCAAGATTGGTTCGACCATAAATATCAGGAATTCACAGCAGGGGAGAATCACAAACCTGGATTGACGACAAAATAGTGGTTGGGAAGGTATCTATATTCTGATCTCCATGAATACTTCTTCTATGAGTTTCTGATCATCTTGTATGAGTGGTTGGCGTAGTTGACCTATCGCAAGACAAATTTTCAAGGAGGCAAACCAACTTGCTGGACCCTAGAGTTGATCTAGCAACTACAAGAAGTAGATAACAGAGTGTCAAGGGCTGTCGAATTTTGGATTGAAAGCATCTTGGAAGGATACATCACTGAGTTCGTTGTCAATACAGTGAAGTCTTACAACGACGTGGAAAGGGAGTTCTTCAAGGGACCAAGAGGTAGGTTTTTGTTATCTTTGCAATTATCGATTAAGATGCTCATATGTGAAAAAGACATATTGAAGATGAACTCCGACGAGTAGAGCCATGGTGGGAGAAGGCTACAGGTACCGTGAAGACGAGGGTTATATGGAATGATACGGGGTAGAGGGATGGGAGTTATGATGAGACTATGAGGGAAGTTGAGGAAGGAACTGGTCTTCTGCGAAGTGGAGTAATGTTTCGACAAGAGAAGAGCCAGAGGACTGAGGAGAGTCCTTCTATGACCAGAACAAGAGGCTACGAGAGAAGATCACAAGGGATGAAGTGACCCTATAGTGAAAAAGGAGACAACCAAGCTATGCCCGAACCCGAGGAAATACCAACCCCAAGCAACAACGTATCCACACCTTTGTGTACTACACCACACTCAGGATGAGATATTATCTCAACATGAAGTTGTCTGACGTGTCACCAACACTAATATAAGCGGATCAACGAATGTAGGAAGAAATCCCAGGATGGTGGGCAATGATGTAAATTTACCTTTGTTTCATGGGAATGGGACTAAGGATTCCGAACAATATCGGTTTCTGTGCGAAGCAGTTTGCACTATAAAGTAAGCTCATGATGGTGATGTTAAGAAGGGTCAGTTGGCAACGACCTTTCAAGTTCGTGCACTGGATTTGTACATGAAGTTTATACAAGTTCCTATAGGGACTTCAACGAAGAATCTGGAAGAGATCAAAAAAAGATTTATCGAGGAGTTTAGAAATCCTAAGTCTGAGGCGCAATATATCATAGAATTAAAGGAGATCAAGCGATATCCTAATGAATTTTTCTGGGACTTTGTTCAGCGATTCAAGACACTGATGGCAAGATTAAGCTTTCGAATGAGTGATGTACAACACAAGGAATGGTTCATCATGGCGTTAGTACTGCATATCAGGATACCCTTGATGCAGCAAAAGATTGCGACATAGAGCGAGGATCTAGAGATCGTGATGAAGCTAGAGGATTTACCTATTGGAGAAACTGGAGTTGGCATGAATCAAATTCAATCACAACTTGCGAACCTAACGATCCAATTGCAAGACATCAAGAAGGGAAGAGAACACCGTGAAGAAATATGGTGTACTCAATGTCATGTGGAAGGACATCATAAGGATCAGTTCCCAGATTTCATAAATTATCTACTATCAGGAGATCCGAATCCATTGAGTCATGGTGGAATTCCATGGTGCCACGTCTGTCAAGTTCATGGACATCGACATGAATATTATTTGTTTATGCAGAAGATGGTCTCAAAGCCGACGAATTTGTATTGCACATTTTTCCAATTTGTTGGGAATGAAGATAAGGACTGTCAAGCATATGATTTGATCCAAAAGAGGACGATAGATGCATATTACGTGAAGGGAGAAGACCATCGTTCAGTGGAGAGACCACCACCGTGTCAACCACCATAGGTGGCACAACCACAACCGCAGCCACAGTTTGTGCCACAGCTACAGTTTGCTCTACCACCGCCGCAGTATAATCAGATGCAATATGCTCTGCAGCAACCGTGATATACTCAGGTGCATTATACTCAACAATAGTATGCGCAACCACATACAAATCCCCCGCAACAATAGTTAAACCAACCATAGTATCAACAACAAGGAGGATTTCATGGAGGACGAGGTGGAGGTTTTGGTCGAGGAGGAGGATGAGGTCGTGGACCTGTGCAATGTTATAATTGCAAAGTACTGGGGCATTATGAAAGGGATTGTATGAACCTACAAGTGTAATGTAGTTATTGTATTGTTGCATATCACACAGTTGAATACTGTCCATGGCTGATTGCGAAGTGGAAAGCAATGAACACTCCATAGCTGCAAAACCAAAATCATAGCCAGAATTAGAATATGAATCAGAATGCGAACTAGCCAGTGAATCCACCACCAAACCAGAACCAAGGACAAACAGTTGCGAATATCTCAGCAGAACCCAGAGTTTAGGCTGCTGATGTTGTTGTCATTACTTGTGGAGGTGCGACGACAGGAGACAGTGGACCAATTCCACAAGTCTGATTGGATGGAAAGAAGAAGGTGCAATTTGATGTCGACACTGAGAGGGACACATTTTTTGAAGCACGTGATGTAATAAGAAGAGATTTGGGTAAGTTGTCTGTTTATGAAATGGGACCATGCATACAACATATCAGAAG
This sequence comes from Pseudotsuga menziesii, assembly GCA_001517045.1. Taxonomy (NCBI): domain Eukaryota; kingdom Viridiplantae; phylum Streptophyta; class Pinopsida; order Pinales; family Pinaceae; genus Pseudotsuga; species Pseudotsuga menziesii. Next base: position 297,210 of record LPNX010533564.1, on the reverse strand, counting down.
ACTGTATCCACCCTACTGCTAAAGGAGAGCTAGGTTGGCGAAGTTATAGCTCTGCATCAACGGACTCTGATGATGCCTTGGAGAATTAGCATAATCGGATGCATGAGGTATCAATTCGAAAGTGTGGCATAATTATTGAGTCATTACGACAAGTTGCAACAGAGATTGTTGAGTTTCTGATATATGAAGGGTTTCTCAAGTTTTTTGAGTTTCTGGATGAATTTGAAGATAAGGTGTCAAAACCACAGAGATTGTTGGTGGTGGATGAAGCATTGAAGGATACTCCAGCACGTTGGTGGGTGACACATAAGAATTCAATCAATGGATGGTCGTTGTGTCACAGGTTGATGGAAGTTCGCTTCGGCAAAATAGAACAATACCAAGCAGAGAGGTATGATGGGCAGAATGATCGTAATAATCATTTGCATGTCAGACTATGTGGGTGTCACAACCAAAGAATGGGTGGGTACATGATTTTGTACACACGTTGGAAGAAATTCCCCGACAATGATATGTCACAGCTGAGTTGCGCAAATAGATCACGACATGGGAAGGGTTGTCAATCCATTTCAGTTGTACCTTCATTTTTGTGGATACTAATCCATTCATTCATAGTGCACTCCAACATATCCACGACGTTGTCTTGAAGGTAGTTCCAGTCGCATATCATGTGGACCCGCATGAAGCACCAATGATACAATGAATGATGGAATGCTACAATGTAACAGGAGGGCCTGAAGATGAAGATGACCCAAGAAATGTCAATATTCCAGAATCTAAACAAACCATTAAAGGAATTTTGAGGTCTAAAATGGGTCTCCTAAGGAAAATAATAAAATAATAGTTAAAATAATAAAATAATATTTATTAATTTTGGAGGAAAAAAGAAAAAAACTACTTTTTGTGTTCGTATTTTCGACATATCTCTCTGTGTTTTTACTCAAATTCCGATTAGGAACGCTCGTTGGATGCGGAATTTGATTCCGCATCCAACGAGTACCCACACTGCATACTTTTGACGGACCTCGCTACCCCAAAAACAAGAAATACCTGAAAAACGTGATGATGATGTCATCATCACGTTTTTCAGGTATTTCTTATTTTTGGAGTAGCGGGGTCCGTCAAAAGTATGCAGTGTGGGTACTCGTTGGATGCAGAATCAAATTCCGCATCCAACGAGCGTTCCTAATCGGAATTTGAGTAAAAACACAGAGAGATATGTCGAAAATACGAACACAAAAAGTAGTTTTTTTTTATGACAAATATGTTAATTCAACCATTATGGTGGACTCATTTTATTGGAATTCTATGGGTTCTTGAATTCCAACTCATAAGAACTGATTGTTGGTGCGTTTTATTATTAAGCCCATTTTAAACCCCAAGTTTCCTCTAATGTTGGGATATCGCGACACTTGAGGTGTCGATGGACAAAGTTCACTAGTGTTGAAGATTCATAAGATCAACATTGGGACAGAGGAGGAACCCAAGTTCGCAAATATTGGATACTACTGGGATGAATAAACCATGGTGAAGATCACTGATTTGTTGCATGAGTTTCAAGATCTGTTTTCGACAAAGTTTTTTGAGATGAAGGGGATATTAGGAGATTTTGGGAGAAATGAAAATCCCACTGAATCCTGTTAACACAACAATTTGCCTAACCTACTCGACAAGGCCTACACCACCTACATACATCTATTTCCTAACTCATTGTACCCCCAACCCCACATTTAACCTATGTTTCTCTCACAAAATGCTAAAATAATAAAAAAAGGCTTTAAAAACCCCAAAAGAGCCAAAATAGCTCACAAAGGAGCTAAAAATCCCACAAAGGGGCTAAAGCCTCCAAAAAGGAGCTAAAAAACTCACAAAGGGGCTAAAGCCTCCAAAAAGGAGCTAAAAATCTCACAAAGGGGCTAAAGCCTCAAAAAATGAGCTAAAAGCCCTAAAGGGCCTAAAAACCTTGAAAGGAGCTAAAAATAAGAGAATGGGGGATTAAAACCCTAGGTAGGGCCCAAAACCCTAACCAAGGGCTTAAAACCCTAAAAACATGAGAAAAACTATAAAAGGAGGGGTGGGGGTCCCCATCACTCATGACTATTTTTCTACCTACCGTTATTATAGTCGTGTGATTTCCTTGAGAGACCTTTCCTCTTAAGCCATTCACCCCATTCACCTCATTCCCCCATTTTCCCATACCTTGGTGTGTTGAGTCAGACTCCTCACCAACCTTTCCTGTGGAGAGGCATCTTCTTAGTTTGGGCATGGTGCTCCCCTTCCAAAATAGATTTGAGGTATAATGGTTTCCGTGTTTTTGTTATTTAGTTCATAGTTTAAATGCTTATGCTTAGTTTATTGCTAACAGTTTGTTGCAGGTTATTTTTTTATCCATTGACTCTACCCTTCTATCCTATATATAGAAGGTAGGTGCTTCTACACGTGGCCAGGGCTTTTTTCTAGCCAAATATTGGCGACCATACGGGTTCGATCCTTCATGATCCCTAGTTTTCTTTAGTTTTCTATTGTTTTTACTTGATTTTCGCACATGATTGAGCCCTCAAAGGGTCATTCTGAGTCCATTAGGCCTCAATACCAGTTACTGTCATCCGTATTTGACTATGTTTTTTAATTTTTCTTCCTTTCGGGCTAAGTCACCTATATCGAGATTAAACAGGCGACCTAGTCGCTTATTCTCGCCATACAGGTGCGACCCAATTTCCTTCTTGGCCCAGTAAGGTGTGACCTAGATCCTAGGAAGTATTCATTGTTTTAAATCCTATAGGCGTGACCCAGTCGCCCATTCAGGCCCGACAGGTGCGACCTAGTCGCCTATTCAGGCCCGAAAGGAGCGACCTGCCCCCTTGGGCACTGTTACTGCCTTCTTTTCCCTAGTTGTTGTTGTTTAGACTGTCAGTACGACCAAGGCACCGTTGTCCAGTAAATAGAAGCAACCTGGATCTTTTTTTAGTTTTTTCATTCGGTTGTCTATTTCAGTAATTTCAGTAATTGTTTAAGTGTCAATCTATTTTCTATGCTATTAATTTCATGCCAGTTTAGCTTCAATCTTTCATAGTTAAATACATTGGGAATTAACCTCCTTGTCTTGCCCTTCCTCCTCTACTCAGTCATCACCCTCTAGGTCTTTTGAGATAAGACGGAGGGTTGAACAAGTATAGTAATAGGCACATGTGTTTGTGATTTCTTTATTCCATTAAAAACAAGTGACTTGGAATCTAGAGGGGGTGGAAACTGTTGGGGGTTTCACGGCGTTCGCGTCCTCCCTGTTGAGCAATCTTGCATTTGAGGAGTGACATGTGGATCTACGGGTGGGCTTGTTCCCACTTTGATGAGAGCCCAACACTCTTTATTGGATTGAGGGGATACAAAAAAAGGGCAGACACATTACAGATTTCCATTTTTGCAGTTTCAGTTGCACTTGAGTTATGTTTATTTTACTAGTTTACACATTATAGTTCATATTTCCCATTGCATTATTGAACCATATTATAGAAAAACCAGGACTAGTTGCTCACTAAATAATTGCAAAAATAATTTAAAATAAACAAAACTCATTCATAACAGTGCACACAACCACACCATTTAATTCAACCAACCTCGGTTCATGACCCCAAGCGAACCTTTAAAAGTAACCAATTTACTTTAAATCAAATTTTACAGTTTGAGGACATAAGTCCCTAATTTCCACAATTGTGGGAAGTGCTTAGGCTATGCCATAAAACTCATTTTGAAGAGTACCACAGGAACCCTAAAGTAGTTGCCCAAAGAGAGGAATCACCAAGCGAAACAAGCAACGTCCCCTTCCGATTAACTAGTAAAACCTATAAGGAAAAAGACAAGCGTTGTCTTCTGGAAGTCTTTGTGGTCGAGTGACAACCTGTATTCCAATAGGAATCCATTAAACCGGGGTTCAATTTGCATTACTTGTTACTATCAGACAGACACCATTGATCCACCTCGATCCTCCTCTCGTCTCAGGTGGGAGTCCCCTCAATTTGGGCCGTTAAACCAGCACCATTGAGACCATTCTCGGTAACCCTCCACACCGTTGGAAGGCCACAAAGCCTTTGACCTTGACTTGAATTCCTACCAATCCGAGCCAAACATGCACACCTCACTGTCTAGCCCCATGGCTGGCGTAAACCCCAATCCCTTCTCCGGACGGGTGATATGCAGTGGACCTACATCCCTTCTTCCCATCACTACCAGCATCCTGGCCGATGGTCCCAGTACCGATGTGCATACTGTGGTTAGTCTACTACCCATTAGTGGAAGCCCTATACTAGCTTCTGCGATTCCCACAGTACCACCTTTCGTTCTTGGGGGTTGTGGCCCTTCCACTACTGTTTCGACTATCCCAATTGCGGGAAGTTAAGTTTTAGGTACCCCCAGTCATGCAGGGACACAATGTTCCTACAATTCCCAACGCCATTGCCTCACCACCTCATACCAATCTTAGGTCTAACCTCCCATTCATGGCTCGCCTAAACTTGCTTGATTTGGACAGGTTCACCAATGACCCAATATGTCATCAAGCCCATTGGCCTTCAATTCCAACCAAACTCCCATTAGACATTCCAAAGTTTGAAGGGAAGGTAGGATAGTGCCCCAAAACCACATAATGTCGTTTCATCTATAGTTCTCATCGAATACCATTGTAGACGATTCCATTAGACTTAGGCTATTCCAAGGAACCCTCACAGGTGTCGAAGCCAAATGGTACATAGAGCTACCTCAAGCCTCATATCCGGACTTGAATTCCCTGGCCTTCATGTTCCTGCAGTATTTTCAACTCCTTGTCCGCTATGACGAGGGCGTAGAAATCCTGCTATCTTGCAACCAAAAAAATGCGACTCACATAACCGACCACATCCACAAGTGGCGGCGATGTCATAGCCTATGCAAGATCAAGCTTCACGACATGATCTTCCTTGATTGGTTCTTGAAAACCTTACTTCCTCCCATTTCTAAGGACGTCGCCTCCAAATGTCCCCAAAATGAGGAAGGGGCCATCCTGAAGGCCCAACAATTTGACTTGATCTATGCTCAATCTGGATACCGTTACACCATTATTCCAGACGCCCCACATGCTGGCATCGCCCACCATGATGTGTCAAGGGCATCCCATGCCTCGGACGATGTCATAGGCTCCGTCTCCTAGCACCATCCATACTACGCAGCACCACCAAGTACTCCACCGCACATGAGAAATGCCCCTAGTGTTGCACAAACTCACCCTTTACTCGACTATTCCAGGATAATGTCCCATTCCAAAGCCATGACCTCTTACGTGCAACCTACGCCAACTCAACAGGCCCATGCACCGACTTGGCGGGCACAACCATATCCAGGATAGATGACCGGATTTGTAGCCCCTCTAGCTCCTCCATCCTATTATGTGCCACCCATGCAAGCCGCTCTGTCCCCTGGTCCACCTCCCCCCATGCCCACGAGACAAGGTTTCTCCTAGAAAAATCATCCCAACCAACCTGCCCCCAATAACCAATAAGGGAAAGGAAAGAAAAACCGAGCCAGGAACCAGGGGAACAACCAGCCACAAGGAGGCGGCCAACAACCAAATTCTCCCAACAACACTGACGCTAATCCGCCAGCCCAAAATCCCCAACAACCTAACCCACCTGAACGAAATGCTCCGTTATGGATGAACCATCTGTGCAAACTGTACAATGTCTACGGGCACTACATTCACGAATTCCCTTTCATGGAACGCGCCAAAAAATCTCTCCAAGATGAAGCTCAGTGGGGCACCAATCCAGGCCCTCCACCCATGGTTCTCTAGAACCAGTTACCTCTCCAAGGATTAGTAGCAACTGCACCGTTTCCCCCACCATCTCCCGCATCTCCTGTTGTTCCTCCTCCTACAGAGACAGGTGTCCATCACCTGCTGGCCATGACAATTGAAGAGATCAACCTGCAAACTAGGTGGAACCAGTACGGATCCACTACCAAAACCGTTGACCATTCAGTGGCGTCTGCGTCCAACACAACCAATGCACCTCTTCATCTACCTACCCCCCCCCCATGGATGGGGCAGCTAGAGTCCCGCGATTCCCCATTCGACGTGTAGCCAATAACGCCACTGCCATAGCTGTAGTAAACTATAAAATCATTGACGACTTGGCCCAATCACCTACGACCATGTCTGCTCTTGAGGTGCTCAAAACATGCCCGCCATAGCGGAAAGCATTACTAGTGACACTTGATGCCATATATCCCTCTGACTCCATATTTACCACATTCGATTTGGACAACAGAGAACCCAAAATTCCATCAACCGTTGTCTTTCAGATTCCGGTATCAATTCAGAATTTGGTCATACATCGATGTATAGTTGATAAAGGGGCAACCACTTGTGTTATGTCGACATTGGTCTGGCAGAAACTCTGGTCCCCTACCCTTCAACCATCTACCACCACACTACAAGCCTATCATGGCCACCCCACTAGAGCCCAGGGAATTCTCCCGTATGTCCCAATTTCATTGTCTGGTAAGACAGTGCTGATAGACATAGAGGTTGCCAACGTTCATCTGGAATACAACCTTCTCCTCAGATGTAGCTACATGTACACTATGAGGGTTGTGGCATCCACTGTGTTCCTCCTCATGATGTTCCCTCATGACGAAAATATTGTGACAATATACCAGTTAACTTACCATGACCCGCAAGGGCCAACCACACCAGCCAATGTCATCCCTGCCATCAATACCTCGATTGACAATGTAGCCACCCCTTCCATGGATGCGGTAGGCCCTAAATTGTTCAACAACACTTCCATGATGGCTTCCTTCCCGTCTTTACTGCCTCCACCACCACCAAGAAACACTGTGGACTTGTGCATGCTTTCATCCAGTAGCGGGGCACCCAAGCCCCAACCGCAGCCGCAACCCCAACCGTAGTTGCACCCCATTCGCAACTGTACCCCCATCTGCAGCTGCAACCACAAATGCAATTGCCAGGGAATTACTGGGGCTCTCTCCTAGTCCATACAATTCCTTTCCTCTTCCCACCACCTGGCATCGTAATTAATCATGTTATGGCTACTTTGAATTTACCAAACTTTACCATGGGAATTATAGTTTGGTACCTGGAACCGCCTGCCCAGCCTCCGATGCCCCAGGTTTTTCTGACCCCCATCCAACCTATTGATCGATGTCAGGCCCCCCTCCTAGCCCAAAAAACCCATCTTCCACACCTACACCAGCCCTGCCCCACCCAAAGAGGTTTAGGGGAAAAAACACCGAAGCAGAAAACGAACCCCAATAGACTCCTCCACGTGTCGTGTGCAATGTACAGGGTCATGCAACCCAAAATTGTCTGGAAATTCCCATCCTTCGCACACACATGTATGCCATGGATATAATGGAGAATTGTATGGTCGTCATCCTCCCAAGTTAGCCAACATCCAAGAACAAGTCTTTGAGAACGAACCATGCATGTGCCCTTTGCGGCTTGTAAGGACATTATTCTCACCACTTCCAAGACTTGGCTGAGTTTCGAGCTACCCTGAGTAATCTTTGGAAACATTCCCTTGAATTAAAAATTACTGTTATTGAGGAGATCCACCCTCTGGTTTCTTCCTCCAACAGCACAATCATTTACATGGTGTCCACCTCCACTGACCCTCCTATCTCTACAACCATCAACGATCCCTCAGATCTATCTAATTACAGCTTTAGCAATGATGAGGAGATACTTTAGGCCTTGAATGATCCTGAATACCCATGGGATGATATGCACCACTGCTCGTTCTTATCCCTGAAGAACCTTTGTCATCGTCATACCATTTTTCAATAGAAACCAAGGATTTCATCCATGAGAAGGTCAGATGGTTCAAGAATCCCTTCCAGCACCCGACGCCTTTGAAGAGGAGAACATGTCCAATATCTCACCTACCATTAAGGTCAACATATCAACCAAACTTGAGATTGTTGAAGAGATCATGCTAGGGGCATCCTCCTCCTTTGAAGAAGTCGCTTCCTATAAAGCGCATTTTCAAGAGTTCCACGACATCTTTGCTTGCTCCTACATCAAAATGCCAGGATTGGATCCGTCAATCGTTGAGCACCACATTGACACATGGCCTAATTTGGAGCCCGTTCGGCAAAAGCAACGACCTATCCACCCTTCCAAAGATGTTGCGGTTAAAGCAAAAATTGAGAAATTACGCACAACCGGTTTCATTTACCCCATCGCATACACCACGTGGGTTTCAATTCCCATTCTTGTCAACAAAAAATAGGGTACCATTCACGTCTATACAGACTTCTGTGACCTGAATTTGGAATGTCCTAAGGACAATTTCCCAACACCGTTTATTGACCAAATCATCGACACGTGTGCTGGACATGAGGTCTTTTCATGCATGGATGGCTTTTCTGGATATAACCAAATCCAAATCCGGAAAGAATATTGCTATAAGACTGCATTTACAACCCCTTGGGGAACATTTGCATATCGAGTGATTTCCTTTGGATTAAAGAACATTGGAGCCACTTTCCATTGCGCCATGACATATTGCTTCCATGACCTTGTTCACATAATATTAGTCTATCTGGACGACCTTACCGCTCGGTGACGAAAGCGCGCACACCACTTAGATGACTTGTGACAGGTCTTTTTGTGATGTCATAAGTATAAAATCCGCTTGTACCCACTCAATTGTGTTTTTTGTGTCCCAACGAGCCGACTACTCAGGTTCATCGTGTCCCACAAAGGGATGACAATCGACCCTCTTAAAGTTCAAGCCATCCTTGACCTACCCTCACCGCGGACTTTGCAACAATTACAGAGTCTCCAAGGCAAGGCCAATTTCCTTCGCCACTTCATACCGGAGTACGCAATGAAATCCCATGGTTTCTTGCACCTGCTTCGATCCAACATTCCATTTGTTTTGGATTAGCAGGTGCAAGATGCTTTCGATGCACTAAAGCAAGCTTTGGCTTCTGCACCATTACTGTTGGCACCCAAATTCAGCCGGGCCTTCATTCTTTATGTGTCGGCCTCGAAGAACGCCATCACTGGATTTTTGGTCTAGGAATATGATGCTCATAAAGAGAACATGATTTACTATGTTAGCCAAAAGCTAACTGGTCCCCCTATGCGATATTCACCTGAGGATAAGACAACCCTCGCCATCATTTTCTTAGTCCAAAAATTGCACCATTACGTGATCACAAACTATACTCGTGTAGTGGCAGATTCCAACCCCATGTGGTACCTCTTGAGTCATCGCCTACTACAAGGCCGCGAGATGAAGTGGGTAGTTGTCCTCCATGAATTCGACTTGGAATTCGTCACCCCGAAAAGCACCAAAGCATTGGCGCTAGATGTGTTAATGGCAGATCTTCCCTCGTTGTTCACACCACCACCAATCATGGTTAACCTCCCCGACGAATTCTTATTCGTCATCTCCACGGAAGATCCATGGTATGGGGGCATCCTTCTTTACTTATGCACCCAAAATTTTGCGACTCATTTAAGCCATGAAGATAGACGATGCATCCAACATAAGGCCTCTCGCCATCTCCTGATTGGAGATGTTCTATATTTTCGGGGCGTCGACACCATATTATGTCATTGCCTCACCCATGATGAGGTTGAAATGGTCCTTAACAATTGTCATAGTGGAACCTGCGATGGCCATCTCTTGGGTTTGGAAACCGCTCAAAATATTCTACGTGTCGACTATTTTTGGGCATCTATCTTCGCCAATTGCATCGAGGCAGTCAAACACTACCGCAGCTGTCAACTCTTTGCCCCAAAGGCAAGGACTCCCCCGTGCTTACACCCTGTGGTCACAGTTGGTCCCTTCTGTAAATGGGTGGTCGACTTCATGACTCAGCCCTACCTCGGCCAACAACCATAAATACATTATTTTGGTCGTTGAGTACTTCACCAAGTGGGCCAAGGCCATGCCCATGTTCGATTGCAAAGGCGAAACGACGATGCAATTTTTCTTCAACCACGTCATTTCACGTTTTTGCGTTCCCCAATAGCTGGTCTCAGACCATGGTACATATTTCGAAGACGTTGTTTGGGAAGAACTTTCGACCATGTTGAAGTTCAAACACCAGTTCTCATCTTCCTACTACCCCAGGGCAATGGCCAAGTCAAAGCAGTCAATAAAATATCAAGACCATGCTTCAACAGATGGTGAGAAACCACAAAACCAATTGGAACCACATGCTTTTTTCTGCCCTATGGGCCTACCGCACTTCCACGAATACTACCACCGGATTCACCCCCTTCCACTAGGTCCATGGTGTTGAATAAACACTCCCTATAGAGTTCCAAATCCCATCGCTTCGCCTCGCCATGGAGCTCCTTCCCGATACTTTTCCTTTAGAAGAACGCTCCTCCAACTGAAACAAACCGATGAATACCATCGATATGCTCTCCAAGCCATTGAAGCAGCCAAAATCCAGTCAAAATCCCATTATGACTCCCATGTCCACCCTCGCACCTTCAACGAAGGCAATATGGTCCTGGTTTACGAGTCATGACCAAGCCAATGATAAGTTGGGCAAAGGAAAATTCGATCAATGTGGTACAACCCATATATCGTCCATCCCCGCTTTGGAAAAGGGGCATACATTGTCGTTGACTCTGACAGACAACTCTTGAAGAACCCTAGTAATGGGCTCTACCTCAAGATATTTTACGCTTAACATCACCAATGAGTCACTTGTAGCTGCATAATTTTGTCCTTTTTTGTTTTACACATTTCTTGAAGTGAGTCTTACATCTTGTTTCCTTGACTGCTCCATATGGATCCTACCTCATGTCGCTACATTGGATTTGCTGACGGAGCAAGCATATGGTCTCCAAATATCGCCTCGGCTGCATGGGTTATCTATTCCTCGTCATATGAGTTAATCCACATCGACAGAATATGTGTGGGCATTGCAGCCAACAACCAGGTTAAGTACGATGGCATCGCAGACCTCTTGGTTGCCGCCCTTCAATTGGGTATTCACCACCTCGATGTCTTCTTAGACTCCCAACTTCTTGTCTCCCGGTTGAATAACCACTACCGGGTAAGTGATCCCTGCCTCTTTAGAAATTTCCTGTGCACTAAATAGTTGGTCAGAACATTTGAATCCATCACATTTACACATGTTCCCAGAAACCTCAATAGTATAGTAGATCAAATGGCTAATGACATTCTAGAATGGCATATTCATCATCACATATATGAAGCATATGAAAACTGCATCATGCATCATTATATATAAATGTGCATACATATGTAACATACATCATCTAGGCATTTTTGACATCATAAAAAGACTCGCATATAAAAACCATAAAAGCGCATCCATGTGCGTCAATATATATATATATATATATAGCATGTCCAAATATGTCCAGTACAAAAGGATAAGCTACATAATCTTTCTCAACTGAATATACATCATGATACAAAAATCCTAAGTGCACCAACACACTAGGGGCATTTCCATTAGCTTCTAATCAGAGTCAGATCCATCCCCATCCTCCTCTGACTCGTTATCCTCCTCATTGGAGGTCTTGTTGTCCTCCATAGCTACGTCCCCCCGTGCCACTGCTTGTACATACTCAGCAGCCACAATGATCCTCTTCATCAAAGGAATCCACTATGGAGGCGCATGGTAACAAGCAACAATCAGATCATCATCTAGATACTGCCAACCATCATCAGTAACCCCCTCCAATAGCTGCTCCACTTGCGACTGAAGATTGTCCAGAGCCTGTCGCTCCCTACGGGGGTCCTGTGTGGGTGGGTCTAGTGCCTCAATTATGCCCATTTGCCACTGGTAACCTGTCGGCAGGTGAGGACCAATATCTGCAAATGCACACAAAGATGTCAAGAGTCTATGCATATCATCAGCTAACTATCAACTAGCTAAAATACTCTATGTATTAATGTAAGCACAAAAAAATCATGTATACGTACCATCTGGTCCCCAGACCCGACCTGAAGGTCGAGGCATCTCTGCATCCCCATGATAGTCCATCCCAGCCTAAGGGTAGTCCTCAATGACTACCGGGATATGTCTCCACTAATTTAGCATCTCCTGCGTAAAGAAGCAACTCACTATGCCACCTCCCTCGTACACCATCATGTCGCATCACCGACACATCCGTGGCTCCTGTGGCCCACTCTCCTACACCATTGTATGCGGATGCAGAGTCGGTACTCTCTCGAAAAAGAAAGCACACAAGAAGGAGGCAAAGCAGAAGTCACCACCAGATGTCTTTGCATTGTTCAATGCATGCCGAACCGCTAACAAATACATCTGGGCCCATCTGTAGTAGGTTCCCCCCATGGCACTCTCCACCATCTGGAGTTGCCCTCCTGATATCTTGTGGTTCCCTGATGAACCCAAGATGCGCAGTACCATTCCTATGACGACCCATGTGGTAAGGTTCTCAATATCACAAAGTAAGATGTGCGACCCGCCCACATACGTGGAGCCATAGTAGTGCCTCTCATAGATCTCATCTAGAGTCTCCTCGTGAGAGAGATTTGGTGCCAGATCGCCAACTACTCACAGCATCGGGATCCCAGTCAAGAAGTATACATATCGCAACGTAATATCCACACGCTGCTCCTGTATGATGAAAACTCCCCCTCCAACATCCCAAAATCTCACTAGTGTCTCAAGCAGCAAGCGCAAGCTCTTCATCAAGGGGATCTGCATAAACTTGAGTAGCCAATAACGAGCTAGTGCACATCACACATTTGCATCCCATAGAGCCTCCTCTCATAGATCTTTGCAGTCCCTCTCCCTCCATATAGCGTGAGCCATCTTGCACAAACACCAAACTCCTGTTAGCCTCAGCTATCAGCAAAAAGGCCACCCCAGAACTAGGTCGCACCTTCTGGACCAAAACTATTGACCAGGTCGCACATTTAGGCCAAACAGATGCGACTGAGTCACACTTTCAGGCCAGACAGAAGCGACCTCCAGCCACACCTTTCTACTCGACAGGAGCGACCTGGTTGTTTCTATACAGCCAGAAAGAGCGACCTAGTTGTTGGTTTGGCCTCGAAATGAGCAACCCGGCTCGAGGAATCCCTAGCAGGTGAGCAAATTAGAAAACTAAACCATTGAAAAAGATGATTTTTTCAAGAACTCTTACCTGCAAGTCACAGATCGAAAAATTGCTGGTCGAAACAAAAGAAATCAGCAAAAGAATTTCAGGGCCCTCCTCTCCAACTCAACAATGAACATTGACAATGACACTTGTCATGGGGTCCCCACCTATTTATAAGCCTCATTAGTTTTATTTTTCTTCTACGCATAGCAAACCCATTCGGAGTCTGTTTGGGACGTTGTTCGCATTGCTGGTTTCAGTTTTTCATCCTCTATCTTTTGATGAGACCATTGTCTCATATTTAGTGAGTGACTTTTTGGGCCATTTCCTGGATGTTACCTCAGTTTACGTGCCCTCATCATATAACTGTCTCCAAACCTGTACTTACATCATGTGTATTCTAGTCTGTCCATCGCAACTTATGTGGGTTTCTGGATCATTTCCTGGAAGTCTCCTCAGTTTATGTGCCTCCTCACAAATATTCCCATGCATGTATTGGCATGTTCAAGAGCCACCTTCTCCATCCATATTGCATGGTTGGTCACCTTTGACCACCTCCCACCGGCCCGCCATGGGGCACCACTAGTTCCCCCTGGCTTGGTTGACCATAACGGAGTTTCTGCTAAGCTCTTTTTTGACTCCTAAATGAATGAAAAGATCACCGTGTGCATTTGCTTCCTTTCCTGCTCGCTAAAGTACTAGAAATGATGTCTACATAGCCTTGTTTGTATCCTTTTGGGAACTGTGCAGACTACCATACGAAAAGGACCACCTCGGCATATTCAATCCAGGAACGTGTCCCTTTGCATCCTTTTATGCTTTCTCAGGCATTGGGACCAAACTCTATGAAAAATCTCACCATGGGTTGTCTTTAAGCTCTTTTCCATCCTTCTCACAAAAAAAAGATTGCTGAGCAAACTTGGTTTTATTTATGCTCGTAAAAGTATCTAAATGACCGTCCTACCAGTACAGGTTTGACCTTTTCCAGGCTGATTGGACTACCAATGGCAAAGAAGTCTCCTATCCCCGAAAAAGGATGGGGCCAGCTCTCCTATGTACATTTTTATCCTTTTTCGGGCACAAGAGACTATCAACGAAAAAGAAACCCCATTGGAGTCTTCTTCATGCTTTCAGATTCTCTAAAATTGAAAGCACCATCGAGCACTTACTTTCTCGAGCTCGTTAAAAATCCACGATATCGTGCCACAACGGTGTCTCTAAGCACCACCACATGTGTTACAATTTGGCTGCATTCCCCCTTTGGGTTGCCTTTGGTCAGAGTATTCTGCGATGTGTCTTCCTTGGATCCCATGAATATCAAACATATTATCTATCCCACCCCAAGTATTTCCCATCTGTAGTTACATTCCCGGTATAACAACTATGATCTCCCTCCCTTGATTTAGTTACATTTGTTTCCAGGTCAACCCTGTCGTCGTAATCTGAACAAAGGAAGTTTGATTCCCCCGTGATTCCCTGCCCTTGTTTCCCCATTCACTGTGTCAGTCCCCAGGTTGTCTCACATCTTTGGTTATCTCCCATGCACTTCTGGTCAAGGAAACACCATTTCCTTGGTTAGTTGCAGGTCTCCCTTTGTCGACAACAACACATCTATTCCAAAGGATAGACCCAGAGGTCCTGTATCCCTGTTTCTTTAAACTCATTGATGAGTTCCTTGGACCACTTGAGAGGATTCCTTGTGACTCTTGGGATGTTTGAGTCTCATGTGATCGACTTCAGCTGCCTCATCGCACCGTTGATATTCGTACATGGTATTGGTCCATGCAGTATTTGGTCGAAGACCCCGGTTGTCACCTGACTCTAGCACATTGGTGAGTCTATTAAGGGACCTAGACAGGTTCATGTCCCTTGTGATTTCTGGGTTGCATTGGAGACAGTGGACAGAATCCCCAGAGAAGTGCTTCTGTATAGATTCATGATTAATGCGACATATTGTACCTTAGAGACTCTGACTCTTCGTCAGTGAGTCCTTATAGTGATGTTAAACTTCCAGATCCAGCAGGTCATCAATTGCGAAGATATTGCATTCCATGAGAATGGCATGGGTCCAATGTATCAGTTCTTCATATCGGTATTGTATTGAGCCTCTCATTGGGGCCACCATTATGTAACAACAATTGTACATGATCGTCTCTTGTGTTTGGGAGCCTTGATCGCATTATTATTTTTGACATTTTTACAAGCATGGGTATGCTTGCCTTGTCCATATACATGTCACACATTCTTTGTATCTCACCCATTGATGGGAAGCATATTAATACAAAAACCAAAGCCACCATGTCTCCAATGAGGAAGAAATGCTTCCTCACATGTCTCTCCACAATCCCCAAGATCCTATGTTGTTCGTCGGCCATATAATGAGCTCCCATGCTCACACATCAGGGGGCAATATGTTAATGCAAAATTTTCCTAACCTGCTCTACAAGGTCTACACCACCTACATACATCTATTTCCTAACCCATTGTACTCCCACCCCCACATTTAACCTATGTTTCTCTCACAAAAGGCTAAAATAATAAAAAAAGGCTTTAAAAAACCCCAAAATAGCCAAAATATCTCACAAAGGAGATAAAAATCTCACAAAGGCGCTAAAGCCTCCAAAAAGGAGCTAAAATCCCTAAAACAGCCTAAAAACCCCGAAAGGAGCTAAAAATAAGAGAAAGGGGGATTACAACCCTAGGCAGGGCCCAAAACCTTAACCAGGGGCTTAAAACGCTAAAAACATGAGAAAAACTATAAAAAGAGGGGTGGGGGTCCCCATCACTCATGTCTATTTTTCTGCCTACTGTTACTATAGTTGTGTGAGTGCCTTGAGAGATCTTTCCTCTTAATCCATTCACCCCATTCACCTCATTCCTCCATTTTCCCATACCTTGGTGTGTTGAGTCAGACTCCTCACCAACCTTGCTTGTGGAGAGGCATCTTCTTAGTTTGGGCATGGTGCCCCCTTCCAAAACAGATCTGAGGTATAATGGTTTCGATGTTTTTGTTATTTAGTTCATAGTTTAAAATTTTATTCTTAGTTTATTTCTAACAGTTTGTTGTAGGTTATTTTTTATCCATTGACTCTACCCTTCTATCCTATAGTGAAAGTTAACCTCGACTAAATGATGGATGCATGAATTATAGAACCAGTTGAAGAATCAGAGTGGATCAGTCTTATGGTTGTGCAAGATAAGAAGACATGTGAGGTTCATATCTGTGTTGACCTCCGAAAGTTGAATGATGAATGCCTTCATGATCCGTTCCCGACATCGTTCACTGATGAAGTATTGGTAGGAGTAGGTGGTCAGGAAGTCTATTCATTAATGGATGGCTTTCCGAGCTATCACTAGATTAAAATCGAAAAGGAGGATTGGCATAAGACAACATTCATAATTGAATGGGGATGTTATCAGTACATGGTGATGCCATTTGGACTAAAGAATGCGCCTACGATATTATCCAAGATCGTAATCGCCGCGGTCAAGTATTTTATTTAGACGTTTTTAGAAGTATACATGGACAATTGGATGATGTATGGGTTTGTGAAAGATCATCTTGTAGATCTACGACTGATGTTGGAGCAGTGTCTTCAACATCAGATCACGTTGAACTCAAAGAATTGCATATTTTGTACACCTTTTGGGATGATGCTGAGGCACCTTGTTGCATGGGGGCTTCACTTGTTGACCAATATCCTATCACGTTAGTTCATATTGTGGGTTTTAAAATTATCAAAAATTGAACCAATATATTTTAGGTATTGGGGGGGATGAGGGGTTTAAGGTGGGGGTGGTGTAACACCCCAGTTTTGACCCTGTTTGCATGATGTATATAATGTAATTAATCGTGGTGAGGAGCTAAAGGCAAAATCCCCACCATCGATTCGGTTGTGTATGTTTCGGAAATAGGGATAGTTGCCGATGGTATATCGTGCTATCCGACACATTATAGTTTGGCATCATGTAAATACACACATCAATTAAAATAAACCTACAGCTAGCTACGACGGTGCAACGTTAAAATGAAAAGGGCATGATTCCAAAGGATAAGGGTGGGGGGATGTCAAACCTTGGACTATGGGGGGGGGGGGAAATCCATGTGTTACCACCCTGTTTGATTTTCCATCTTTCCTTGTCTCATCCAACCACTTTAATGTCTTGTTGAGTAGTTAAGGCAGTTATGGCTGGGAGTGGAGTGTGGCAGGACTGTCAGTCCTTTCCCACACGCACATGCCACTAGCGGGTTGACCTCACGTTGGCAAGCAACCTCCATCGCCATCCTCTCCACAACGCCACTCTTTCCCGGGGTCGGTTCACTCTCACGCAGGGACGCGCAGGAGGAGGCCGGTTCATCTTCCTCACGCAGAGCTGAGTAAGAAGGGGGTGCGATTTCTTGCTGGGTTGTTGGTTGCTTCCCCTCTCTCATGTTGTTTGTCGCTCTGTGGTGGTATTCCTTCCATTCACGCAGGGAATTGGTTTTCCTTTGGCATTATTGAGCTGTGTATTGTTTTCCATCCTTCGCGGTGGATCGTGAGCTGTAGACCGCTGTTTTTTCTTCCATGTTTTTCCTGGGCTGTGTCTTTTTTCCTTTGTGCACAGGCTGAGAGTCTGTTCTTTTCCCCTTTTCTGCCTGTGTAATTTCTGCAGCCATTACATTGGGGAATTGTGTGTGCTGTGGGCTCGTGGATGTTGGTTGGCTGTTGATTGCCACATCTCGTTAGCTGAGTTTTCCTCTGTCCACGCTGGGAGTTTGGCTTCTCCTCTGTTTTGGGACTGTATAAGATTGCCCTAGTTTTCATTGTAAGTTTGGGCTGTTGATGTACCCTGGTTTTGGGTTGCTGTTGAGTTGTTTTGGCCACGCTAGGTCCAAGAACAACCCTGAGTTGTCTTGTGGACCTGAACTGTACTCCACCTTTTGTTTGGGATTGTTACCCGGTTGTTCTTGCCTTCTTCACAGAGCTGTGAATCGGTTGTTTTGCTGCGGTATGCAGTGGTTGGTCTTCGGACTGTTGTGAGTGGTATTAGAGGCTAGGTATGCATGAGAAGACTGGTGTTGAGGACACCAGCTTGGAATTTATCCTATCCTAGCTGCTTGATGACCTGGTAAAACCCTACTATGTGGGTTTGGCTGATTGGCAGCCTTGGCTATGTGTAAGCTTGCATTGACCCTTATTCTTTGAGGAATCATGCCCAGCTCGGGGGTGGCAGTGTTGCTGAGAGATTGATGAGCACGCTGGCCTATGGTTGGGTGGAACGTTGCAGCGACGTAGCTGGTTGCAGGGCGAGTTCTTCATCAAAAGATAAGTACTCCTGACTATTTCATCTCTGCAATTATATCTACTGTTTCATGAATTATGATGAACATGCTGAATGCTGGAATGTATATGTTTGCTTCTGCTAAAGGTTGAGTAACCATGCATCTTTGTATGATGGATTATGTGTCTTGGTATGTATTATGTTTAAGCTTTTATTTCAGCATTGATGTCTATTCATGTTCATGGGGCTGTTTTCCCGTATGATTGGTGTTAGTAGCATCCTCTTCGCCGATCGAAGGATCGGGGACGTGACATAGTGGTATTAGAGCAAAGGTTGCAGCATGGGCCTGAATGGGCCGTGAGGATGTAATGACAGAGCTCAAGGTTGCAACAGTGGGCCTCTATGGGCCAAGAAGGAGCAACTGACAGAGGGTAGAATTACCTTCTATTTCCACCAGAACAGTAGTAGACAAAAGAGTTCCAAAAATTTTCTAAGTATAAAGCTCTCTGTGCTGGCTGAGCAAGCCCAAGTAAGTCACTATAGCGGCTAGGTCTTTGAGAAGGAGCCAACACAGCGGCTGGAAATCGGGCTTTACATCAATGGACATTAGCTCGGAGGAGCCAATGCACCGTGGGAGAAAGTCTGAATACTTTCTGCCATGGTGGATGAAACTTGACGAAGAAGCCGCAATGGCGGCTAGGAAGCCAAGAGATGAGCTGACTATGGCGGCTGGTTTGGCAGGTTTTACGTCGCCGAGAAAACGTGAAGGAAGCCGAAGAGAAAATTTTTGCCGAAAATTTTTCTAAGCATAGAAATCGTCGAAAAGTGTTGGCTTTTCGACGGAAGACAGATGAAGAAAGAGCTGACAAAGCGGTAGAGCGGAAATTCTTTGAAAAATTTTCTAAGTGTTGAGATCATCGAAAGGATTTAGCGAAAGACTGTCGAAATGTCAGCACATTTAGATGGAAGGACCTCCGATGCCGTCGGAAGCCGGAGCAGCAGTTGCAACGGGAATCTCTCAAAGGCCACTGAGACGTCGACAGAAAATAGATGTTGAGGGTGCCGATACGTCGGCGGAAGAAAGTAGAAAGGGAAAAATTTTGAAAATTCCTCTAAGTATGGAAGCCGTTGGTGAAAGTTAGTTGTTTGAGTAGTCGATGCGGCAGAAAGTATCAGAGAAAAATAGAAGATGAGGTTGCCGATGTAGCAGCGAAAGAGAAGAGAAGGTTTCGGCAGAAATTGGTTGAAGGCAGAGCCGCAGTTTCAGTGGAGATCTTCCGAAGATCGCCGAAACATCGGTGAAGGATAGTTGATTGAGCAGCCGATGCAGCGGCGGAAAGAAGAAGAAAAATTTCTGAAATTTTTTCTAAGTACAGAAAACATCGGAAAACTTTAGAGGATTGGCCCGCCGACACGTCAGATGAAAAATGAAGATCATATCGCTGAAGTGTCAGAAGCTTAGAGAACTAGCCATCCGACAGGTAGAGGATTTGATCGCCGATGATAGCTTTTGCAGCAATGATAAAGGACTCGGAAGTTTAGACAGATGGGGATCCAAAACGGTGGAAAAACCTTTGGCATCATCGACAAAGTCCGGAAGCGTAGATGAACGGACCGTTGATAGGTCAGGAGAAATTAGTTGTTTCAACCGCCAATGAGTTGTTTAGCCACAGAATCCACAGACGGTTTACTACTGACATTGCAGATGCCTAAGGAACTATCCACCCGATGGATAGTGGTTCTGGTCGTCGACGCAGTGGAAAGGATTGTGGTTCGGATTGCCGATACAGCGGAATGTTAGGTGTTTTGAATGTAGGGTGTCGGAAAAATTGTTGGAAAAGGGTTTGATTGGCCCAAAGGAAAATTTTGAGTTTTCAGTGGGATAAGCGTTGAAAAGCGTATCCAGCAGAGAATAGTGGAGAACCACTAGAGTTTGAATGAGGAGCAGAAAAGTACTAGTGGTTTCTTTGACAAACAATGTTGCTGTCAATATGGACAAATCCGAGAATTGCATGCCTAGAGGTAGCAAGACCATGAATTCAAACCAACCATTATGTGGAAGAGGAATTCCATGCAAAGATGAGGGATTTGAAAGGGAAAATTCCTTAACCCCTATCTTGCTAACTATATTATATTTTATAAGTTTTATGCATGAAATGCATGAGGATATGCTTTGCATACATAGGATATTGAGGATTATACATTTATAATGAGCCACTAATGATAATCATTGCATTGGTGTTGACATTAGTGGAAAAACCAATGACAACATGGACCTGGATGAATATGTTGCTGATGCTGACAAATGTGACTAGCAACCCTCTAGAGGAAGGGATAAGGCAACCAGTCCATAATCAAAAGTTGGTGAGCAAATTCTGCAATCCTCTGCAAGATGCCGACTAAACTGGTAATGTCGAAGGTGTAAGTAGGATCCATGCAGGTAACGGTTTAATTATGACAAATTCCAAGGAGTGGTAAAGGTAAGAGACCTCATACCATGTGGATATTTGAATATAGAAAGGTGTCATGCCTGTATATGTTGATTGAGCTTAGTAGCCCAAGGAAAGTAAGTACTGATGGACTGATTGTAGTAATGCATCCTATATGAAGTAATCATGGTTAGGCCATGCATGGTATGTTGAATGCATAGTATTCCTGAATCAATGTAAGGTAGCATTGAATGGATATGCATTAAAAAGATTTTATGAATCTTGTAGTCATGCATTGAACAGATGCATAAGTACAGGTGAAAATGTTGTGATGCATTGCATGAATGCATTGAGATGAGTGCATGTGATATTATGAATAACTAGTGGCTGAAATGATGAATTGATGACAATTCAGGAACCATTTCAAAGGTTGTTATGAATGCAGAATAGTAAGTGCATAAAGAAGGTAGTCATGATCAATTGGCTGCTGGGAATGATCTATGGAAGAGCAAGGTGGTACAAATGATACGCTTGTGAACAATGAGAAGGTTATATGCATCCAGACTTACCAAGTGTTTGGTTAATTGAAGCTCAGGTTTCAGGTAGATTATTTAGAGCGTGGCAATGAGAGTAAGACCATGAAAAATGCCAGAATCTACCATGTGAAAGAGCCAAACCTTATGAGAAGAGTCTCATGGCTGTGAAAATAGTTGGTATGCATAATGGGTTGTTAAATTTGAATTGTGAATTTCAGATTTAAGAAATTGCTGACAACTACTAATCACTATTGGCTTGCATAAGATTGTGTCAGGAGGATGCATTGTAAGTGGGTATTCATATTATGTTAGTAAGCATAAAATTATAATGGGCATAGTGGTGCTGCTCACAACAGACCCACAAATGAGGATCACCTCATTGCTAAGAAAATCAATTTCTGTAGTAGACAGAGTTTCAAATTCCCATTGAATTTAATCATTAATGTCATTGCTTGGTTATGGAACAATCAAATTTGGATTGTATTATTAGATAATGATTGACTGTTTGGATATTTGATGAATGTGCTAGGGGTACACACTGCAGGAAGATCAGGTGTGATGGCCTACAGGAGCCAAACTTCATGGGAAGATTCTCCCTTATCTTGGAAATGGGTTTCGGGTGAAACTCCATTGGACATTTTGGAAATGTCTCATCTGCACTGCATGTTTGGTAAGCAACATGAGTGAGATGGTATAGATGATGTCGGTAAGACATGTGTGGATATGAAATGTAAGAAGGAGTTGGGATGGCTAACCGAGGGACTGTCAACTCAGAGAAGGGAGCCCCATTCCTCCTTAATGAAGGAATACTGCGTCAACAAATGGATAAGTGTTCTGTGACCCTTGCTAAGAATATGCATGTCAAATTATTAAAATTCCATATGCAGAACATGTTTTGATTTTATTTCCATTATGACCGATTGATTGAGTATGAATAGGGCCTACATGGCACACACCGGGAAAGGGTGCACACTTTTCCGATGTCGATTCATGAAAGGGTTTTCAATATTGATTACAACCTAGGGGGTGGACGCACTCTTGGTGTCTCAATACTTGATAGTGAATGATATGAAATATGATTATAGTTTTAGAGCAATAACGCTGATGAGTTTGCTTATATTTCTTGTGTTGACAGGATAAATATATGTAGTTGGGTGTTGCACCCTAAAGAGAAAAGGCAAACGGTTGTTGTGAGGGGTTGTGGAGTAAGGGTTATAGTTGATATAAGTGTATGTTGGTATAAGTGTATGTTGGGATGTTATATGCCCGAGGATCCATAGTAGATCCTAGACCTGGAAATGGTCGTGGTAAAGTTCCAAGCCCAGTCGACAGGAGGGTGTACTAGATGGACATTAATTATTTGATGTTGTGGAGTAGCCTGCGTGCTGACCTAACATCCAAGTCCATAGGAGATCCCAAGGCTTGCAAAGCGAAGCAGGATCCTGTGGACCAACGAGGAAACACACAATACAGATAAGTATTGGATTATTTTGCTTATGAATATACATGTGTATATGATTTGGTTATGATGTTTTAAGCTCTTGTTCTAGAGATGAAACCGATGAGAATAAACTAAACATGTGAATCTATTCAATGTTTGGATATAGGTATCACTGGGAGCGAGGACTATGAGAGAATCCTAGGGGTGCATGTGGACATGTGGCTGTCCTGGAGAGCTTGGAATGAGTGGAAATGGAAAAGGTGCTAGTAAGACTGTGGGGGTCCTAGCAGCCGAGACAAACCATGTGGAGAGACTCCATGGTTTAGAGGTCTGGAATAGACCGAAGACACTAAGTGTCATGACCAAGAGGGATTGGTCTAGCATTCACGGTGAAGTGAAAGAGGCTGAGAGCATGAAAAACCACAGCGGTGGTGTGGGTTCTAGGATGGAACAAAACAAAGAGGGGAAAAACTCTTGTTGCTCTCTCTTGCCCTTTTAATTATATATATATATATATATTTATGCATTGTGAAAACAAAAGATTGTTGAATGCATGTATGACTGAAAATGGAATGTGTGTATTTGCTTAAAGTAATTTGTGAATGTTGGAATAGTTAATTCCCTACCCAAGAATGGACATGAATGAGCTTGTGTGCTTGTTGGGAAGGCATGAAAAATATAAAAGTATCCTTGATGAGACTTGGACTGTCATGCCAATTGGGTAATTAACTGATTGATTATAATGTCTATATTATGCTTGGTCTGACATAATTTCAATGGTGCATTTCACAGGTGAGAAAAGTGAAACCCGGTGGTGCACATTGATCATGACAGCAGATCAAAAGTTGTTGGACTTGGCTGGAAGTCTCCTTCAAATGATTGCTAAGACCCAAGAAAATCTTGGGGAGATGCTCAAGATACAAAAAAGGCAGAATGAAATGAACCACCAGATTTTGCAAGACTCTATTGGTTTGCAAAGGGAGGTGAAAAGCCTTCTGGGGGAAATCGGCAAAGGAAAGGAAGGTGGAACAGTGATGGGACATTTGTCCAAGCGACCCGTTAAGAAATGGTCCAGGCATGAAGACTCAAAGGAAATTGAGCAGGTAAAGATGAAGCAGCCAGTGAAATGCTGGGAATGCGGATGACATCATTTACACCGGGACTGCCCAATGAGGGAACATGATGAGGGCAACAGTCGCAAAGTTCCTAGGCTTCGGGATAAGCTGAGAGCTGAGAACCAGTAGGAGAAGTTCATGGAAGCCGAGGGGCTTGGTCTTGAATGTTCAAAGTAAATAATTGAACGTGGGACAGATCTGCAAAATTTTGAAATTTTGATGTGCAATTGTATATGTATTCCTATGTATTGGAACATCGAGGACGGTGTTATTCCAAGGGGGAGGGGAATGTAACACCCCGGTTTTGACCCCGTTTGCATGATGTATATAATGCAATTAATCATGGTGAGGAGATAAAGGCAAAAGCCCCACCATCGATTCGGTTGTGTATGTTTCGGCAATAGGGATAGTTGTCGATGGTATATCGTGCTATCTGACACATTATAGTTTGGCATCATGTAAATACGCACATCAATTAAACTAAACCTACAGCCAGCTACAATGGTGCAATGTTAAAATGAAAAGGGCATGATTCCAAAGGATAAGGGTGGGGGATGTCAAACCTTGGACTATGGGGGGGGGTGAAAATCCATGTGTTACCACCTTGTTTGATTTTCCATCTTCCCTTGTCTCATCCAACCACTTTAATGTCTTGTTGAGTAGTTGAGGCAGTTATGGCTGGGAGTGGAGTGTGGCAGGACTGTCAGTATTTTCCCACACGCACACGCCACCAGCGGGTTGACCTCACATTGGCAGGAAACCTCCACTGCCATCCTCTCCACGATGCCACTCTTTCCCGGGGTTGGTTCACTCTCACGCGGGGACGCGCAGGAGGAGGCCGGTTCATCTTCCTCACGTAGAGCTGAGTAATAAGGGGGTGCAATTTCTTTCTGGGTTGTTGGTTGCTTCCCCTCTCTCACGCTGTTTGTCGGTCTGTGGTGGTATTCCTTGCATTCATGCACATAACCGATTTTCCTTTGGCATTATTGAGCTGTGTATTGTTTTCCATCCTTTGTGGTGGATCGTGAGCTGTAGACCACTATGTTTTTCCTGGGCTGTGTCTTTTTCCTTTGCGCACAGGCTGAGAGTCTGTTCTTTTCCCCTTTTTTGCATGTGTAAGTTCTCCAGCCATTACATTGGGGAATTGTGTGTGCTGTGGGCTCGTGGATGTTGGTTGGCTGTTGATTGCCACATCTCGTTAGCTGAGTTTTCCTCTGTCCACGCTGGGAGTTTGGCTTCTCCTCTATTTTGGGACTGTATAAGATTGCCCTAGTTTTCATTGTAAGTTTGGGCTGTTGATGTACCCTGGTTTTGGGTTGCTGTTGAGTTGTTTTGGCCACGCTAGGTCCAAGAACGACCCTGAGTTGTCTTGTGGACATGAACTGTACTCCACCTTTTGTTTGGGATTGTTACCCGGTTGTTCTTGCCTTCTTCACAGAGCTATGAATGGGTTGTTTTGCTGCGGTATGCAGTGGTTGGTCTTCGGACTGTTGTGAGTGGGATTAGAGGCTGGGTATGCATGAGAAGACTGGTGTTGAGGCCACCAGCTTGACATTTAGCCTATCCTAGCTCCTTGATGACCTGGTAAAACCCTACTATGTGGGTTTGGCTGATTGGAAACCTTGGCTATATGTAAGCCTGCATTGACCCTTATTCCTTGAGGAATCATGCCCAGCTCGGGGGTGGCAGTGTTGCTGAGAGATTGATGAGCACACTGGCCTATGGTTGGGTGGAACGTTGCAGCGACGTAGCTGGTTGCGGGGCGATTTCTTCATCAAAATATAAGTACTCCTTACTGTTTCATCTCTACAATTATATCTACTGTTTCATGAATTATGATGAACATGTTGAATGCTGGAATGTATATGTTTGGTTCCGCTGAAGGTTGAGGAACCATGCATCTTTGTATGATGGATTATGCGTCTTGGTATGTATTATGTTTAAGCTGTTATTTCAGCATTGATGTCTGTTCATGTTCATGGGGCTGTTTTCCCATATGATTGGTGTTAGTAGCGTCCTCTTCACCAGTCGAAGGGTCGGGGACATGACAGGTGGGTAGGGTGGTTTATAAGGATTGAGGTATAAAAATGGGTGGGGAGGAGGTTTTAAGTATTGGGAGGGGGTTTCAACAAAACGAGTTTGGGTCAATATCTCTAGAAATTAAGGGTATTCTTTAATATTCCATGATCGCACGTGCTATGTGACAGGTTCACTAAGTGAAGTCCCCGTGCCTTGTTGCAATGAAGGTATGTTGGTTGATACCACAAAGATTGCGTTGATTCTTAACTTGCCACCACCCACAAATGTGAAGAAACTTAGAGCGACATTAGGCCATGTGGGATATTATCACAAGTTCATTAGAGGATATGCCATGATCACAACACCTATGGAGAAGTTGTTGAAGAAGGATGCACAGTTTGAATGGAGTCATGAATGTCAAAGAAGTTTCGACACATTGAAGATGAAGATGGCTACAAAACCAATATTTCTCTTTCCGTATTGGAAGAAGGAATTCCATGTTCATGTTGATGCATCATCAACCATGCTGGGAGTGGTGTTGGCACAACCATGCAAAGGAGATATTGATCACCCAATTTCTTTTTCCATTCGTAAGTTGTCATCTGTAGAGAATAATTATACCAGGACAAAGAGAGAAGGATTGGAAATCGTCTACACATTGCATAAGTTTCAACATTATCTATTGGGAGGTCATTTCAAGATGTTCACTAATCACTCTACGTTGAAATACTTGGTGAATAATCCTATCTTGGGGGGAATATGTGTCGTTGGCTACTCCTCTTCCAAGAGTATGATTTTGAGATAATTGTGAATCCATATTGCTTGAATGCAGGACCTGACCATTTGTCACAAATTGAGACAGGTGAAGAAATGACGAACATTGAAGATGGATTTCCTAATGTGAAACTATTCAGAGTTGGAATGGTTGATGATTACTATGAGAAAATAGTTCAGGTTTTGCAACAATAACAACACCAAAAGGGCTCACTACAATTCAGAAGAAGCATTTGGTTGTTCGTGTCAGGGATTTTCAGTTTATTGTTGGAGAACTCTATAAGATGGGACCTAATGAGATCTTACGATGATGTGTCCTACTACATGAATAGGAGCAGGTATTAGCGGAAGGACATGCGGGAGTTGCAAGTGGACACTACAGAGGCCGCACTACTTCCAGGAAGGAACTCTGCGCTGGACTATGGTGGCCAACTCTCAATAGGGATGCAATAGAATATGCACATACTTGCGATGTTTGTCAAAGAATTGGAAAGTGGTCACAGAGATATGAGATGTTGTTAGTACCTCAGGTGACACTACAGCCATTTGATAAATGGGAAGTATATTTCGTGGGACCAATGCACCCACTAGGAAAGAGAACCGATGTGCGATATATCATCACAATGATGAATTATTTGACAAGGTGGGAAGAACCCACACCATTTGTAGATTTGACTGCTACAATGGTAACAAGGTTTCTGTTTGACAACATTGTTACTCATTTTGGTTGTCCAAATATCTTAATGAGCGATCATGGGAGTCACTTCATCAATCAGACTGTCAGTGCGCTAATAGAGGAATTCCAGATACAACACAAGAAGAGTACCCCTTATCATCCACAAGCTAATGGGACAGTTGAAGTGTTTAATAAAGTGTTGGATCATGCGCTCACAGAAATTTTCAACGCGAACCGTGATGACTAGGATTTGAATATTCCAGTAGTATTATGGGCTTACTGCGACTACTTGAAAAAGGTTGATAGGGAAGACACCATTTAAGGTTGAGTATGGGTAGGAGGCAGTTATGAAAATGGATTATATTGTTCCAAGTTTGTGCATTGCAACATCGATAAGGATAGATGACGAAGGAGCATTGGAAGAATGTCTAGTTCAATTGGTGCAGCTAGAGGAAGATTGCTTTGTCAAAAGATTTCATTAAGGTGTTGAGAAGGATCGACAGAAAGCATGGCACAACCACCACATCAAGAACAATCACTTTCGGCAAGGAGACCTAGTGTTTCTATATGAAATTAAGTTTGCAAAACCTCCAGGTAAGTTGCAAATGCATTGGTTGGTCCCTTATGTCATCATTTTCATTATTGAGGGAGGTGTAGTTTAGTTGAAACAACTAGATGGTGCAATGTTTCCTATGTTAGTGAATGGAATATGGATAAATTCCTACAGGATGAGCTTGGCGCTCTGCAATGATTGAGGCAGTGCAGAGAAGAAAAAAATCTGTTCTTTTGCATGAGATGGTAGTTAGGCGACTGGCACACCAGGAGAAAGTGGCAGCACAAGTAGAAGTGTCAAACTCACAGTTAATGAGTGATGTCACAACTTCCACAAGGATGCGACAGAGTCAAACTGAAAATGAATGCAGAAATTAAACCAGTTATCCGGTGGAACTCTTGGATAAGACGTGCATTAATGGAATATCTAACCGTTAGATTTGGAGGATCGACATCATATTCGAGTGATGGATGGAGGATTTTGTCGTAATTATTAAGATATCTTTCACATGGTTGAATCTATTCTATAAATGGCAGGACATGGTTTGAAATCACCATTGTGAAGATTGAGTTGCTGAAGTTGTTGCAAAGCTTTGAAATTTGAGTTGTGGAGTTGAGTTGCAGAACCAAACAAGGTTGAGGTGCAGTGTTGAGAATTTGTTGGGCAATTGTGAGGAATGCCGAGTGAGCCAATACCGATAGATATTTCTAGTGGTAACGATTCACCAGTTTTTGGAGTAACTATTGATTAGGAAATAGCCATCATGTCGGTGGGATCGTTGCTAATCCCAAAGAAGAAGAGGGGGGCTCATCATCCCAAGTCCCCTTTGCTAAAGAAACAGACGATGACAACTTGTGTGCGGGAAGAGGAAGACGTGGTAGAGCAGGCGAGACCAATGACATCAGGATATGAGGACTCCATGGCCAAGACTGGGGTGTCCACTGTGGACATTTCCATATATGCTCCTCCATGTAGACTTGGTGCCAATCGCACAAGATGACAAAGAACAAGAGGTATTCGGTCATGATTCCGACAATACTGTAGGGGATTGAATGCACCGTTGGCATCATGTCATACATCATGAATATGAAATATGAAGATCACAATTTCCTGGCATCGATTGAAATCACAATGGATCCATTCGTACTGAAGACAGTGGTAGACATCGTCCCAATAACATGCACTCTGCATGAATGGGCGCGAGGATTAGAGAGGTCAGGAATTTTAAGCCTCATCAATATGCCGCATTTTGGAAGGTTGGTAGAATCCAACGCATGTGAAAAAAAACCGTCGGCATGTTTTCACGAGGGATATTTGTGGGTGGAATGGCTGGTGCTAGTCACTCAAGAGTTGATTTCACAGATCATGGGGTTATCCATGCAGGAGGCCGATCCATCACAATAATTTTGAGGAAATATAATGATAAAATACTGGCCGCAAAGCTGAAGAATAAGTTTGGGATGCAGTGCAACAAATGAGGATATGTGGTGGATATGATTAATGACTAGGATATTTTTCGATTGCAGCAAAGATTCTGGCCATGAAGGTAGCGAGGAAGAACGGACCCAATCAATGCACTTTTCGGGTCATCGCGTGTGCTGAGTAGTGCGCCTAGGGTGTACAAATGAATTAGTCATTGTTTCTGTTGAACTAGTTAATATAATACACGATAGAGGTACAGGAAGGCAAGTGACCGTTCACATATAGCTGGTTTATGATTTTGATCACGCTAGTCGCTTGGATGGAGCCCGAGGAATACCAAGGAATAGATGTTGACATCGCTAAAGTATGCAAAGGGGCGAGTTATTAGAATCTTTGGTACGTCAAATATGTTGAATGGTTAAAGGATTTCTCAATATAGGTTTGGTTGTATTGGGATTCATTGTAGGCCATATCCATGAATATATCGTGCTTATTGGAAGAAGCAGTGGTAAAATATCGATGGGTTGTCTGGTTTGCAATGGGGTTCATGCAATTTATGTGCAGGGGCGAAGAAACCTAGAAAAATAGTGGTTGGGCACACACTATAAGCTGAATGATGCAAAGCTACATTCCATCATGGATGAATGGCCTTCAGAGTGGTGAGAACTTGTCAGTGAGGATGAAGTGTCGGGCATTGCGACAGGTCCACCAGCTGATGCTCCGTTGGATACTACACCCGACCAACAGAGTGAGAAAGAGTCTGATGAAGCATCGACAAGAACCCCAACGGATTTAGAAACATATAGGAGGTCCGAGGAATCCATAACCAAGAAGAAACAAGAGCAAGGTGTGACCAATGACACAACACCAATGGCAGATGCACAAGTAGACCGTATTGTTACGAGCATCACATCAGCAATAACCATGAGTGAAGCGCATTTGAAGAAACAATCTACTGAAATATTTAAAGAAGTAAACACTTGACTGAGTTCTTTAGTTGATG
Organism: Pseudotsuga menziesii; assembly: GCA_001517045.1. Classification (NCBI taxonomy): domain Eukaryota; kingdom Viridiplantae; phylum Streptophyta; class Pinopsida; order Pinales; family Pinaceae; genus Pseudotsuga; species Pseudotsuga menziesii. The sequence continues at coordinate 266,860 of LPNX010533564.1, read as the reverse complement.
CAATTTTGAAAAGGGTAACCGAAGCAAACATTTTGCAGAAGGAAGGAGAGATAAGCACAGGGAAGCAAGTCAGGATTGTACATGTTTCGCTACATTCGATTGAGACGAACAGTGAGGATGTTAACACTTCACTCCAACGGTTTCAAGAGATTTCGTTAGATGCTAATGAACTTTCAACTCGGACATTAGAACAATTGCAGAGGGTTGCAAATCAAGAGCTGGTCGACCGAGAACAGATCATCGGTGATCACCTATTGAAGTCGTAGGAGCGAGAAGAAGCAGCAAAAACAAAGATTGAGAATTTGAAGAATGCATAGGATAGGCTCATTGTCGAAAAAGCGCAATTGTCAGACGACAAGGAAAGGTTGGAGAAAGCGGTTTCTGACGCTTATAAATAAGTCCCAACCATAGAGATGAACCTGGATGTGGCATCCAAAGCGCAGAAGTTAGGCCAGGTTATCGTAGTCTTTAAGAAAGACATCGAGGATTTATAGGTACTTTTGAACTTAAGTACATCACCAGAAGTAGTCGATAAGCACAAAAGCACCATCAAAGATGCAGTGACGCGACTCAAAGGAAGGGAAAAATAATCTAAGACGATTGTAGATGCAACCGCGCAATTTCGGGGAATCATGGTCCAGGATGAGCAGTTGGATTAGATAAAAACACAACTACGGGAAGATGAAGGTTAGTTGGCTACACTAAGGATGTCACTTTGAGCAATGAATCCACTAGTGCAGGTGACTAGAGCGACGAAGTTTAAGGCTTTGCAACAACGCGTCACCAAGGCAAGGGAACGGCAACAACATTGAACAACAAAGTTGGAAGAATTCCAGAATGTTGACAAGCAATTGGTGCTAAAGGAAGTCAATGCACTTTAGGGGGTACAAACAGTCGTAAGGAATTCATCACAAAGATTATGGAGCATCCATCTTAGCAGGATGTTGCATATTGCACAGACATCAGTTAGAGGGTGAAGGTACAGGTGGAAGGAGTAAAGAAACAATAAAATTATTTCAAGATCAAGACAACAGAGTACACTACTTCTAGATGAAGTGGCTTGAGGGTGAGCCACAAGATTGTGTTGGGGGCCTGCTGGCAGGTAGTTTTGAGGAAAATTAGTTGTGCAACACCGAGGATGATACACAAAGTCAAAGTATGTGCACAAGGTGGAAGATGGTGTGCAAGACAGATTGGTCATATTTTGTATATCTTGGTCATTATTTTGTAGTTTTTGGTCCAAGTAGTTAGGAAGTTGATCTATGTGGACCGGGATGTAAAGGCACAAGCCTATAAGTAGATATAGGAGTTGTAATGTTGGATCGTCCTTGGATATATTTTTTTAACCTTGTGATCGATCTTGATATGTGATATTGATCTTATGTTGGATACTCTATAGAAGATTGTTCTCTGTTTTGATGCGAAGTAATATGACATGACGAAGATTTGATGGAAACACTGTGTCTTTTTGCGTCTTTCGGTTTTCTTGTTTTCCTATGATGTGATGTGGATGGATTAATGTTGCAGTGTGCTGCTTCTTTCTAAATGATGCGATTCTTTTATGTTTTAAATCATGTTATGCTGGTAGATCTGTTTATGCATCAATTCTCCTACCGCGATCTGAATATGTTGATGTGATCTAATGAGTGATGATATGAATTGATGATAAATGAACCAATGCTTGGATCTGTGAATTAATGGTGTGATAGTTGAATAGTATATGTGAAAAACCTCCTTATTACTATGGAAACGTGGTTCTGATAGCTCTCCCTTGGACTCCTCAGGTGAGACCTCATCTGCTCCACAGGTGTTGTTGGACAGGGTAAAACCTCTCTGGGCCAGTGCTTAGGGAGATCACCGAGTTAAGGGTGTCAACAAAGAGTGAACTCCTATCAATGGATATGTGTCAACATTTAGGTAAATACAACCTTCTAACCTAGGGTATGTGGTTATCAACATACTAAATAAACTTGCAAACATTCATCCATTTAAGAATTTGACAGAGAAATAAGGAAGAAAGTAAGCGTACCTTGTTTATGGAGGTTGGTCCTATCTTTCTTCTTCAATCCAACTTGCTCCAACAACTTCTAGGGAATCTTCACACCTACAAAGAGACAGACCTTCTTGCGATATCTTATATGGTATGTAGAATATTAATGAAATAATATGCTTGCAATGAAATGGAAAGACAATTCAGAAATCATAACACATAAGAGTACAAAGACACAAATTGGAAGAAAGTCTCTCTTTATTCATAAACAAGTGATGAAATATTACAACTAGTATTTGATACAAGCCCTCCTCTACCAGCCAAGGAATTGAGTTCTACTGCTCCAATATCTCCAAAGGAAATCCACCGGCAAAACTTTTGTCTATCATTGATGATTGTTTAGCCACAACCCCTACCCTCTATTTATACTTGAGGAAAGAGAGAGGTTATGAAGGTTGATATGGTTGAGGAAGTTGGGATAATTATGATTAGGAGCCCAACTGTCCTCGACTAAACTTGTTTTTATTTTTTATTTTTGGATTAGGGAATTTGAGACTATTGATACTAGCAAGTCGTGGGTGAATCGTGAATTTTATAAGGGAAACCCGTGTGTATAAGCCATTATCATGCATTCGTGGGTTGTAATGCAGATACTCACGAATGGTTCATGGGTTGCAATGGAAATAGTCATGAATTCTTCTTAATCACCTTACAAAAATAGGTTAGGATGGGAAGATGATGATGCATCAAAGCTCATGCACATTTAAAGTGTTTTGGCCACCTCTATCCATTTTTTGCTTTTGTGGACCAACACATTGAGTGTCAGTACTCAGACGCATAAGTGCCATTTCACAGGAAACAATACCATTGATCTCAAATAAAACTATTTTAAAGGAATTAAAATCACACTCAATAGTATCTTCCAAATAACCATAGTACCTATTTTCATATACTTCTTGATGCTCGTCACTTCTAGAGGAAACATTAGTTACTTAAAAAACTGTAGTTATTCCACAATCAGATGTTTTCTTCTTGGAATCCAACTTTTTGATGTGAAATCTATGACCGTTGCACCACATTGCCTTGTGATCTATCGACCGCATCATGACCGACTCAGTAAATAGATATATAAGAAGAAATAAACAAAAGAAATACATTTATATAATAAGGAAAAAACGAGAATAATGAACATGGTAAATTACATACTTTCATTTTTATCTTTTAAACCACATGCTAAACCAATTTCCCTTTGTGTGAGTTCACGAGGATATTGTTATCGATTCCGATGCATTGTTTTAATCAATTACTAACCTCTTCCCATGATAAGATACCATAGAATTATGTACATCATTCTATCCGTTCCTCCTTCCAATCAAGATTGTTTGCAATGTATAAATTTAGTTCATCCCACATGCAACCATATGAAATTGAAAAATTAATTGTATAATAATTTAAATCTACATAATTCAATTACCTTTCACTTTCCTTGTTCCACCTTTCCCCAACATGACCTCCCCTTCAATTTTTTTGATGGAGTTACCATGCCAAATGCAAGGTACATTGATATTTTTGCTAAATTTGGAAGATACTGACTAATACACCATGGATTAATATAACATACAACTCTGCACCATAGAACCCTCAGGACGTGCTCTTTGTCTAACAAAATCCTTTAATGACTTCAAATTCCTTTCCACCATCCACATTGACCTTGATTTTACAGGTCCACCTCCTCAACTTGGTGTATGAGAGAGCGTTCTTGGAAATTGGAAAATGTTGGAGGTAAATACTTCTACATTTCACACATTAGATGAGGAGTTTATCACTTCCAATACTTAATATATTCTTTATGGATTTATTGAGATGAAAGCCACCTACTAATGAAACAAGAAAATAACAGTGATCAACAAGATTGAGGCATATATAATAAAGTTCCAGGATGTAAAACACAATATGTCAATAACCTATGGAACAAAGAGAAGAAAAACATTTCACACATATAAATTGTTACTAACCTCATGTATTTACCAATATCATATATAACTTGTTTAATGTTGTCGTCAAAGCTATGTGGGAGAGATAGAGGTAGAGCGTACTATATAAAAAAGAAAATCATTATTTAATGTTTCCAAATAAGAGACAACAATTACTAAAAAGATGTACTAAATGGAAATTATATACACAAATAATTACCTTAATGAATGTATTCCATTCATGAGTTTTAACACCACAAGAATCACCTTTTTTGTTCAGATATATTTTGAATGTTCAATGAAAACCCTGTCAGAAACCTTATTTTCCGAATGACCTATTTTATATCATTCCTTTGTTGCTCTGTCAATAACTATGGAAGACTAATATTTTGGTCCCCAACTTTAGCATTGAAAATAATTACACTTTCCAATGCGTGAGTGGCTTCTGCAATGTCACTACAAATTTTTCCAGTTTTACCATTGTTAGTCCTTAAATATAATATATGTCATATCATTTATGTTACATTCTTCCCGATATGCATTGTATCGAACAAATGAGACATTTGTAGGTGCTCGTAGTAAGGAAACCTATTGAATTGTATGGGATAACTCTTCATTCTTCGTGGAAGCCCATTCATGCCTTAAATACATTCATTAAACGTAAACGAAATCACATTAACAATAATTCATGAAGGTACCCATGGTAGAGAAAACTCACTAAAAATATAAAATTCTTAATATTACATGTTCATATATGCTACATAAACAATTTGCATGCCTCGATGATTTCTATTATATTCCAACTTCCAAAGGTGAGTTGTCATTTTTCATGGTTTCTTTCCATTCTCTTCTTTATCATTGAATTTTGTTTTCCCGGTAGTTTGATACCTATGGTTCCTATGGAAGAAGTGCATGTACTCATCAAACACCTCCTTTACTAAACTTCTTGAACTACGATATTTTATGCTAGGGCCACATACTAGACATGCAAATTTTCCCTTTGTTTGAAGACCTGCAAGATATATGTATTAATGATATAGCATGAAAATATTATTAATTTAAAAAAAATGCATTATATTTACCTTAAAAACATAAAATTTTAACGACATGCAATAGAAAGTTACATACCACAAAAAATGTGTTAACCCAGGAGCGTCATAAATTTCCCATGCAAGTATTCCATGCAATTGGAATTGTTTCTTCCCTATTAGTCTGGAGATGTCATACATAGTGATGCTAGCCCATAACTTCAATAACTCATCGATAGGAGGCTCAATATATACATTCATATCTTTAAATTGGTACTTTCCTAGTTGATAATTGAACATACAATACTATTTGGTTATGTGTCCCACTATATAAAAGGTGTTCTCATGTAGGAAAATAAATAAATAAATCAATGAAATAATGTAATTACTTTAAAAAACAATACCTGGAATAATCATTGCCAACATTGTGTGCTCTCTCTTTATCGACATCCAAGGAGGAAGTGTGTTGTTTATGATGAAAACATGCCACACTGAGTAATTAGAACAATTCTCTCCAAATTGATTGAAACCATTAGCTTCCAATGAAATTCTAACATTATGAGGTTCATCTTTAAAAACTGGCCATTTTTCTTCGATGTTCTCCAACGCAGAACCATCTGCGGGCATTTGAAGAACACCATCTTCACTTTTGTTCTTTTCATGGTAATCCATAAACTATGCTATACTTTGGCACCCGAATAGTGGTTGGAAACATGGACTTATGGGAATATAACAAAGAACTTTGTGAGTCACCTTTATGTTACTTTATCAGTTTGATATCTACTAATTTCACATTGTGGGCATTTTTTTCTTTCTAATGCATATTGTCCATAATATATAATATGATCATTGGACATGCATCAATAGCTTTACACTCCATTCCAATTTTTTTCATAATCACAAATACCTATTGACATATGTATGGTAAATTATTTGATGGTGGTAATAGAAATTCATCCAATAAGCTGCAACATTGACAAAAAAAATGTAAACATTATAAATCATAAATATTCCATATCCCTAATTTATGAATTAATTAACAATAAAAATAGAGGGAAAAGTCAACTTTACATATCTTAGGAGATGTGTGAAACAAGTGTTTGATAAACCATTCAAAACCTTCAAGTTCATCAACAACAATATAACATATAGAATATTTGTTGTTGAGCCTTCATAAAGAGGTTCTTGGGACTTCTCAAGGGAATATCATGAATATCATAGAGGTTGTCCTCATGATCCAAAGGAGAAAATGTGCCTTGGAGCAATCTATTTATCCCATCTTCTCCATTTGTATCAATAATTTTATCTTCATCTATAGGATAATTAAGAACTTGATATTCAATATTCTAATCTCCATGTTCCTCACCTTGTAAAGTAGTATTTCTACTATTATGTGGAAAATAGATCTCTAGCGGTCGACATTTAGGGGGGATTTTATTTATATTTACAAACAATGTAATAACATTAGTGTATAATATACAACACGTATATTTAAAATGATAAAAATTTTTGTGAATACATGATCATGATATTACAAGAAATACATTTTGTAATGAATAACGTCTTACCAAGGGACGATATTCATACCCCCCTTCAGCATGCCCCTTCTCCTTACAATGTTTTTCATCCGTTGTTCTTAAAATCCTTCTCGTTTGAAAACCCTTGGAATCATTGCAAGTGAAATAACACTTTCCATCACCCTTCGCTTATAATGCTTCCTTAAACTCATTATACCTCTTATTANTAAAGGAGAGAGGAAATTAAAGGACATGAAATGGAAAGTGAAAAATCTAATTAGTCAATGTCCCTCCACGGTCTTTACAAATAGATATTCATGTGTATATATCAAATTCTAAGTGAAAAACCTATATAGGAATAAGTCTTGAGGAGAAAATATTGAATAGTCGACTCACTTTATGTATGAGCCTACACATTAAATGAGACCAAGAATTTAAAAATACTAACCTGGAACTGAAAGAGATCACAAATTTGATGTGTTAAACCAATACCAGACTCTTCAAATCACCGATCAAGCAATCAACAGAAAAATGATTGCAAATATAGCTAACAATTTGTTGAAATATGTTTTAAGAACATGCATTTGTAGATCAATGATCGCGGTGGTTCCAGTGAAAATGCACAACCACCAAATTTCAACAATAATAAAAAGTCAATGATTGTTACTATGATGGATGTTTATGTTTTGGCCCTTGATAATCGTCACTTTAGCAACGAACTATGTGATTTCGTTGTTATTCCAACGAACTATTGTCGCTATAGCGATGATTATCAAGGGATGAAACATTTTTTTCAAAATTTTTATCTGTTTAACCACAAAAAATTTGATTTTAATTTATTCATGGCAATATTTCGTGGAACTTTTGAGCCATATGTACTAGTGCTAGGATTGTCAAGTTTTCGCAACTCGTGATATACTACAAGGTCTAACAATAAAACGTGACAAGGAGTATTGGGACTGTACCCTTTCCTACATACCTGACTACCTAGACAACACGTGCACAGTAGCTCCCCAAGTGTTGTTCTCGGTGTATTGCTCCAACAGAATGACCAAAATGATTTTCTCAGTTGGTATTGGTTCCTAGAAGGCTCTCCCTATATACACAAGGTACGTCGAATCTCAAGTCATTGTTAGTGTTTTCTAATGCACAACTGTTCGAAATGGCCCTTTCGATATACTATTGAGTACATGCAGAAATTTTTGATATACCTTGAAGGTACGTGAAAATTCGTTCGATATACCGATTGGTACATGGAAGAACCGCACGATCCCCAGGATTCAGTGCAAACAAAGAAACAACATATCCTATGTTTATAGATGCTGGAATACGTCTTCTAACCTATTACTCAAATTAATAATAATTTTAACCTAAGCTACCGTTCAATTTTATCTTGATGGTCAGTGAATGTTTGTGGAATATGAAGTAAATTGGAAGATTTGAATGATCTAAATGCTCATGAAACTTTCCTTTCGATGAAATCTATCTAGATTAACGAAGAGGTTCTTTCTTTTCGAAAAATAAAATGAAAACCATGTGATCCAAGCAACTTGTTTCTTCAAACCTCAAATACTTTTAGATAAGAAAAACTCTAAATCTATGATTTAAAAGTTCTTCTACTGTGAAAAAGAAAAGGCTTCATAATGCACAATCGTCTATTTTTCTTCAATCAATCCTCACAAATAAAAACAATTCTAATGATTTAAGTAAACCAAACAAGAAACCAAACTTTTCCTTTGTTTTTTTATACGATTTCAAATAAAGAAATGCAAAAAATCATAGTACAAAAGCAGAGAATCCGTACTATTTTTTCTTTTCACAGATCTATAAATATATCCTAAAGGACTAGTCATGCAATCCATACACCTAAAATATGATTTTCACATGAAACTTATTCAATTTCAAATATTCTACTAAGACAACTTCTTAAGATCTAACATTAAAAAGTATATCCAGGATACAAACACACATCAAGACTTGTCAATGAGCAGGAGATCAAATTGACTAAAACCAAAAGAAGACAATTTTTTTAAAGAAACAACTCTAGAGCTGGAGAAATCCTACCTCAGCGCACCCTGTAGGGTAGAACCAGGGCATTGTATAGTAATCGACGCATTATGCCTCTATGTAGAAGGACTCAAAAACACTTTCTAACTCTAAGAAGAAGGCATCGGTGACACTAATTGATAGTGGACAATAGGGGTCAACAAGAGTTTGGCTTTTTGTCAAGCACACCTAGGTGTGTCGGTGGATATAGAGAACAAAAGGGCCAAAATAAATTTTAGGATAACCCAATGTGAATCAAACTGGAATTATGGTAAGTCAAAACACAAACCACGGAAGGAAAATGAGGGTGAAGTAAGTTGTATTACTCACCTTAGATATTTAAATGAGTAAGAAATTTTTTTATAAGCTTGTAATCAAAAGAGACATAAAAAATTCACAGATATGCTTATTTTTTCCCAGTATGGTCGCCAATTTCGTTACCGGGAATATTTCAATCAGCATGGACACATATTTTTCCCCTAGTCTGCATGGGGAATATCTAGAATAAAAACCCACAGCGATGCATCCTTATCCTATATAATTGAACTACTTGAATGCTAATATTTCCTTACCTCAATGTGAGAGGTTTTCCTTATGTTACGGATCTTCTGCGATCAAATGTACCTATGAAGAGAACGAAGAACAAGACGAAATGGTGAAAGAAACAAGTTACAAGACAAACCAAACATCTATACTTATAGTCAAGGAGAAAAGTAATAAACAACTGAGATTGCAAAAAATCATTTATGGAAAAGGAGAATGTTTTTGTATTGGTAATATAAAGAGTAATAAACTACAACCAAAGCCTCAACGTTGAATCTTAAATATCACAATACTTTTGACATAACTCTTGCATACATTCTACAAGATTTAAAAGCCTTACTCACAATAACACTCTCTTGCATCCTACACCAGCTATGATTCTAGCAGCATGAAGATTTTCTCTTGGTATTCTTCCCTCCTCACACTCATGAGAGGAAGCCTGTATAAATAGGCCAAAGGAAGCCCAAAGGGATTGAGATATTTTGGGAGGAAGGTAGGGAATGATACCTAGAGAATAGGAGCTCAAGTGCCACCAAATCCCAGCAGTTGGGATCATCCTCCATGAGGAATTTCATCTATAAGGTTCTAAAAATTTCATTTTTTTCCTTTTGATAGTGTTGATGCTCTCTGCATATGAAAAATTAATGCTAACTCTCCTTGCCTTAAGGGAAAAGGTGTCACCAACGCACTATATCAGCAGGGAGAAGGCGTCAGGAAGGTTTGATTCCCTATTTCAAGAGAAAAGATGCATCAGACATCATAGGATTGGTAAAAAGGTTCTCTGAAATATGTCCTTTCCATACCACTTCAGGGGATTGAGAATAGCTACCAATTTCAGGTGTAACCGGAATTAGTTAATCTTTCATCAGGGAAAAAACTAGTGAAGTGAAAATGGGTATTCAAGACAAATTTTGTTGTTGATGGATATCCTCTGAAGTATAAGGAAATTTTAGTGGCCAAGGACTTCTCCCAATTCCAAGGAAGTTACTAAAGTGAGACATTTGCACCAGTGGAAAAGATGGGTTCTATAACACTAGTTTTGGCCATTACAACTTCCAAGCAATGTCAGGTACATCACATGGATGTGAAGAGTTCCTTTCTACATGGATATATCAAATAATAGATATATATGCAACATCCATAAGGTTTTTTTACTAATACATATCTTATGTGCAGGTTGAATAAATCACTATATGGGCTAAAACAAGCTCCCAGAGATTGGCATGCCAAGATTGATGGATTTATGCTATCACTAAAATTTAGTAGATGAAAGTTTGGTCCAAATGTCTATTTGAATCTGATTCGTGGTTCAATCATTATTATTGTTTTGTATGTGGATGATGTTTTCATCATAGGAAGTGATGACACAAACTCAGTTGATATGGGTTGCCTCTCCGTCGACACCCAAACCACCTCAAACTCCCTGAGCACTGCCGAGACAAGTTTTACCCCATCCGAAAACACTCACAGAGTGTATGAAGTCTCACCTGAGATGTTATAGAGAGAGCTGACGGAATCAAGTTTTCACAGAAAGAAGGAGGAAAATGTGCATATACTTATCAACTTCGTGCAACATTATTTAATCGTTCTAATCATTCAACTTATGCATTAACAAAACCATATCATCATTCAACATATAGAATTATCGTACCAAAACTGCAATAAACACATCGACGCACAAACAGATCCAACATAATAACATCATTTAAAGCAGGGAAACATCGCATCATTTACAAATCCATGTCGCAGATACACATTGCATTCATAATTGAGTTGCAGAAGACAGTAAAACATGAAAACAAAAAAAGAAAAAATGATTCTTCTCAACTTTCTTCATGTCATATTAACTTCCACACAAAACCACAGATTCTCTAATACAGTTCTTCAGTACACATATCAACAGATCTCAATTCATGCGCAGATCATGCAAAAACTTAGATCTCAAGGTTCTCTCGATGCTCAAGATGATTCTTAACACTTGAAATTCTACATCTACTTATAGGCTTGCACTTTTACATTCATGGTCCACTTAGAAAACCACCTAACTACAGGCTTAACTGATTCTACAAAATAATGACCAATATCCACAAAATGTGGTAAAAAACTACAAAAGATGACCAAAAATACATAAAATAATATAAATCTGATTTGCGCATCGTTTTCCACTTCAGCGGTATCTTTGAACTTGCACAACATCCACAATGTTGCGCAACTACCTTATCCCAAAACCACCTTCCAACAGGCCCCCAACACAATCTTGTGGCTCACCCTCGAGCCACGCCAGCTGGACATGGTGTACTCATTGATATTTAGCTTGAAGTCTTTGTACTGCTGAGTAATCTCCTTTACCTACACTTTGAACTTCTCAGCAATCTCCTGACTTCCTGTCAAATCTTGTTCCAATGGGTGTTCCACTAACTTATCAACAACCTCCTTTTTTCCTTCCTGTATGGCCTACAACATAGCAACTGCCTTAACAGAAAGTTGTGCTCCAATATCTTGGAACTCATCTAATTGCTTACTGTGCCTCTGTTGTCTCTCCCTTTCCTTACTCCTTCATCTCCGCATACCTTGTGATATGAACAACTGGTGGCATTTCTCTCGGTGTCGTCTTTAGTGTCGGTAGCTGCCCCTCTTCCTCTTGCAACTACTTGTTCAGTTGCTCCAATTTCTCATCCTAGACTACTCCTCCTATGCCCTCGCAGTTTTTCTAGTCTGCCTCTTCTTTGGCGCAGGGGATCTAGGCTGCTCACCCCCCCTCTTCTTCTTCGGTACTAATGATGATCCTATCGGTGCACTTGCAACTTTCTTCTCCATCAAAGGAAATTTCAACTCAAAATGGACCTTTTAACCATAATTCAAATTCCATGTCATCATGTGTTAGCTAATGAAATTGCTTTAAATCTGAAATACCATATAGGTCTTAAACAAATTTTTAATATAAATTTGGGGATAGGTATCATAAAAAAACTACTTTTTTCTCCTATTTTCAACATATATCCCTGTGTTTTTACTCAAATTTCAATTGAGAGAGCTCGTTAGATGCGAAATTAAATTCCGCATCCAACGAGTACCTGCTCGACATACTTTTGATGGACCCCACTACCCAAAAAACAAGAAATACCTGAAAAAACATGATGATGATGTCATCATCACATTTTTTCAAGTATTTCTTGTTTTAGGGGTAGAAGGGTCTGTCACAAACATGATGATGACATCATCGTCATGTTTTTTCAGGTATTTCTTGTTTTTCAGGTAGCGGGGTCCATCAAAAGTATGCCAAGTGGGTACTCATTGGATGTGGAATTTAATTTCTCCTGATCAAAATTTGAGTAAAAACACAGGAAGATATGCCGAAAATATGAACAAAAAAAGTAGTTTTTTTCTTTTCTTCCTCCAAAATTAATAAATATTATTTTATTATTTTTCTTAGGAGGCCCATTTTGAGTTGAAATTTCCTTTAATGAATGGTTACTAGGCCGACTTGTGAATCCATTTCACTAGAAATATCGATCGTGATTGGTTCACTCTGCATGTTGCACCAGTTCCCTACAATGCTCAATGGTCGCTCAACCTCACTTCACTTGGAAACTCACTCACTCTGTACTACGTCTCTCTATAACTTGACTCAATCTTGCACAAATCAATTCAATACAGCACTACTCAATTCACACTTTACACAATGGTGAATTCCGACTGCATTTGACCCTTTCTTATAGCACCAAATCGATCCCTCGACCATCATGACCAAATCATGTCGATCATCATGAACAAATCATGCATTAACTGCCTGAATCTACCATCGACTTTGTTAATCCAACAGTCGGATCCACCATCAATACGCATCTCTTGAACAAGATTCGTCGGTTAACTACTTTAACTATCTACATTTATTACTTATTTGACTGTGTTGCGACCCTGTGGCTGTCGTGGTATGGATCCCTAACTGCGCTACTGACTCCCCTACTTCCACATCCACTTCCTCTTGGTGCACCTTCTTTCTATCTATTCATCCTTCTATATAGCCATCCATTTTTGTTTCCATTTTGTAGTGCCTTAAGCAATGCACTATTCTTGGCCCGTCCTATAGGGGTTCATCTTGCTGCCATTCACTAGCTTGGGAAGCATCGCTCCATCTAGCTGTTGCAATTGAACTACACCTACTGAAGTAATGGAATTAATAAGATAAGGACCTAGCCAATGCATCTGTAACTTACCTAGATGTTTCATGAACTTTATATCGTACAACAACACCAAGTCTCCTTGTTGAAACTATTTTTTCTTGATATGCTAATCATGCCAAGCCTTCTATTGATCTTGCTCTACGGGCTAGTGAAAACCTGCGACAAAGTGGTCTTCCTCAAGTTGCACTAACTGGTCCAATTGTTCCTCTAATGTTGCCTCATCATCCATTCTTGTTTCTTCCGCTATGCACAAACTCAAAACAATGTACTCTATAGGCATGACTTCCTCTTTCCCATACACCAATTTGAATGGTGTCTGTCCCGTCAATCTCTTGCAAGTGGTGTGATATTCCCATAAGACTGCTGGAATCTTCAAATCCTAGTCATCACGGTTTGTGTTACACACCTTTGTAAGTGCATGCTCCAACACCTTATTGAATGCTTCCATTGTCCCATTCGCCTATGGATGATATAGGGTACTCTTCTTATGTTGTATTTGAAGCTCCTCTTTCATTGCATTGATTGTACGATTAATAAAGTGACTCCCCTGGTCACTCATCAATATCATTGGGCACCTGAACCAAGTCACAATGTTTTCAAACATAAACCTCACTATTGTCGCAGCAGTGCAATCCACAAAAGGTGTAGCCTCTTCCCATCTTGTCAAATAGTCTATTGATGTAATGATGTACCGTGCACCAGTTATCTTCTCAAGTGGGTTGATTGGACCCACAAAGTCCACAACCCATTTATCAAATGGCTGCAATGTCACCTGAGGTACCATCGGCGTATCATCCCTCCTTTATGGTTTTCTAGGTCATTGATAGACATCACAGGTCCACGCATAATCTATCACATCAGTATGAAGAGTGGGCCACCAAATCCTTGCGTGCAACACCTTCCTCGTGGTAGCTCGACCTCCATAGTGTCCACCAGAAAATCTCACATGTGCCTATGCTAAAATATTCCCTTGTTCATGTAGTAGGACACATCACCGCAAAATATCATTCGGTCCTAGTTTATATAGTTGTCCAATAATCAATTGAAAATATGTTTCCTTAACAACCAACTGCTTGTTTTAAATCACAGTCAATTCTTCTGGTGTGGTTCCAATCGCCAAAAATTGAATTATTTGTTTATAGTAATCATCAACCATGTCAACTCTTAACAGCTGCACATCTGGTAACCCGTATTCAATGTTTGTGGGTTCCTCACCAGTCTCGATCCATGATAAATGATCAGGGCCAACATTCAAGTGACTCAGCTTCACAATCAAAAGGTTGACACTCAATCAAATGATCACCAGGGCTATTCCTCCCATCGTACCTTCCAACATGGTACACTTCTGCATCTCCAAAGAGAATTGACATCAATCTTCTCCACTGCGACCATCCAGTGATCGAATCCTTATGGGTTTCCTGGCAATGGGCTAGAGTATCCTTCAGTGCTTCATCCAATGCTAGAAACCATTGTGGTTCTGACACCTTATCTTTGAATTCGATAAAAAACTCAGATAACTTAGGAATTCCTTTCCTATGTTGGTAATTCAATGGTCTCAGTCGCAACGTGACACAACAACTGCGTGATTAAACAACACTTTCGTAGCGACACCTCATGCATGCAATTTTTCCAGTTCTCTAAAGCATCACCAGAATCAGAAGACGCAAAGCTAGAGTTGTGCCAACAAAGTACCCCATTTGTAGTCGGATGGATGTCATCTTATGAAATGTTATATGCATGATTCCATCCCCTAACAACTTCATCCTTCACTAGCTCAACATAACTTCGCCCTTCTTTTGGATCCATCGAAGCGATGACTCTGATGTATTCATTCTCAAAGGTCATTACGCGCTTCTTAAAATTGATTACTTCCATACTATTGTTGGCTCATCCAATCCCTAGCAATGTGGGATAGGAGCCTCCACCATCAACAACTTCAATAAAATCAAAATCATCATAGGTTTTCATCCCTTAAACTTCCACAACAATGTGTGGAACTCACCCAATCGACATTACCCTGGCCTGGTAAGCCAGTTGCAGCTGCACAGGAGAGCAACTCAGCGTTGGGATGCCCATCTTTTTCCATGTCTTCTTTCTTAGAATATTGACATCTAATCCTAGATCTAGGATGAGTGAATCTACCTCATAGTCCTCGATATGGATATTCATGTGCATTTCTTTCCCCATGTTTTTCTTATGCAAAGAGTTCACCGCAGAATCCTTTCGCCCCTTGGTTGGTCGATGCAACAGAATATCAATCTCGGAAAGAGAATTGGGATCTCTTGCTAGAGACAAGCAACTCTCAAAAAATTTCTGCAAGGTACCATGCTATCGTGATGTTCCTACTACCAATGTTGTATCAAAAGCAGTGGGCATTTCATAAACAAGTAACTTACCAAGTTTCCTTCTGATCACATCACATGCTTCAAAAAATGTGTCTTTCTCAGCATCGATGTCGAAATGCACCTTCTTCTTCCCAAATAGAAAAAATTGTTGATGTGGGCTATCTTCTCCCGTTGTTGCACCTCTGCAAGTGATGACCACGACATCAGCATCGTACGTCCTAGCTTTCGTTGAGTTCATTGTGACAGTCGGTCCCTGATTATGGTCCAATGGAAGATTCATAGGTTGATTCACACTCTGATTTGTATTTTGGTTCTTAATTGGAATTTGGTTATGGTTATGATTCTGCAACTAGTTTTGGTTCTGTACTTGATTCTAGTTCTACAACTAGTTCTGATTTTGTAGCTGCGGAATGTTTCCTGCTTGCCACCTCACGATCTGTTTTGAACAGTTCTCAACAGTGTGATCAATAGCAGTACAATACGTATGATGCGCTTGCAATTGAGGACAATCTCTTTGATAATTCCCTAGTACTCCGCAATTATAACATTGCACTGGTCTGTGACCTCATCCTCCTCTTCGAACAAAGGATCCACCTTGTCCTCCTCGGAATCCTCCTTGTTGCTGATACTACGGTTGATTAAATTGATGATATGGAAGATTTCGGTTGCTGCTGAACATACTGTGCTGATAGAACATATTGTGTCTTTTGCGGAGCCATCTGCATCTGATTGTACTGCGGTTGTGGCACAAAATGATGTTGTGGTTGCTGTGGTACAAATTGCATCTGCGGTTTTTATTGCGATACAAACTGATGTTGAGGTGGTCGATGTACCACTTGCGGCTGCTGCACCACCCGATGATCCTCTCCCTTCACATAGTATGAGTCATATGTTATTTCTTGGAGTAGGTCGTATGCATGACAATCCTTATCTCCATGCCCAACAGATCGAAAAAATGTGTAGTATAAGTTCATCGGCTTTGTTAAATATCTTCTGCATTTACCCATAGTCCTCATGTTGATGCCCATATACTTGAAAAATGCGGCACCATGGTACACTGCCACAACTCAATGGGTTTGACGCTCCTGAAAACATGTAGTTTTGGAAATATGGGAAATATCCTTGGTATGTCTATTTGTACGACATCGAGTACACCACACCTATTCATGATGCTATTTTCCTTTCTTGATATTGTGCAGCTAGAGAATCACATTCACCATTTGTGTCTGAATCTGGATCATACCATTTGCATTCTCTCCAATGAGTGAAGCTTCCAACTTCATCGCAATCTTCATAGCCTCGCTCTGTGTCACAATATTCTGCTTCATCAGTGATATTCTGATATGAGATAGTAATGCCGCGATGAACCATTCCTTATGCTGAATTTTGGTCATGTCAAAGATAAGTCTTTCCATTAGCATCTTAAACCTTTGGTAAAAATCCTGAACAGTTTCATTTGGATACTGCTTAATTTCCTTCATCTTTGTAATGTATTGTGCTTTAGAATTTTGTTTCCTGAACTCTTCAATTAATCCTTTTCTGACTTCAGCCAATTTCTTTGCTGGAGTCCGCGTAGGAACTTGTACAAATTTCATATACCAATCCATTGCGCACCCCAAAGAGTCGCCACTAATTGGCCCTTCTTGACATCTTCATCCATAGTTTGTCTGACAATCCATACTGCCTCGCACAAGAATCGGTATTGATCTGGATCCTCAGTCCCATTCCCATGAAACAGAGGTAACTTCACCTCATCGCCCTCCATTCTTGGCATTTTTCCTACAATTGTTGATCTACTACTATTAGAGTTTTGTTGGCACGTTGGACACGTCGGTGCTGAACTTGCGTTTCTTCCTGATTGCGATGTAGTGCATGGAGGTGTGGGTACGTTGCTACTGAGGGATGATCTTACCTCTAACTTGGGTGTATCCTGTTCCTCCTTGTCGTCACTCTAGGGTCGCTTCATCCTATGTAGTCTTCCTTTGTGGTCTAGAATTTTGATTGCAACAGGACCTTCCCCTGTCCTTTTCCTCTTCTCTTGTCAGAATCTTACTCCTCCTCTCGTAAGACAACTTTATTCCTTGGCTTCCCTCACATTCTCATCGTAACTTTCACCCATCTACCCCGTATCATTCCATTCATCTCCCCCTGCCTTTGCGGTATCCACAACCCCTAAACACCAGAGTTCTACTACTGAAGGTGCATATTCAATATGCCTTTTTCACAAATGAGCATCTTAATGGAAAATTGCAATGAAAAAATAAACCTACCTCGTGGCTGTTACGGAGAGAAATTCCTATGGCTTGGGGTACCACAACAGACAGCTAGACTCCAGAAACCAATCTTTCCCAATATGCAATAGAAATAAAAACATCTAACACTAAAGGATCGAACCTCGTACCTTATTCCGGACGGTTGAAGTAGATCCCCGTTGAGCTTTCCAATCTTCAGCTTGAATTGTTATAGCACGTCCTCAACAACAAGTAAACAATACAAGCATACTATACTTCATGGTGTTAGATCTATTCTAGCATATATAATCAATAATGTATAAGCATTTGACATATTCCAATGGATGCAACATTCATTCAAATACACATTACTGGACAGGAAAAGATATTTCTATTAATATGAATCAGAGATTACAAGTGACAACCTCTGATGGTACATCTGCGAACCAGAGAAACTGAATCCCCCACTTGGGCCTCCACCACCTCAATCCTCCATCACTTCGATAGCAAGCTTACAAGCAAAGGCAAGCTTGGGAAGAACACAACAGTGCTCCAAAGGGACAAAGGGATGCAGACTCAAGTATAATTCTGGCAACAATGGACTATAGTTTCGATACTATCAATTCTCTCTTATGCTTTCAATGTCTCAATGGGTTCCTTATATAGCTTTTCAAATGGATACTGAAAGGTCGAATCCGTGAGATCTGAAGGCATATGGAAGGCCAGGAGTCATATGAGTCGGATCCAAGTCAAGGAACGCTCCAAAGGATTTTGGATTATGCACACATCCCGATGTACGCGACTATATAGGGAATATCCGCGTATTTACGCGGTTATTGGGGAAAAGACCATGTATATCATTTTTCTAATGTTTTTAGGGATGGTCAATGATACATCAAAAGACAACAATTGGTCCATAGGGGCTAATGAGTCTGCAGCGGGACAGGGGAAGGCCATACAATGTGTGATTCACCTAGTGTGGTAAAATATGCTATAACAGATGCCCCCTAATTTATGAGATCAGAGGGGTTATATGATGGCCGAAATACATTACAAGTCCATCCCAGAAGTGAAGTGATGAAGGTACCCAAATGGAAGACCAACCACCCAATCAGCATAATACCATAATACAAGTCTGCATATAACTGCGAATACACATAGCAGTCCCGGATACATAAGAGTACAATGGCCATGAATAGGCATGAAACATGATAGAACATATGTGGTCATCACCACGTACAATATACATAGATCAGAATCTCCATGATGAAGATATACAAAGTACAATGATCTCCATAAAGGATGAATATATATAACAGATCAAG
Source organism: Pseudotsuga menziesii (assembly GCA_001517045.1). NCBI lineage: Eukaryota > Viridiplantae > Streptophyta > Pinopsida > Pinales > Pinaceae > Pseudotsuga > Pseudotsuga menziesii. Next base: position 247,678 of record LPNX010533564.1, on the reverse strand, counting down.
ATCTCCATAGTGGCTGGAAATGTCTGACATATACTGGAACAAGTCACGAGAGCTGAAATCTCATGAACACTGGCATGATCAAGGAGGTAGCATATAGTGGATGCCACCAATCTGGAAGGTCTTCTACACAAACCGCTACGAGTACATGTCCTACTATGCGAATAGAGGTGTCGAGGTCGAACATAGTAGTCCATCCTCTGATTACCAGTCATTGATGTATACCGTTAACAGACGCGAGATAACCCACCAATAATGAAAATGGGAATCAAGGTACTAGAGTGAAAACTAACAAGTGTGAATAAATGTGTTGAGGTCGAACACTTGAGAGAATCCATCGATCAGGGGACATTGATGTATTCCCAAAACTGTCGATGGCGAGAGAACCTGCCACTGATGACTGCAAGTCTCAAGGCACTCAAAATGACTCTAGACTCCAATCCCAGAATAAATGATGTGAAGTCAATGGGATGAAATCCGCTGGAAGGAGGGCATTAGGGCATCCCCCATCATCCAACACGAGGTACTCAGCAAGGCTGTTTAATATGGAAGAACTCGATCATAAGGTGCACGAAGCAGTAACTGTACCGGGAATGGCCGACATGCAAAGTCAAGATAGCTGAGGAATGGTCGACTCAGGTTTCAACATCCTTCGAACAAGAGCATAACAGCGTATGGTGACTGAATGAAGGCAACATAGACTCGATATACAAATTGGGACATCTCTATGACGCAGGAGGCATCAATAGAGGCTCCATAGGGACTGGAAGCTTAACCAGTCGGTGGAGATAAAACTCAGATAACGAGTATAGCTCCTAAGTCAAACTATAACCCAACCAATGGATGTGATATACAGTGCTCTGTTCGAAGGTGACACGACTCGACAGCTGCCTAAGATAATATCTTTTCTTGTCTGGATTTTTGGTTTTTTTATTTTTTTGGTCTTTTTCAGTTATTTGAAAAGATTGAAAAAAGAATAAACTAGCTTTATAGTTACAAACTAGGAGGAGACGAGTGTCATTTAGGGCAAACAAACTAGTTCCAAGCAGTGGAACATACCTATGCTCAATGCAAGGATACATGTGTAGGATATCGACACTCGGGGGAAAATCCCCTCCCGGTAAAAAGGGAATCAAGATGCGAATGATATAAATAAAAGGCTCTGCATGGCTAGACATGAGACAAGCTCGGGCTATATGGATGAAACGCAATGTCAGGGGAGCCAACATAAAGCTCAATAAGATAGGAAAAGCTCATGATAATGCATTCACAACTTGATATAAGGGGAGTATGGGGGGAAACCGGCCAGCATAAGATCAAGAGGAGTATGAGGCTCTTGCTAAATGTCATGGCAATACTATACAACGGACTCCCGCACCCTAAAGGGAGAAACATCGGCATGGGAACCAAATGCAAATAAGGCACTAACTAGGGTACCCATGTAAGGTGAGTCTCTACCACTCGTATCATGCCACTTCTATAGTAGCAAGAAGGTTTCGTGACATAATAGAGTGGGTTCGTACCTAAGGTTAAGATGGAACGGTCATAAGGCAATGCATAAATGCAAGCGGATGTGATATCCTAACCTATATGCCAGTTCAGACATAATACCTGTGATAGGCATGAACGGATCAAAACCTTGGAGAGAGTGTACAAAAATTGGATCCTACATGACAACCATATTAGTCCAAAACATCCCAAAATAGTCAATATAGAATCCAAACTATAGGATATAGGGAGGAATGATCATGACAATAGCACCCAAAGGAAACAATGCGGTGAACGATGGGACATAAAAAGGAAAGTAAGGTGCAGACCCAACATTCACGCATCCACTACCACCCCCCATGAGGGTGACCACTGGTGTAAAGACCGAGCGAAGGGAATAAAAGGCCTCCACAAATGAAGTAGACGATGGAATATGACCATTCCCAAATCAACGACCACGGTAAGGGGTTGTGATGCCCCCAATTCTAATACTAGTGTCCGTACTAGGACCAAGACGGGTGATAGGATACTAGGCATGCCAAAAATAAAAGGACCTGAACTCAAGAGAGCATAAATATATTAGAGTAACCACGATCCCAAAGGCCAACTAGCGAACAAAGAGCACACTCCTAAGAAAATATACAGCCAACAATACAAGCAAACCAAGGGAAGGATATGTGAGCTCCCGAATGTAGTAGGTATGTCTCGCCTAGGAGAGGCTCGAAACTCCCATACACTACAAGCGGAGATACGTAACCAATTATAGTGGCCCTCAGCTTCAACGCATATAGCAATTGTGCTGTCTGACCTCTACCTGGCCGGGACACCTGCAGAATAACCTCTACAAGTACCCCCTTGATATCCTAAGTAAGGTCACTAAGGTCACCTCAATATAATCAAAGCTCAGGCGGACAGTCGCAGGCGGGATTGACCGTATGGGCAGGGTATCGAAGCCCGAAACTCTCGAAAGAGCCCCCAGATACGAATACAATCCTGGCTATATCGTCGGTGCTACACAGTTACCGACTAGGGGTTATCCCAATCAATAACCACTCACACTGCCTCATGCTTAACTCCCTTTTGAGAGGAGGATCCTTAGAACGATG
>LPNX010533564.1:207187-244232 GCA_001517045.1 Pseudotsuga menziesii | reverse complement strand
ATGAATCAGAGATTACAAGTGACAACCTTTGACGGCACGTCTGTGAACCGGAGAAACTAAATCCCCCACTTGGGCCTCCACCACCTCAATCCTCCATCACTTCGATAGAAAGATTACAAGCAAAGGCAAGCTTGGGAAGAACACAACAGTGCTCCAAAGGGACAAAGGGATGCAGACTCAAGTATAATTTTGGCAACAATGGACTATAGTTTCGATACTCTCAATTCTCTCTTATGCTTTCAATGTCTCAATGGGTTCCTTATATAGCTTTTCAAATGGATACTGAAAGGTCGAATCCGTGCGATCTGAAGGCATATGGAAGGCCAGGAGTCATATGAGTCGGATCCAAGTCAAGGAACGCTCCAAAGGATTTTGGATTATGCACACATCCTGATGTATGTGACTATATAGGGAATATCCGCGTATGTACGCGGTTATCGGGGAAAAGGCCACGTATATCATTTTTCTAATGTTTTTAGGGATGGTCAATGATACATCAAAAGACAACAATTGGTCCATAGGGGCTAATGAGTCTACAGCGGGACAGGGGAAGGCCATACAATGTGTGATTCACCTAGTGTGGTGAAATCCGCTATAACAGTGGCCCGTTGAAGAACTCCCTTTCAGCTTCATTATAGGATTTAGTTGTATCAACCGCAAACTCAATGATATAGCCCTCCAAGATACTGTCTAGCCAGAATTCAACAGCTCGCGATGCTCTATTGTCTACCTCCTACAATTCTTGGATCAACTCTTGGGTCCGGAAGTTGGCTCACCTCCTTGTAAATTTGTCTTGTGATAGGTCAATCGCGCCAACTGCTCATACAATATGATCGGGAATTCATAGAAAAAGTACTTGTGTGGACTGTCATGTATATATTCTGTCAGCCACCTATCCATCGTTAGTTTAGGGTTCCGATTTTATTTCTTAGCAAACTCTCATATATTCTGGTTGAACCATTCTTGAATTTACGGTCTCGTTGGATGCCACAACATGTCGTCCCTTCAGTCTCACTAAGGTCCCAGCAACAGAACCATTTGTTGACACAAACTCATTCGACATGGGTTCCCTCTCTATCGACACCCAAACCACCGCAATCTCCTTGAGCACCGGCCAAGACAAGTTTTACGTTGTCCGACAACACCCGTAGAGCGGATGAAGTCTCATTCGAAATGTTCGAGGGAGAGCTAACGGAACCAAGTTTCCGCAGAAAGAAGGAGGACAATGTGCATCTACTTATCAACTCTGCACAACATTATTTAACCATTCTAATCATTCAACTTATGCGTTAACAGAACCATATCATCATTCAAAATATAGCATTATCATACCAGAACTGCAATAAACACATCAATGCACAAACAGATCCAACATAATAACATCATTTAAAGTAGGGAAACATTGCATCATTTACAAATCCATGTCACAGATACACATTGCATTCATAATTGAGTCGCAAAAGATAGTAAAATAGGAAAACATAAAAAGACACATCGAATTCTCCTCAACTTTTGTCATGTCATATTAAATTCCACACAAAACCACAGATTCTCCAATACAGTTCTTAAGTACACAGATCAATAGATCTGAATTCATGCATAGATCATGCAAAAACCTAGCTTTCAAGGTTCTCTCGATGCTCAAGATGATTCTTAACACTTGCAATTCTACATCTACTTATAGGCTTGCACTTTTACATTCATGGTCCACTTAGACAAATGCCTAACTACTTCTTAACTGATTCTAAAAAATAATGACCAATATCCACAAAATGTGTTCAAAAACTACAAAATATGACAAAAAATACATAAAATAATATAACTCCAATTTGCACGCCATTTTCCAGTTGCACGGTATGTTTGACCTTGCACAACATCTGCAATGCTGCAAAAATACCTTATCCCAAAACTGTCTGCTAACAGGAAGTTTCATGAAATAAATTTCATGCTTTAAGGATGCATTGAACCATGTCTTCTCCATGACTGATTTGGGATTTTTGAGCCAATTTTTGGGGCTTGAGGTTTCTCAATCAACCCTTGGAATCAAAGTAAATAATCCCATGTATGTTTTAGGATCTCGCTCGACCTAAGATTTCTTATGTACTGAGTGTGGCATCTTGAAATATGGATCAGACACATGACATCCATTGGAGGGAAACAAAGAGAATCTTGCACTTTGTGTAAGGAACAAAGACACATGGGATTCACTATGTTGAAAAATCTAGCCTAGAGTTAGTTGGTTTTACTGAATCTGATTGGGAAGATGATAACACTGATAGAAAATCAAATTAAGGATATGTGTTTATTGTTGTAGATGGACCAATCAACTAGTCAAGTAAAAATCAAATTTCCATTGCACTTTCTTCTACAAAGGCAGAATATAGAGGAGTTGTGAATGTTGCTACTCAATGTTTGTGGTTGCAAGGTATACTTGGAGAGTTCGGGATAAAATATCGCACTTCCACATTAATTTATTGTGACAACCAAAGTAATATTAAAATATAAACATATATAGTATAGAGGCATCAAACCAAACACATAGTGATCCATATGCACTATATCATAGGACTTGTGCATGATGGGATCATTGCTCTGCACTACTGCACATCATTTGAGCAAGTTGTAGACATATTCACCAAAGAATTATCTGAGAAGACATTCAGAAATATCAAATCATTGTTTGAGATGTCTTATCATACGGTGAAGGCTTATTGAAGATAGTATTTCACAAAAATTTTCTCATGTCCATGTTTAAGGGAGGATTTCCCACTTTGTGGTTTTGCCTCTTTCCTTGTTTTGTATGGATAAGTAGTATGTAAAGGGTGACTAAGCCTTGTTTCTAGTCCCTATATCCCTGATATATTTATGATATTTCACATAAGTCATGATTAAGAGAGGGTTTTAGGATAACCCAAAACCCATTCACATACTTAGGATAAAATAATTAATCTTTTTTATTAATTTCCCAGGTCCTACACTAGCTAGTTGGAATCCACTTGCACATTTTGGTAAAAAATTTCCTAAACTACCTCCAGGAGTGCATTCATAATATTTTGGATAGTATTTTTACAACTCTAGAGACTACCCATTTTAGTAAGTGCTCATTTCTGCCTTATCCTGAGTTTGACTATTGTTTAGCAATTTTTAAGGCAAAAGGTGAAATCTAGTCACATGGCAACTACCTTGTTTTTTGCACAACCCATCCTCCATATTTTTCTCTCCTAAAAGAATGTGTATATTGAATTTAAATCACTTATCAATTGGTACATATCATTCATCCAATTTGTTACCTCGACTATTTTAGAAAGCGTTTAATACACCTAGGGGGGATTTTTTACTTTTAGTAAGCCTGCTTTTGTGAGGATTCAACTTTCCTCCTTAGGAATTCGAATATCTGATGTAATTATATATTTGGACATCCTATTACTTTATAAGGTTGGCTTATGTAAACTTATGCAATGCAAGTTTGTGTTATTCACCAATTTCAGTTTCCATTTTGAGTGGATCTATGCATGTTTTTCAAGCAATTTTGTGTGTTCAATTGATCTAAACTTGGGCTAAATTTTCCCAATGGATAAATTAAATTTATCACATATTTATCATGTAGAAAATATAATATATCAATATAAAATTCATAGATAACAATATAATTCAAAATTTCTCATGAGAAGACTTCAATTAATTAAAGTGAATTCAATTTGTTAAGATTAAGTTAAAGTAACAATGTATGCCTCAATTAATTAAAGGAGAACTCATAGTGGTCACTTCAGTAATCAATAAACATGATTTCAGTTAAGAATAGTTAACTAAAGTGTTAATAAAAAGGAACTAGTTAACTAAAGTGTTTTTCATGATGACACTTTAGTTAAACTAAAAGACGACACTTAAGTTATGGCACTTGAATGGCAACTATTGCATGATGACAATTGAGTTGGAATCCTAACTAAGTGATCCTACATCCAAGTATAAGGAGAGTTCATCATAAATTTAGTTAATCATTATTTAATTTCAAGGATGAAAGGCATGGCTCATTGTGTATGAAGGATTGAAGAAATTGAGAGGTAGAGCAATTCTCAAAAAAGAAAATTTGCTATAGTTTGCATGGGATCCTAATTCCCCATGCAGTGATTTGCTACTTATTGCATGGGATTTATTTTTCTGAGTTATTAGTGTGTTGGAAATATTTTAAAGTTCATCTATTTGATATCTCTTCTCTATTGCTCAGTATCTACACCTTGGGTGTTTTTTCTCTTGTATCTTGCACCTGGGGTGTCGAAAGCAATATGCTATTGTAAAATACATTCTTTGCTATATATCACAATTACACTCAGAATATTTGCTAAGGTTTTTCATCCTCATTTTTAAAATTTTTTTCCCAGGGTACATCATGTGTTAAGGTTTAATTTTATTTGTATGAATGGATCATTAATTTCAAGTATTTAGTATTTACGCACTTCAATAATTAAAGATCAAATCTCAACCAAAATTCAACATATACCTTCACTAATACTTCTAAATAAAGATCCATGGGATTCTACAGACTCTAAATAACCATATCCACCTAACATTAATCTTGACAAATAGGATTTAAATCCTTACTTTGTCAGTTGCACATTTTGGTAGTGCATAACACTTGGGCATGCCATTTGGACAAGCCAAATGGTTAGAGGAAATATACCCAAGAATTATGTGGTACTCCACAGTTTCTAGTGCAATACTGGAAGAAACTAGCATAGAAGGGTATAATATTTATATCTGATATTTCCTATTCAGTTTGTAGTCTCGAGACAAAAGGAAACTGCGAATAGGTTATAGGCTAGGGTACAAACCACCAAAATTGGATATATGGGATTTCTTTCTCCCTAGTTTTCCAAACATAGTATAATTATTTTTAATTCACTCTAAGACTCTATATTCCTACCCTAATACAAAGAAATAGTGTATGAGGAACCACATAAATAATTTTGGAAATTCTTATGGAGTTTGCACAACACATAAATCAAAACTAGCTAAATTAACAATGCAATAGAGACATAAATTTGAGGGCATAAGGCATGATACTTTTATTAATATTGGAGGGTATTTGACATTACATATGTGGATGTTGTAGCATCTTCGATTATGGAGAGAACTCTTATATAGTCTTGTACAAAGATATGGCAAGAATTACAAAGAAAGAAAAGAGGAATAAGATTTAGAATATGGATCTCTACTCAACAATTCGACTCCCTTGGTGGAATATCACCTCTATACCTTAAATTGAAATTTAGAGAGATGTGCATGATCTGCTGCAAGCCCTCAAATACCAAATGGATTCATAGGTACGACCACAATATCATCCAAGTGTTTTACCATTCACTACACTATGCACAATGGGAAACTAGCATGTAATGTCCCAAGTATGATATGCAAACCTGAACATTAACTAATTCTGCAAATTAAATTAAATTTATGATATTTGAATTAAATCCACTCAAAGCACATTCAAACTAGGAAAATAAAGGTTTCTTGCTAGGAAAATTTGCAGAAAAGGGAGTAGGAAGTGGGAAGAAAAACAAGAGTGATTTCAGAACATTTAATTCCTTTCCCCTAACACATTTAGATTTGGGACCATTCAGGTTTCAGAGTCTTCCATGGAGAAACCTAATCCCACACTTCTAGGTCACCCAATCGTGAAACTATGAAAATTCCTTTCGTTCTTCTGACCAGGGGCTTGGAGAAAAGTGAATAGGTGTTATCAGGACTTCATACAACAGAAAATATGATTTGGAAGAGTTTCTGATAGTTTTGGAGTTGTCTGGAGGAATTAGGGAAGAATTGGCAATTTTAGGCAATTTTGGCCTAGTGAGACCCTACGCAATGGAGGATCCCAAATGACAGTACGACCCAAAATAAAAACTGATATGAAGTTATGTATGGAAATTTTGGTCTATAATTCACCCATGAGAACTTAAATAGTTGTATTTGAGTGGACATAACTCAATTTATATCAAAAATGATAAAACTAGTCATTTAAAACTAACATTATAGATAGGGTGAAAAATAAGCAGATAATTCGTAATATATTGAATTATTTACTATATGTAAAGTATAAAATATACTAATACCAATTCAATGAACATATTAAATACCTAAAATGATTCCGAAAACCTTTCTTATTCCTCATTGCACTCATATTTATCAATTTCCCCCATTACAATGACAAAACAAGTTTTTTATGTGAAACTAAGAAGGTAAAATTTCAGGGACATATTTAGTTTGAATTGAGGAATATAAATGACATATTTATATGCTATTATACATTATATATCATTGAATATACTGACCATTACATAAAGAGACTCCAAAATGGTGGGCAAGAGGCCCAAAATATGACCAGAGAAGGGCTGAGAGCGTAGGTGAAGCATGGGCTTCACTGGAGCTCAACCTGAACGTGATGGAGGCTGAAAAATATGTCTAAGAGGATTAACATCAAGCACTCCATACCTTCAAATATAATGGAATAGGAATGAAGGAGTGGGTAAGGGAAGGTTTGTGGCTCATCTCCCAAGTGTTTGAGGCTCATCACTTAGAAAGGCTTGCTCACATAAGCATAGATCAATAAACAAATCAACCAAACTGATTAAATGAGCTATGATTCTCCTTTAATGGATATATGGGTGACCTTCTTAACAAGTAGGGGCAATCGGTGACCTGTGAGAGTAATTGATCCAGATAGAAACCCTAACCTTAGCCACATATGCACCATCCTTGAGTAATTGGCAAGTAGGAACCCTTGTGAGTTGTTTCCCTGTCCATGTCATTCATCAAACTTGGAAACCATTCCCTCCTTAGGCCCAAAGTTTTTGCTTTTTTCAATGATAGTTTTTATTCATTTCCTAATTTTGTGCTGAGCCTCCAAAAAGGAAACTATGCCATCCTTAGTCAATTATTTCCTGCTTTTCCCTATGACAGATTTTTCTGACTTTTCTGCTTTTGAGACTGAGTCTCCAAAATTAAATTTCTCCCTCCTTAGTCAATTTTTTCCTCTTTTTATATGACAAATTTTTTCATAGCTTTTGGGCACTTTCCCTTTTCTCTATGACTGCTTTTTTCATAGAGTTTCCACTTTCTTAATTTCTTCCATTGGCAAGTTGGATTGCCAATTGTGCTTGACATAGAAAGCTCAATTTCAACATGTTATTTGCACAATAAATATCAATGATAAATAAAAATTAAATACATGCCTCAATAATGTCTATTTAGCAAAATTTCCACTAGGATAATTAATTAACGCCTGATAAATAATTTTTTGGAGAAAATTCCCTAGGTGAGGTAATTAATGCATCTTTTATCCCCCCTAATGTGTTGGGCATGGTCAACACTTTTATGTAAAAAATACGGGGACATGACAGTCCTCCCCTCCCAAATCTGCTTGTCCTCAAGCAAAAGCACTCCAGACTCGCTGCAAATTTGTCCATGATGTAGGAGAACTGGCATATGAATCCATGTGAAAAAAGGTTCACTTGCTCCATCAAGACAACATGTAAAGTTTCTCCAAAACAAGCAATGACAGGGTCCTTTTGCTTGCATTGCACCCCCTTCAATGAGAATTACTTCCCACACAACTTATCAGACAAAATTATGTCAGGATACCGTTTCCTCAACTTTAAGTATCCAATCATTAGAATCCAACATAACAATTTATCATCACAGGAAATGATATTCATGCTGTGGAAATCATACCACTGCACTGAAAACTATAAATTCTCAATGCAAATTTGGAAATCTTCCAGATTTCCCCACCCAACATTAAGTTCTTTATGTGCTTGATGTAGATCAACATTGAGTCTCACAATGATGTTGCTGCAATGGCATAGGTTTGAGTCCCATGTCCATCCCCAATGAGTATAGAAATCATCCAACCAACAAGGATTCCCAAACTGCTCACAATAAGATGATGCATCACAATTATCTCTAAAAATGTAAGCAAGAAACAAAAATAAGTGTCCCCTCATCCAACCTGAGAAGGTACTGACACTCCAACCAAAAAGTCCATGTGAACACTTCCAATGGCTCAAATCTCTGCCACTGGTCATAGGGTACAAGAATCCATCCAACTGCGTGGATTTAATCCACCAAGAACACCTTATGCAATATATTTTTCTCATCAACTCGTCTTGGAAGTTTGCTTGCTCAACTGCCTTCCACTGCCCCAGAAATTTTTCTACAAGAAGACTCCATCTGTGACATGTAATCTTCCACCCAATCCATATGTGGCTGAATGGAATCAAGTTAAAACAATATGTTCCTATGTGGTTGTTGGGAGGGTGATGGTGCATTCAACAAGTCATCATGAACACCTAGGAAAGCCTCCCGCTCTTCCTGTTGCACCAACAAGGAAAATTCCTTCTCCCAATTTTCATCCCCACTTGATGAGGCTGAAATAGAAGTGTGGGTAGAACTATGAATCAGATCTATGACATACTTATCCACCCAAATTATGGCTTCCCCATCTTCATCTTCCATGAAAATAGGACTCCTTCTATGAGAAAAATCAGCCTTTCTCGGGCAATGTCCCTGTGCTTGAAACTCATCATATGCATCCCAAAATTCCTCAAGCAAAAAAAAAATAGAATTCACCTCATGTGCATGTGTATGGAATGTATCCAATGGCTGCAAATTAAATCTTTGTGGTTTCCCACATGTCAGGACAATACCATTCACAACAAATAATTTATTGTATAAATTAAACTCTTTAACTCCCACCGTCTTCATTCCCAATGTGTCTCTATCCACCCAATCAATGGATGAACAAGGAATTTTATTTGTTGATCCATATGGAATGTGATCATCCACGTCCTCTAGATCAGATTATACCATCCATAAGGGTTGTCAGAATGTGTCTCTTTCTAAGCAAATGTGTTAGATAGCCTTTCACCGGTGCAAGAAATTCTAGTACATCTTTGATCCTCTATTTCTGTGATATTTTTATTTATCCAATGCATGAATAGATGATCACATTTTCTTGTTGATTCACTTGGAAATATCTCAACCATATTTCCCATAGCTAATAACTACTCTATTCCATTATGTATAACAACATGTTCTTGTCCAAAATACTCTTCATCGTGGCTCTTCATAAACACCTGCAAATCTGCTCCTTCCTCATGGTTGTCCTCCACATGAGGTTCCTTCATTAAACCCATATAAGTTAATAGGTCTAAAACTTTGACTCTTGAATGGATCTTTGTGTGTTCTATAATGAGTTACTGGTGATCTCCAACTCATGAGTGAGCCTGTCAGATTCTTCTTCCTCCTTCTTGACTGCATTGTGGTGCATCTTAGCCATCATGAGGATATTATATTTGTTAGATAGTAGGTTGACGTAGCTCTCCTTCATATTTTCCATGCCTTCTTTCAGTGCTATGCACTGCTCCAAAAATGATTCTCCTTCCATCTCTCCACCAGAAGCTTTCCAACAACATCTTGCCACTAAGTCATTGATGTCAACAAGGTTTTTGAGGGATGCCATAAGTTTCTCTCTGTCCTCCTTTAGTGATTCACTCAAATTATGTGGTTCAAAAATAATATACTCCACCAAGGTTTCTTCTTCTAATAGCTAACATACATGACCATTTTTCTTGTGGCATGGATCCACAACATAACACTCATTCTCGGCATACAAGTCAGCCTTTGAATTTTCTGCAAAATAACTTCGATGATGTGTAGTGGAGGGTATCTCTAAACGTTTGAATGACAAGTGACATAGACATAAATTAGAGAGAATCTCATGCCCTGTAATTTCAGCTTCATCATGCTGCAAAGGAGTCCAAAATTATGAACTGTGCTCATCTCTCTGCATCATATTTTTCTCCTTCAATTTTCCTAGTTCATACCCAGTTGGTGGGGGCTTGTCTTCCACTTCAATCAAAGGTTTAGATAATGAATTCAGATCTTATTTTTTCTTATTCTTTTGGATGCGATCCAAAATATCCCTTATCATCATTGGTAGTATCACCCTCCTCTGCATTGATTTTTGGTTCACTAACAGGTAAACTAGGAGCAAGTTTGTCTCCGTCACAATTGTCCTTTATCTTGCATTCCTCAGATGCAAGTGAATTATTTCCATCCTCCCATGGATCATATGGTTTCAGGTGTACATGGATGCTGCAAAAATCAGAACTTTTATCATTCATGATATTCACATTATCCTCTTTCTGTACAGATACTTTGGTGGCATGCTCCTCCACCAATTTTTATGGTTCACATCTAAGCAGTGTGGCCTTGTTTAATTCTTCATTCTATGGCTCAGGAGGTGACTATAAATGTGATTTGTGTACCTATTTTGGATCTGATACAAAATATGTCTCAACACTCATACATGAGCCAAAACCTTGAGCAGTGATTTAGAGATCACTCACCAAGAAACTTGAAGTGCATTCCTCTTCAACTTCTTCTCTTGTGCAACTACCTTTGTGGTGATTTGCAATTCACTTCATCGATATCTACCTCTACCTCATTTCTATTCTCCTCCAAGAAACTTGAGTCTTTTTCATATTTAGTGGTACTCATTTCAAAATATTTAGAAGCTCTGTTTAAAGAAAAACCAAACAAACTCTTAAATCTTGAATATGTATATGGCTTTGAGGAATCTTCACCTTTGGTTCCTTCTTCTTTTTCTTTTCTTAGTGAGGTGTAACAACTTGGTTCCTCTCTGGATGTCTTTCTGATCTTGAAAGAATTCTCATAATCATGCTTGGGAAATAATCCATACTTGAAATAAATATAATATCCAAAAGAAAGGTTTGCACAAATATTTCTACCCAAAGCTAAATAGTCCTCATAGTAGTGAGACATGTTCTCACATGCTTCAATAATCTCTGTCAAGTTTTTCTTAATCATTGGAGAATCAGATATAATATATTCCCCATCTAATTTCTAATAGTATTCATCATATTCATGTTTTGGTAGGCCTCCATCAACATAGAGGATTTCTTCTTCTTCATATCTTCTGCAATACATATTCTTCATACTGCTCATCATAGTCATCCTCATAGTATGACATGGCTGCAAATTTCTTCATTGAGGGATTTATGTTTACACGATGATCCAAGGAAATAACTATAATACCAATGTAATGTCCCAAGTCTTATATTCATACCTGAACACTAACTAATTCTGCAAATTAAATTAAATTTATGATATTTGAATTAAATCAACTTAGAGCACATTCAGACTAGGCAAATAAAGATTTATTGTTGGGAAAATTTGCAGACAAGGGAGTAGGAAGTGGGAAAAAAAACAAGAGTGAGTTCAGAAAATTTAATTCCTTTCACCTAAAAAATTTGTATTGAGTACTTTTCAAGTTTCAGATTCCGCTCTGCGGAAACCTTCTCCCACGCTTCTGGGTCACCCAACCGTGAAACTAGGGAAATTCCTTCCGTTCTTCTGACCAGGGGCTTGGGGAAAAGTGAAAAGGTGTTATAAGGACTTCATATATCATAAAATATTATTTGGAATATTTTCTAACAGATCTGGAGCTGTTTGGAGGATTTAGGGAAAAATTGGCAATTTCAGGCAATTTTGTCCTAGTGAGACCCTACGCAATGGAGGATCCCAAATGACAGTACATCCCTAAATAAAAAATTATATGGAGTTATTTATGGGAATTTTTGTATATCAGTGACCCATAGGAACTTATAGAGTTTTATTTGAGTGGATATAACTCCGTTTATAGCATAAATGGTAAAACTAGTCATTTAAAACTAACATTCTAGCTAGCTAGGGTGCAAAATAAGCACATAATTCGTAACAGATTGAATTTTGTATTGTATATAAAGTATAAAAGAGACTAATATAAATTCAATGAACATATAAAATCCCTCAAATAATTCCTACAACCTTTCTTATTCCTTATTCCACTCATATTTATCAATTCCCCCCATTACAATGACAAAATAAGCTTTTTATGTGAAAATGAGAAGGTACCCTTTTAGGAATAGAGTTATTTCGACCTGATGAATATAAATTATAGAGTTATATGTTTTTATACATAATATATCATTGAATATAATGACCAGTACATAAAGAGACTCCAAAATTGTTGGTAGGAGGCCTAAAACAAGTTATGACAAGTTAGTCAATTTTTTCCTCCTTTTATTATGACAAGTTTTGTCATAGCTTTTGGGCACTTTCCCTTTTCTCTCTTTTCCTCCTTTTATTATGACAACTTTTGTCATAGCTTTTGGGCACTTTCCCTTTTCTCTCTGACTGCTTTTGTCATAGAGTTTTCACTTTCTTAATCTCCTCCATTAGAAAGTTTGCTTGCCAATTGTGCCTGACATGGAAAGCTCAATTTCCACATGTTATTTGCACAATAAATATTAATGATAAATACAAATTAAATACATGCCTCAATAATATTTATTTAGAAAAAATTCCCCTAGGCTAATTAATTAATTCAACTTTGACCCCCCTTCTCATGTGTTGGGCATGGTCAACATTTTTATGTCAAAAATATGGGGACATGACATAACATAACGAAAAATCGCATCCACTGACTGCTAAGAACTCCAAATCCATACTCCAAACCAACTATTATGAAACTATGTAGGAATGTTGAACTAATATTTTAGTGTCATCTTCATTAATCTCAATGAGATGGACATGGTATCCAACCCCTCAATCACTAGTTGGATTGCTTCAACTATATATACTGGATAGAAGGGGCACATCTACAAACCCGTTACAAGGGGTACATATCCCAAGCGTGAGTAAAGAGCAGAGATATTCAATCACAAACAAATTAAAAATGATGTAAATATTTTTCAACGAGGCTCTCATGCTTCTTTTATTAAGTTCTGCGGCTTTTTACCTTTTCTGGACCCATGCTTTTCTGGAATTCAAATTAGGAATGAGTTGGTTGCTTTTTTAATTGGACCCACTTTCCTCTTCAATTTTTTCGTCACTGGATAAATGTGGATCATGTATATTTTACTAAGTTTCATTCATGATTTCTTGTTCTTACTAATCCTTTTTTAGCCTTATTAGCAAAAATATTCCTTCTTTGATTGTTTCCTGATTTCCCTACTTTTTCTGTTTTTTGGTTTCTTTTATTGATTTTAGTAGCTTTATTTCCTAATTTATTGAGGGAGACAACTCATATTTATTAACCTCTTCCTGTGTGCCTTGTTGAACCACCTAGATCACTTACAACTCATAAACAAGTATTAGAAAAAATAAATAAACCAAAATTGTGTATAAAATTTGCCTTTAGCATTTTTTTGCCCATTTTAGTGCTAGGAAAACATTAGAATTAATTTAGTTCCCAAATTGATGTTGAACACCACTTGGACCTGTTGGAAACGAATAGGTTATTGGAGTTTCCATGGATCCTCTAAGTGGGTACATTACATTCCTCCTCTTCAAAAATTGCTTGTCCTCAAGCAAATGAAAAACATGGGTGATGAAAACATGAGCACTGCCTCCAAAATGTTGATGCAATACTGCCTAAAGATTCCTATGAATCAAATAGTTTGTCTCATGGGGCTGCAATAAATTTCTCTCATAAGAAATGATATGTACATTATTCATCAAATCCAATCATGTTGTTACTCCCAGAGCATCATTGTAAAGAACAAGTTATGGAGCAAAATTGCCATGTCCCCATAATTTTGGACATAAAAGTGTTGACCATGCCCAACACATTGGGAGGTCAAAGATGCATTAATTACCTCACCTAGGGAATTTTTTCCAAATATTATTTATGAGGCATTAATTAATTAGCCTATTTTTCTAAATAACTATTATTAAGGAATGTACTTGATTTTAATTATTTCCATTAATTAATTATTGTGCAAATAACATGTGGAATTGAGCTTGCCATGTCAGGCACAATTGGCAAGCCAACTTGCCAAGGGAAGATATTAAGAAAGTGGAAACTCTATGACAAAATAAGTCATAGAGAAAAGGGAAAGTTCCCAAAAGCTGTCATAACAAAAGTAGGAACGTTTTGGAAAATGAGGGCACAATTTCCTTTTGGAGACTCAGAAAAGTTGTCAGAACAAAAGCAGGAAATTTTTGAGAAAGGAGGGTGCAGTTTCCTTTTGGATACTTAGTCTCAAAAGCAGGGAAAAGCATAAAGTTTCCAGGGATAAAATAAGAAACTCTTTGAATAAGGAGGGCACATTTTGTAAGTTAGATGGATGACTTGGACAAGAAAACATCTCCACATGGTCCTACATTCCAATTTATTGAAGGAGGGTGCATATGTGGCTAGGGTTAGGGATTCTAGGTGGATGACTTGCTATCACAGGTCACCTATTACATTTACTTGCTAAAAAATTCACCCATAGATATATTAAAGAATAATTAGAGCTCATTCACATAGTTTGGTTGACGAATTAATTGATTGATGCTATGTGAGCATAGTTTTCTGAGTGATGCACCTCAGAGATTTGGGAGATAAGCCCCAAACCTTCCTTTCCCCACTCCTTCATTCCCATTCCCATATATTTGCAGGTATGAAGCACATAATTTTCAGCCAGTGAATTCTTATCATTCATATTTTTCATCCTCCATCTCATTCAAGTCGAGATCTAGTGAATCCCAAGCTTCACCTATGCTCTCAGTCTCTCTCATGTCCAATATTGGGCCTCCTGCCCATTATTTTGATTCCTATGATGTAATGGTCAGTAAATATATTTATTTATGATGTGTATCAGCTGATAAATAATTTTATTCATCTCTTTAATTTCACAATAACTATGTTCATTAAGTTTTCATACTCTGATTTCCATGTACAAGCTTAACTAGTCATCAAAATGAAGGATTTGAGCATTCTAGTGCGGTAATAATTGAGCCTTGTTCATGGGAATGAGTTTGGAAAGTTTAATATGATGTAATAAGATGTATTAGGTTATTTCAAATGCATTTATCATGTCTAATATAGTTCTGTTACGAATTCCAATATTACTTACATGGCCTAGCTAGATTACTAGTTAAATTGGACTAGTCTAGTTTTTCTTTCAATTCAGAGAGTTATATTTGGTAATTTTCGATTTTGTAAGTTTTTATATGTCAATGATAGACCCACATACCAATATATGCTTCCATATGATAAATTCATTTAGGTGGTACATTGTTTTGGGGGCCTCCATTGTGCAATACTTCCCTAGGCCAAAATTGCCTAAAAACCCCAATTCTTTCCTAAACTCTCCAGACCTATCGAGATATGTTAAAAAATTTTCCAAATTATATTTTATGATATATTAATTCCTTATAACACATATATTATTTTCCCCAATACCCGGGTCGAAAATACTAAATAAATTTCCCTAGTTTCACGGTTGGGTGACCCATAAGTGAGGGATTAAGTTTCCGCATAGCGGACTCTGAAACATGAATGGTCCCCGATATAAAAATTTTAGGGAAAATTAATTCAATTTTATAAACTTATTTTTGGTTTCTTTCCCCTTCTATCTCACTTGCATACACATTTCTCTCCAAAATACCTTCATTTCCCTGGTAAGAAATTTACTGAGTGTTTGTAAGTGTAATATCAGAAATTTTATTTAAATTGCAGCAGTAGTTAGTGATATGATATGAATATCAGACATAATATAATTAAAGTGGTATCAGATCTCTTTCCTTGGATCATCTTGTGGAAATAAATCTCTCAGTGAAGAAATTTGCAGCCATGAGGATCCTACCATACTCTGAGCAAGACTTTGATGAGCAGTATGAAGAAGAAATTGAGTAGTATGAAAAATAATATTTGAACATCCCACATGCAGTACCTCAGGTATATTATGTAGGGATGATTTTTATGATTTCTTTCCTCCATATTATGATGAATCCATTTGGAAGAAATCTACTAGTGTTAGTGGTCAAGTGTTCAATGGGAAGAACTCTAAGAAATCTTCCTAGTATTTCATGGAATATTGTGCCTTGAAAGAAGAGATAAGGAAGGTTTTATATTTTCAAGATTTTCGTACTCTAGATATAAATAATCCATTCATATATCCCCATTGTGTGAAAAATATAAAAAATATTGCACACATGGTTTATGAAGGGTGCCAAAAAGTGGAGATTAGTTGTTTACCACCTAGAGCATAAAGGGAAAATTCGTCAAATCCATTTGATTTCCCAAGTATTAGGAGAATGTTTGGATTTAATTCTAACAGAGTGTCCAAGATATGTGAGTTGAGGAACACTCAAGATGAAGAAGCCTCAATTTCCTTGAAATAAGAGGAAGAGAATCCATATGCAGATGAAGACCCAACATAAACAAATCTCATGGTTGGTAGTGTGGAGAATGAATGCACTTCCAATTTCTTTGTGGGTGATCTCTAGATCACTGATAGAGATGTTGGCTCATGTATGGGTGAAGAGAAACCTTTTTTATTAGATCCAAAGGGATTTTACAAATCAGAATTACAATTACCTTTGGAGCCACATAAGGAAGAAGAAAACATGGCCACGCCGCTTGGGTGTGAACCATAAAATTTGGTGGAGGAGCAGGCCACCTTAGTATCACTCAGGGAAGATGGTAATATGAAGAACATGGATAATAAGGTCTCTGATTTTTTCAGAATCCATGATTATTTGCAGACATATGATTCATGGGATATTGAAAAGATTGCACTTTCCTATGAGGACTACATAATGAAGGACAATGGTCAGAGAAAATAATTCACTCCTAGTTTCTCTATTGGTGGACACCAAATCAGTGTAGAGGAGGGTGATAATGTTAATTATGATAAGATATATTTTGGATCAGATACAAAATAGGAAGAAATATCATATATGAAGTCATCATCTGAACTTCCTAATGAGGTGGAAGACAAGCCCCCACCAGTTGGGTGTGAATGAGGAAAATTGAAGGAGAAAAATATGATTCAGAAAGATGAACACAATTCAGATTTGTGCACTCTCTTGAAGCAAGATGAAGTTGTGGCCACATCAGAAGTGAGCCTTGAAAATGGTAAGAATTCACATCCCCTTATCATCAGTGAGGAGGTCCATGAACCACCTATTATTGCAACTAGGAAGCATGAAATAAGGATTCATGAAGAGAAGCACAAGTTACTGCAAGGTATTTACAGTAAATGAGAAGGACAATTTTCCCATTATCATACAGAGAAACATGTTGAATCCATGGAAGAAATGAATGAAGTAATTATTGGAGAGGACTGCGCAACAAAAGACAGTGTGTCCATTCACTTGATCCTACCATCAGTGATGTAGAAAAACAATCCAGAGGGATGAGAAACACTCTGGACATGGTTGGAAGAGTGCCTACTGAAAGGTGCTCAAGTTTTGCCAAGAAATATACTAAGGGATGTCCATATATCTATGTTGGTGACATATATATTTCACTTGAATAAAAGGTTCCAATATCAACTACCACTTCACCACTAGAGTTCCATGAAATTGGTCCCAGAGAGAGGGAAGAAAAAGAGTTTCATCCGCAAGAACCTCATTTTATTGTAGGGTCATTGAAGATGAGTGAGTGAAAAATCAAAGAGGCCCTACACACTCTCCATAGAAGCTCTACATTGATGACAAATATCTGTTGCAATTTGGAGGAGAAATCTTCCATTGAAGACATGGAGAAGTTTTAGAAGGCCATGAAAAGCACCAAAGGTAATTTTCTGCAATTGCTTTCTAATAGAGACAGTCTGCTTGACCTTGTGGAGTTATTGTATGGAGAATCCTTGAAGGATGAAGAATATATATGCATTATTACACAAGAATTATTGACCACCCAAGATTCCTTAAAGAGAACTCAAGGTGCACTCTAGGAATCCAAGATGGAGATAGAAAAACTTCATGAGAAGTTGCAAATATCTGACCTACCCTCCTACACACCATTCAACCATCTTCACAAGGTTGATTGTAGACTTGAACATATGGAGGAATATCATGATATGGTGGATCATGAGATGCATTTGTTTTTGCATGTTCTTGAGAATTGTGCAAACAAGCCTGATTAGAACCAAGCACTTGACCTTTTCCAAAGAAAACTGGAGTTATTTTATGGAGAGAGTCTCTTCTCTAGGGAAGCTACAAATGAGCTCACCTCAGTTGGATCAACCATTAAGGGAGAAGAGGAAGCCATAATTTGGGAAGATAAGTATTACAGATATCTGATTCATAGTTCTACCCACACGTCTATTTTAGCCTTATCAAGTGAGAATGAAAATTTGGAGAAGGAATTTTCATTGTTGGCGCAACAGGAAGAGTTGGAGGATTTCCTAGGTGATCATGATGCCTAATTAAATGGGCCATCACCCTCCCAGCATCCGCTTAGGAAAATATTGGTGTCACTTGATGCCATTCATCCACATATCACACAAATGGAGTGTTCTTGCCAAAAAATATCTGCACATGATCAGTGGAAGGTAGATAAGCAAGCAAAATTCCAAGAGAAGTTGTTGAGGAAAATATATTGCATAAGGTGGTGTTTATGGAGGATATATACACAGTTGGATAAATGCTTGCATCCTTTGACCAGTGGCAGAGATTTGATCCATTGGAATTGTTCACATGGACCTTTTGGTAGGAGTGTCGGTACCTTCTCATGTTGGATGAGGGGACACTTATCTATATTTCTTGCTTGCATTCTTGGAAAAAAATAGCGATACACCATCTTATTGTAAGAAATTTGGGAATATATGGTTGTGGGAGGATGCCCATAATTGTCTTGGGACATGGGACCCACACCTATGTCATTGCAACAACATCATTGCGAGATTCAATGTTGATGTGCATCAAGCACATAAAGAACTTTATGTAGGGTGGGGAAATCTCACAGATTTACAATTTTGCATTGAGAATTTCCAATTTTTAGTGCAATGGTATGATTTACACATCATGAATATCATTTCCTATGATGATAAATTTTCATGGTGGATACTAATGTTTGGATACTTACAACTAAGGAAATGCGATCTAGTCATATTTTTTTTCTGATAAGTTGTGTTGGAAGGCATTCTCATTGAAGGGGGTGAAATGTAAGCAATGTGACCCTTACATTGATCGTTTTTGGAGAAAATTTACATGATGGCTTGATGGATCAAGTCAACTTTTTTTTTTTCACATGAGTTCATGCTCCAGTTCTCCTACATGGTGGACAAATTTGCAGCACTCCAGAGTGCTTCTACTTGAGGACAAGCAGATTTGGGAGGGGAGGACTATCATGTCCCCACATTTTTGGACATAAAAGTGTTGACCATGCCCAACACATTGGGGGGTCAAACATGCATTAATTACCTCACCTAGGGAATTTTGTCCAAATATTATTTATTAGGAATTAATTAATTAGCATAGGGAAATTTCACTAAATAATTATTATTAAGGAGTTTACTTTATTTTTATTTTTCCATTAATTAATTATTGTGCAAATAACAAGTCGAATTGAGCTTTACATGTCAGGCACAATTGGCAACCCAAATTACCAAGGAAGGAGATTAAGAAAGTGGAAACTCTATGACAACATAAGTTAGAGAGAAAAGAGAAAGTTCCAAAAAGCTATGACAAAAGCTGTCATAACAAAAGCATAAAAGTTTTTCCAAAGGAGGACGCAGTTTCTTTTTGGAGACTTAGAAAAGCTGTCAGAAAAAAAGAAGGAAATTTTTGACAAAGGTGGGTGAATTTTACTTTTTGAGACTCAGTCTCAAAAGCAGGGAAAAACATACATCTTTCAAGGATATAAGAAACAACTCTTTGACTAAGGAGGGCGCATTTGTTAAGCCAGATGGATGACTTGGTCTTGGATCACCAAATTGACACTCTTTGCATCTCTTTGCATCCTCCAAATACATTTTTTATCTCTTCATTTGATCCTTTGACCCCATAAATTTCTTTATATTTTCACATATCTACCCAAATACCCAGCAAGTATACAAAGGTATGATAATTCATCAAAATCCTTTGATTTCCTTTGATTTAATGCTTAAATATAATTCTTGAAGGATTCATGACTAATTATATTATATTTCTGCAACATACTTTGATTTCTGCAGCATACTTTGATATTCAGCAGTAGGTTAGCTATTATGAAGATTGTCCATACCTCAGATGTGGCCAGCTCGTTCAAACAAAACCAAGTTCATCCAGCTTAATTCTCGTTGATGACTCATGTATAATCAATGAAATCTTCATCTCTAGGCACTACATGCCATAGAGATGAAGATATGCTATTAGATGACAAATCAAAGCATCTTTTGAAGCATAAGAAGGGCATTATGAAAGCAGTTGTATCATTAATAGATGATAGAGTTTGCTACTAAGAAATCAAGATTAGTTATCTCATTTCCTGAGCTATAAAAATCCATGGCTCGAAAATGTAAGGGACAAATATCTATGCATAAATACAATGAATAGTTAATAGAAGGATTGCGCTGCCTAAGTGATGGTTTTTTAGAAATTGAACAAAGGTCAATTCATACAATGTTGTTCTTATTATAATAATACCTATGTTTCTTTAGACTGTAATTTGATTTGTTTTCTTTTATTAATGATTTCTTCATTTTAGAATTATGGTTGTATATTAGAGTTCAGTCTACAAGTCGTTTAAGGACTTGTGGATTTCTTGGCAAGGATCCACCAAGAAGACCATAAGCGCTTCTTTTGTAATTTTTTTTTATATAGCATAATTGTTATTTTTTGTTTCCATTAGAAAATAGAATTGTAGTTAGCAAGACTGTTAAGTGGTTGTAGAAAGTAGATTGACAGATATTTGAAATCAATCCTTTTATTGTGTGATGATTAATGAAATAATGTGCACAACATTTGCTAGTTTAGGACACGAGCTCAGATGTTAGGGTAGATTGATTTAAAAGAATTGTTTTGAATTCTTAGTATTATAGATTTGATTCGTTTTGTTGTAGCTGTAAATCCTAGTTTAAGTCATACATTGCTTCCATAAAATTGGGTTTCTAATGAAAACAAACTTAGTTGTATTTTCTTCTAAATTATAGAATATGTAGATTGCATTCATTTTTATTATGGTTTAAGCTTTAAGTTAATTCAGTTCTATCTTTTTGCAAGATTTAATTTCAGAATATAGCTTTAGATTTTAATAATAGGGTCCTCTGCAAATTACATTTATTTTGTTGTATTTACAAAGTGCAAGTTAATTTAGAATAGTTTCAATCATAGAAGTATCCCATTTTAAAGATTAGGGTGAACAAGTAAGATCTATACTAATATTAAACTTCTTAAAAGGAAATTCATTAATCTAATAAGAGCTTTGAGGTATTAAATGATACATCGATTTCCTGGTTCATTTTCTGTCAACTACTTGGTTTTTTGTGTCAATATGTAGTTTTCTGCTCGTTTAATCCTAGTTCATTTTCTGTCACTTACTTTGCTTTCTGTGTCAATATGTAGTCTTCTGCTTATTTAGTCTCTTTTCTTAATTATGTTATAGTTCTCATTGGTTTATGCTTTAGTATTAGAATTATTTTGAAGATAGCTTGAATGGTATTTTCATTTCTGCAATTAGAATAGAACTTGAATTTGAATGTTTTGTAGATCTTAGATGTGAGAGTATTTAGTTAGCATTAGGATTTTAAATTTAAATGAGTTTGATGACCAATAGATTAGGAGTATTAGTATTAAGCATAATATCTAGATTAGAGTAAATCATCTTAAAGTAGATTAGATTAGGATAAGGCCCTAATCTTGCACATACAGTGCTTGTGCCTCAAAGTTTACCTCCCTGGGTTGACATTTTATGAAGGATATTTGTAGTGATATATTTACCCAACATTTTGGCGTCGTTGTTGTGGAGGTGCTAAAGAAATTGGAGTATAGGTAGATAGGGTGCTTTTACATTACACAACAATGGGGAGGGGAGCACGGTAAGATGAGAGGTAAGAACCAGCGCATCCACTATAGTGGGCTATCCCAAAGCCTTGTTGTTCTTCTTCCACAAATTTGTTCTTATGCAAAGTTTGATTTATTTAGGGCATGTTTCCCTTTTTGCAAATATAGATAGTTTACTCTCAAATAGTTTAATTTCAGGCATATATGTTTTTTTTTGAAATCTAGGTAGTTCCCTTCCTACAGTTACTTTTGAGGCAAGTGTTTTTTCCTTTCAATAGTATGCAAGAATATTTTTTCTTTAGTAAAAGTAAGATTTCTTTTAAATAGGAATGTTTTTAAGTTTATGGTTTCATAGTGTAGAGTTGGATTGCTTTCATTTCAATATTAGTTTTTGATTGCATATTAGATTATTTCATATTAGGACAACACTTAATTTCAACATAGTTTCTTTGATTTTGAGTTAATTTTACAGTTTGCATTTGATTTCCTGCATGCATAATTTTCTACAAATAGTTTAAATTAGTTTTAAAATTCGAACCTTAAAAACATTTGGGTGCTGTAAGAACCATGTTACTGACCCACCTGTGAAGCAGGACATTTGAATAAGTACAAGTTTAAGGATGTTCAAAAATTTGTTGAGTAGAGAAGGGATTATTACTACAAGGGGTTTATTTAATCCTTGTTGCAGTATCAGGTCCATAACTGAAGAAGAATCCATCTTCCAAAATGGGAAACAAATCCATAAGGATTCTCAACATGAAGATCTTGATCTATATATTTATTCTTCCTCATTTGATGAGGGAGCTCAAGAATCATGGAAAGCAACTGAAGAAGAACAACAACTGGAACCTGAAATTACAAAATTCCTTGCTTTCCTGGTACCAGAGGAATAATATCAACTTGGATTAGAAATAAAAGATACTAAAAGAAGAAGCCAAACAAATCAAGAATCGATTAAGATATGGAGTAAGACAGTTTCTCAGTTCCATCCTTTTACTTTTCAACAATTTTTGAAATCCATATCATATGAAAAGTTGGTTCCTCATATCAGGGTATTTGTTCATATACGTTATGTGAACAATAATGTTTTAGAAATCCTGATTTATAGGTGGTTACACTGGAAGTATGCATACACTTGAAAGAATATTTATACTTTCAGTAGCATAGGGTAGTTTAGGAAATAAAAAATAAAATAAAGAGAAAAAGGTAAAGAGAAAAGTAAGCTTTACTGTGAAAACAAGTTGTTTGGCACAGTCTAGCAAGGGTCTAGTTAGAAAATCAGGTGACTGGCGAGCTAGACTCCATAATAAAGCTTGTTGGTGGTGTCTAATTCATTTCTGCAAAAATATATTTTGTTTTGTGCTCAACTGGATGATGGGAGATTTATTAAGGCTCTCCTTCCAGCAAGTTTCAACCCATCAACTTCAAAACATTTTATGGGTCTGAAGCTTGAGACATTTTTAGGTACCTTGGAGCCTATATGCCTCAATGTCAAGCATCCTTGCCATTTTCTAAGGAAATCCATTATGTTTATGGGAAAGCGAATTCTACAGTTCATTCGAATCCAACAAATCTATTCATGACTATTAGGATGTACCAAGCGCCTTGATTTCCATGAACATTAAGGGTGGAATATCTTGCATTGGTTAACAACTCTCTTCATTGGTTGGTAATCCAATGATTTCTATCTATGTTCAACATCAACAAAATTCATTCATATAGGTATATTTTCACAAAGAGAAGGACGTGGATGAAGACCTTGCAGTTCTTTACTCTATGATCATGGATAATTTTTGGTAGTTGCAGCTTTCATTTTGGGTACAGAGTAGTCTATTCCTCTATTTTCTACAAAAATCTAGTCACATTTAGCACAATGGAAAACCTATCAAAAGAAACATTCTCAGTTTTGTAGCAGCACAATATTTGGGGGAAAAGCAAGAGCAGCTTGTCACAGAAATTCCATTCTATCACAGTAACGACAACATGTAGCAGAAACTCCTGACATCCAGATTATCTCTGAAGAACTTGGTCCTGTAAGGTAAAATTGATCTAAGGTAACGATCCTTTATTTGAGATATGTTTATTGCATTAAATTTAAGGAATTTTTAGCATGGATTATACTTACATACTTTCTAATCCTATTCCCTCATATGATTTAGACCATACTCTTACTTATCATCATCATTCTACCTTTGGTTGTCATCATACTTTTACCTTTTCGAATATAAATCCTTTTTACCCTACCTCTGTTTGTCATCATTTGACAACCATACTTATACCTTATAAATAGATCTTCATCTCTATGGCACATAGTGCCTAGAGATGAAGATCTTATCACCTTAAAAATATATGATTACGTTTCTTCTATCCATGCAACCCTCGATTCATCCCTTTATGTTTTCATACACACCAATGCATCATTGCTCTTGCAGTTCAAAATCTTCATATGTGCCATGCATTTCAATGATCATTAAGTACGAAGATTATGAATTACCATTACATCCAAATCATTAGAAGTCTCGGGAAACTCCGTTGAGACTTATTATATGCCTATCCAATAATCTTCATTATTTTCCCAGTTTATGTTTCATCCTCTGTTTTCTATCCAAGTTATAGTCTCAGAGCACATTATGGGGAAGAAGGGAGTTGAACACCATGAACTGAGTTCTGTCTCTATGTTAGAAGGTTTTCCTGAATTCAATGCATGCAAGGAAATATTTGAAGGCATATGGTATCAATTTTTCCAAAAATTTCAAGGGTATGATGACGAAATTACACTGAAATTCGCCTAGGGATTTGATGGGAAATTCATGCACATTGATGATTTTATCATGGCAGTTTCTGAGAAAATAGTTGCTTGTGCCACTAGTCTACATTGTCATGGGGAGCGTTGGTTTAAAAATAAACCCATAAAGTGTGTAGTTTGTACCAGGTTTTTAAAATAGGAGCATCAGTCTACAAGATGGAAGAAGGGTTTTCCTCGAGATTGGATGCAGGATGAATGGCACAATGTGCTCTATGTATTACATAAATATTTGCTTTCTGAAGGAAGGTATGTCACCACTTTGAATTACCATGTCCGTCTACTTTTTCATTTTGAAGCCGAATTGGAAATGAATTTCCTGTATTTTCTACGCAAAAGTTTAGCTAAGATGCCAAACGGGTTCAGAAGCACTCTGGCAATCCTTACAACATCCTCTACCATCATGGTTTTATTAAAATCCTTACTGAAGATGAATTGCATATTCATAAGGATACCTGGGCTAATTTTGTGGACAGAGTTCGAGGTCTCCCTTCATCCACAAGTCCTCATTTTCCACACATTCAAGTCTCTCCTCAGACTAAAGGTTGAAAATTAGAAGTCGTTCCTGACCCAGAGCCAGAACCACCCCTAATTGAAATTTTCTCCTCTGTATTACGGAAATCCAAAAGGAAATGACCTCAGCCGAAAATGCCCAATGTCGTAGAATCCACAATGTCGCGGAAAGCCACCAGAAGTATGACAAAACAACTTGTTAAACCCTCTAATCCATCCCTCAATGTGCATTCGTCTGTTTTGATTGGCCTGGAAGAATCCCTTGATTCATATCCAAATTTTCTTGAGAAGAAAAAGAAAAATAATACTCCAAGTCCACTCCCTCCATCGCCTCCTCAGAAATTTGATTTCGTATATAATGAACCTTCCGATTTTATTCTTCCTGATTTTGGTTTTGAGCCTGTAGACCCTTATCTGCATGAAAAACCTCTTGTTTCATAATATGTCCATGTGGAATATAATCCTGAGCTGTTTAACCCTCAACAGTTTGACTACAGGACTCCTGATGATAATTCACCTACATAAGAACCATGTGGTGAACATATGCCTGACGTTTCGTCCACCTCAGCTATACCTTCAGTAATTTCCTAACTACAGAAGAAAAATGAGAAGATTAAGAAGCTTAAAGAAGTACTCAATTCATACGAACAATCCCAACAAGAAAAATACCTATTGATTGCAGAATCTAAGAAATATAATGAACAATGGAGAAATTATAGTCTTAAGCTCCTACAGAAGAATGAGAAGTTGAAAGGAAAACGTGATAAAGTAGTTGTGAAAATAAAACGCCTTCATAAATTAGTGAGGAATTGGAGAGTTAAGTCCTCTAAGCACTTATCACATATCAGTATGTTAATAAAGAAATTGAAGGAACGATTAAATCCAGCAAGTAGAAAACTGAACATCGTGGTCAATGCAGCATAAACCCTGTCAGTGGTATTGAAACTTAGTTTTGAAATTTTGAAGTTTATAACAGGTATGTTTGCATGAGGACATGAAAATATGCAGGCGTGGGAGAGAGAGTTTCCAGAGAACAGGATAGTGAAGAATTGGATATCATTGACAATACATCATAAATTTTGTCAGAAAGATTGGAAATCAGTTTTGAAAATTTTTGAAATTTTGAAAAGGCATGTTTCTATGAGGACATGCAAATACACAGGCATGGGAGAGTGTTGGATCAGAAAATTGACACTCTTTGCATCTCTTTTCATCCTCCAAATACACTTCTTATTTCTTCATTTGATCATTTGACCCCATAAATTCCTCTATATTTTCACATATCTACCCAAATACCCAGCAAGTATACTAAGGTATGATAATTCATCAAAATCCTTTGATTTCCTTTGATTTAATGCTTAAATATAACTCTTGAAGGATTCGTGACTAATTATATTATATTTCTATAGTATACTTTGATTTCTGCAGCATACTTTGATATTCAACAACAAGTTAGCTATTATGAAGATTGTCCATACTTCAGATGTGGCCAGCTCGTTCAAACCAAACCAAGTCCACCTAGCTCAATTCTCATTGATGAATCATGTATAATCAATGCAATCTTCATCTCTAGGCACTACGTTCCATAGAGATGAAGATCTACTATTAGATGACAAATCAAAGCATCTTTCGAAGCATAAGAAGGGAATTATGAAAGAAATGGTATCATTAATAGATGATAGATTTTGTTACTAAGAAATCGGGATTGGTTATCTCATTTCATGAGCTATAAAAAGCCATGGATCGAAAATGTAAGGGACAGATATCTATGCAGAAATACAATGAATAGTTAACAGAAGGATTGTGCTACCTAAGTGTTGGTTTTTCTGAAATTGAACAGAGGTCAATTCATACAATGTTGTTCTTTAGTATAATACATATGTTTCTTTAGACTGTAATTTGATCTGTTTTCTGTTATTAATTATTTCTTCCTTTTAGAATTATGGTTGTAGCTTAGAGTTTAGTCTGTAAGTCGTTTAAGGACTTTATGGATTTCTTGTAAAGGATCCACTAAGAATACCATAAGCCCTTCTTTTGTAAATTTAATTCTTCTATAGCATAATTGTTATTTTCTATTTCCATTAGAAGAGAGAATTGTAGTTAGCAAGACTGTTAAGTAGATGTAGAAAGTAGATTGACATATGTTTGAAATCAGTCCTTTTATTGTGTGATGATTAATGAAATAATGTGCACAACATATGCTAGTTTAGGACCCGAGCTCAGATGTTAGGGTAGATTGATTTAAAAGCATTTTTTTAAATTCTTAGTTTTATAGATTTGATTTGTTTTGATGTAGCTGTAAATCCTAGTTTAAGTCATACATGGCTTCTGTAAAATTGGGTTTCCTATGAAACAAACTTAGTTGCATTTTCTTCTAAATTATAGAATATATAGATTGCATTCATTTTTATTATGGTTAAGATTTAAGTTAATTCAGTTCTATCTTTTTGTAAGATTCAATTTCAGAATATAGCTTTAGATTTTAATAATAGGATTCTCTGCAAATTACATTTATTTTGTTGTAGTTTCAAAGTACAAGTTAATTTAGAATAGTTTCAATCATAGAAGTAGCTCATTTTAAATATTATGGTGAACAAGTAATCTATATACTAATATTAAAATTCTTAAAAGGCAATTCATTAATCTAATAAGAGATTTGAGGTATTGAACGATACAGGGAAACATCTCCACGTGGTCCTACATTCCAATTTGCTCAAGGAGATCACATATGTGGTTAGGGTTAGGGCTTCAAGGTGGATGAATTGCTCTCATATGTCACATATTTCGTTTACTTGCTAAACAGGTCACCCAGAGATCTATTAAAGAAAAATTCGAGCTCATTCACACAGTCTAGTTGATGAAATAATTGATTGATGCTATGTGAGCATAGTTTTCTGAGGGATGCACCTCAGAGATTTGGGAGCACTAGTTTAAAATGAGAGATTAGTGACAAAAAAAATGACCAAAATTCACATATCAATGACCACTTTTGGTTTGGTGATCGTTGGTGGCTAATTTACGGTCTTTTATTACACGACCAAAATTTGTCATTTTTATTTTGGTCATTTATAGGTTGTCAGTTGGTCATTAATTTGGTCATATATTTGAATCAATGACTTAATATATGACCACATTTAGGACCAAATTAATGACCATATGCCAAACTAGAATATGACCAAATTTGGTCGCGTAATAAAAAACCGTAAATTAGCCCCAAAAACTGCTTTTTGGTCATTGATATTCGAATTTTGGTCATTTATATCTCATTGTTTGGTCACGTATCTCTCAATTTTTAGTCTTTTTATATGTAAATTTTGGTCATTCATCTCATTTATTGGTCACTAATTTAGTCATTTTTAATCGTTTTATGTGTGGTTATTATATTTTAGTAGTTTTAATGGTGTCCATTATTAATGAATATTAATTTTTAATATGATATTATGTTTAAATTAAAAAAAGAATCATACACTATTGATAATCATTTAATACACGTGTGAATAATGCAATGTCACATTAATTAGTTAACTACAACACTTATAAATAATTTAAAGTACAACCATATATGTTTTAAGCTGCACATATTATATTATATGAAATGCCAAGTATTACAATAAATATGAGTTTTCTCAAAAAATATCTCTAGATAACTTTATATGAAAATAATCTAGTACAGCGATGAATTTTCAAAATATTACAATGGCTGAACCATCCCACTTGTACTTGGTTGCTAAGCCATACTTAGATCTCGCAACAACTTCAATTAACCCATACTTAGCAGCTTGAAAGCCTCATCAACAGGCTCTTCAGACTCAATGGAAAATCATCAGCAACATGCTCTTCATACTCAATGGCCCACTTAGTTAAGTTCACTCCTGCAAAATCCAATAAAAAATATCGCTTGTAAAGTAGAAAAACAATGAACTGTTATGATGAAAAACAAACAAATCAAAGAATTCCAAAAAAACGCACAAAACAATAAATGAATAGCCAAAAAAGGTTATGACGAAAAGCACACAAATCATAGAATGTCTCAAGGAACCCATTGAAATTTTGCTGAAGATTGTTGGTCCTTTCCTCAAGTCTTGCTTTATATGCTTATTGTTTTTTAGGAAGAGGGATTCCTGCAACTATGGTTTTCTTTTATTTTGCATATTGACAACTTAGCTTCTTCAGAAAAATAGTTTTTTTTCTCAGATATCAAAGAGAAAACTGCAACCATTAAACAACTGAGATCTTGCAATGCACATCATTTATAATGAAAATAATTAATCAAACTAAATAGATAAAACAATCCACATTCCATAATATTGGATTAAGATAGTGGAATAAATCAATACCTTATTCAAATTTTGTTTTATACACCCAAACGAAAACTAGACCTGCAAGTCACACATATAAAAACACACCCTATGATTGTGCTTGATCTATAAGCCTCTGTCATAGATGAAAATCAATGAGACCTCACACACACTTTCTCTTAGGAGGAGATTCTATTTTTCCTCCAATTGTGGAACCTTCTCATGCACATGATCAACTTAGATTATCATGTGTGGGTACCACATTTAGACTTCCAATCGTCATGCTGGTAACCATTCTAACGGTTCGGGGAGAAGCAACTCTAGTAGTTCCAGAAAAAATCAGTCCAATATTTAAACATGAACATCAGGGCATTGAATCCAAGAATAATAAAGCAAATCTTGCAAATGTAGTATGTGGAAAGGAAAATCAATATGTTCCTTCTTTAGTTGGTTCTATTTTAAAAGGATCACGTTGTTTGAACTCTAACAACGCAACAATTTTAGAAGCAAAGGATTCAATATCTAGAAAGGAAACACTTTTGGAAAGGAATTATACTTTGGAAGTTGTAGAAGCCAGACAAAATACCAGGCTTCCATATTCTGCTGGTGAGCAACCTATTAGCATTGGATCTTTGTGAAAGCTTCCCTCTACATGGAACTCA
Source organism: Pseudotsuga menziesii (assembly GCA_001517045.1). Classification (NCBI taxonomy): domain Eukaryota; kingdom Viridiplantae; phylum Streptophyta; class Pinopsida; order Pinales; family Pinaceae; genus Pseudotsuga; species Pseudotsuga menziesii. Next base: position 214,140 of record LPNX010533564.1, on the reverse strand, counting down.
GATGGGATGAAAAATGGAAGTATAGCCACACAAGGTGCTGCTAGCAATGGGCCGCAAGGTGTTTTACCTATGAGTAATGTATGTATATTGGATCATACTAATAGTGGGAATAAGACTTCTATACATTTGAGTATTGTTGTTTCCAGTGAAGGGCACAAAATTGTTAAACACTTGGGAAATAGGGATATGCTGAGTCATGAGCATGGAAAAATACATTCTCCTGCTAAGGAAATGCCAGATAAACACTTGGGAAACAGGGATATGATGAATCATGAGCATGGTAAGGGATATTGTCCTACTAAGGAAATGCCACGTGGTAACAAAATAAATCAGGGTGCTACTAATGTGTATCAAGTTGATGAAGCCTCCTTGGCCATTCATACTAATATGATTAGCCATGTGACATATTTGGGGAATAATGATACTAACCTTTCATCCTCGGGAAATTTCTCTTTAATAGCTCAGAATCCTGGAAATGGAAACTCCTTACTCTCTAAAGACAATGCAATTCTGGGAGTCTCATCAAAGATAATTGAACCTGGTAGTCTATCTAATCTGATAGAGGAGTGCAATTATTTGTTGTGAAAGCAGGATTCAAAGATTCTTTTACATAGTAAAAAGGTGAAACTTTGGAAGTAATACCTGAGTCTTTTGATAATCATGCCATTGGAACGGGGGAACTTGCTACTTAGAGCTCTTAATGTTTCAAGAAGGAAAAATTGCTTAAAAAAGAAAAAACGGTATATTCTCAAGTCCAAGAGCTCATCTTGGAGGAATTCTATGAATCTAATGAAGCATTGTAAAATATTACTTACATCACAAGATACTTTTGTACCTAAAAGGAAAAAGAGGACTACTTTAACTGCTCAAGAAACAACACTTGTTGGAAATAAACTCGGAAGTAATGTTGCAAAGAGTATGTCAAATGGCAAGCATTTCCTTGATTATTGCAAGGATGTTGAGAAATATGCATTGAAGGCATTTCCCATTCAAAATGACTGTGTGCTTATCAAAGCTGAGGAAAGTACCATTCAATCCCGTTTGCATCTTGGGTTTGCTCAATACAATTCCAGACAGATTTGTACAAAATATGGTTTGGGTGAGGCAGAAGAATTAAAAGAGAACATTGGTCAATATTGGTTACCTAGAAGAAAGCACATACAAGGTGTCAAAAACTAAATCATAACCAATGTGAATTCTAAGTCAAGAATATTTTCATAGTCAATTAAAGAAATGATGAAAAACTTACAAACAAACCCTTTACCTTATTGAGGCATAAGAAGCATAATTCTAGTAATATGACTCTCTTGTGTCTGAGGACGGTTGACAAATTCCTGCTTAACATATCCTATAAACATGATAAAAGAGAAATCATATAAAAATTGGGAAATTCCACGTTTAATCATATCCTGGCACACTTAAGATAAGGAATCATGCCCATAGATATAAACCAATGATAAAGACCAACCTGATTCAAGGTTAGTGTTCCTGTTTTGTCACTACAAATTTTTGTAGCAGAACCCATAGTCTCACATGCTGACAACCTTCATACCTAGAATGGGGTGAATTTTTATATGTTGAAAGACCAATCACCCATCCATCCATAGTAATAAATTATTGTGAATCAGATACTAACCAAAGCCTTGTCTACCATCATATTCTTCATTGAATAAGCTAAACTTTCAATAAAATGACAAGAAAACATGTTAAGAAGCGAAACAACACTCTCAAATAAATCATAGAAAGTCACTAGATATTAATTTGAATAAGATTAATCTAGAAAAACTTCTGCAGTTAATCATACGTCAAGGTGATTTCCAATGGAAGTCCTTCTGGAACTGCAACAACGACAATGGAAACCTACAAACAAATACTTCCTTTAGTATTTCTCTTCTATACATTTTCATATAATCCTGGGACATGACACTACTCAACATTTTTGTAAACAAATACAATTGATTTTATACAAACTATGCATTTGAGCATAATACTGACAAGATACTGAAAGTATGACATGCTGACCTACCACAATCGAGAAGATGTTAACAATTCCATTAATTGTGTCTCCAACCTTGGTATTTCCTACTTGAAACATGGGTTTCCCATTGGAGTCTTGTGTATTTCCTATAAAAATATGATAAAATAGAAAACAAACTACAGTCAATACAAAGCGGCAGTGAAAAACACAAATAATTTAGAGTAAGCAGCCAAAGGTAGTACAGTATCACTTACCTAATCAAGAGAATGAAAAAAACTACAACTGCCACTGTAAGTCCAAACTTGCCAATAAAAGTTGCAACACCATTGAGGGGGACCTATTATAAACAGGGACTCTGTGAGTGTGAAATTTGTGATAATACCACTCATGGAAAACTTTGAATGCATGGCTATGCATCATATGTTTGCCAACATGTCCAAGAATGCTCAATTCGTATCTTCAAATGCAAGAATATCTATGGATTCAATGATCATAGAGAACAAAGAAGGAGCCTTTGTCCATCAAGATCTAGTGGATATGGACATGATCGAAAGCAACCAGGAAGCCCATCGCTCTCCTCAAGAGCAAGATGAAGCATACGTTAGGCATATTTTTTAAAACAAACTTTCAATTGTTATGTACTGCAAAATATATTTAGTATTGGGAGTTTTTCACAGGATTTAAACAATGAAAATATAGTTAATCCTCTGTGAAGGACATAAAAGGTTTTCGAGTAGTTTTATAGAAAAAAATTTGGACAATTTTTTAGGATAAGACTGGAATTTCCACTTCTTTTGTCTATAATATTATGCTGACCAGTGAGGCCACAACACTTTTATAATACAAATATATAACCATTTCTTCCCAAAAAAAAAAATTACCACTGTTAAATGATTTAATGATTCATAATTATGGCCGTGTAAATATATGCTTGTCATGTTGAGGACAAAAAAATACTTGCATCATATGATCCATCCCGACTATGCTTTTAGTTTGAAACATATGACTAGAAGAGTCTTTATATTCTAAATTACATTAAAATAATATAACAATAGGTAGATTACAAAGACACCTTACATGCCACAAATCATCCAGAAAACCGTTAAACAAGGTTGAAACCTAGTTGAACATCAATTGCAATCATTTACTTCTAATATATAGCATTCATCCTTCTAAGTATAATGATTCTTTGGCCAATTGTCGGAATTTCCTACTCCAAGCACATACAAACATCACAGAGACAATAGAGTGCACTACACTTGGGCAAGAGACAGACAACATCTTACATGTTAGGACTCAGGATTGAAGTAAAAACTAGCACAAAAACAATAGGGCACACTTCACTTGCACATGTGACAAGTGACATCTTTTATGTTAAGATTGAAGTAAGAATTAGCTCTACAATTGTGTAAATGGGGAATGAAGCTGAAAGGCCATTAAAGTTAATAACGACTTCAATTGTAATGATCTTGAATTTAGAGTTAAAAATATCTTTCTGAATATGGATACAAACAAAAAAACTTTGATCTTTTACATTCACCTTTTACATCTATTTCTTGTCTAGAATTTCAGACAATGTAAGGTATACTTCACATACTACTATTATAATTTCCAACAGTTTTAGAACATGAAGAGCAACTTCTCCTCTAATTCCTGCTAATCCCCTAGACCGTTGCCTACTTGAAAAATTAGTAAATAGACACTATCCTAAATAAAGATAGTTTGTGAAAATGCCAATCGTGTTCTTACAAAAGCTTAAGAAAAGCAAAATATCTTTAGGAGTAATATCTAATTTGAAATTTCAAATGACCATTTTCTATACCTCCTCACTTGCAATATTTCTTGTAGGCATAAAAAAACCATTATAGTTCATAATCATTTCCCATGTCATGAGACAAAATTTCAATAAACTTCCCCTATGGTTAAATAATCAAATAAAAACACACAATTTTACAGACGTTTCTATGACATACAACCTGAAACAACTATTTGTGACTACTAAGAAATGAAAAAAATTGAGGTAACTGCCAATCCAAGATGTTACGTAGAGGTGCATGGAGAAAATCTCCAGTATCTCTCATAGTAATAGGTGAATTTAACCACTTAGGTGCTTGAAAGCTATCTAAAGGGCTTCCTTCATGATGAACATTTTCCGATAGAGTTCGCTGATGGTTCCAAAAATGAGAACTCAGGACTCTGTTCCCTCTATTGTTTGATGAGAGAGTCCTATGAAATTGCATAGAACTGGTAGAGTCCCGTATCATCTTCTGCATGTAACTTATTGTCCCAATGAGGGTGAATTGAAGGTGAGAAACCCCCATTTGTCCGCCAATGTGATTCTCTCCGACCAAGTGGTCATCTATCATTGTAAAGTGGCAACTCTTGTGGCCTTGTAGCCACACAACAGACAGACCCCATATTGGTTTGGTTGTACTACGGTACTACCCACCAGTTAAAGTAATGTTGGTACAGCAAAATATTCACTTCATTCTTATAAGAAATAAAATGAAGGGAGGTTTCATGTTATAAAGCTCAAAATCCAATGCCAGGATTTGCTAACTACCACCATAGGTGACAAAATATTATTGGAATTATTTTTTCAAAAACATATCTATACTAAATGTGCCCTAAAATCCAGGAATTTGTGTAATCACAACCTCTTGGGAAAACCGGTTTCAATGTCTAAAGCTTAGCAAGTGCAAGCTACTGTTTTCAATAATTTGAGCTAGTTTTCCACATGGTTTTGGTTTCAGATATAAGTGTCAATCAGAACTTCACTTCATCCCAGGTACAGAGAAATATACAACATTTTCATTGTTGTTTTCCTTTTGCACAACCCTGCCATCTATACCAAGCATGTCTTGTATTCCTCTGTATATCATTGAAATTCCTTTGAGCTGCAAATACAGGAAAATAAATGGGAACAATATTAGGACCCTTGGAACTTTGATATATTACTAATAAAGATGGTAATCATTGAGAAGATTGAAACAAGTTTTATAAATTCAATAGCATAAGAAATATGAGAACATATATAATATTGTTATTGTCTTTAGTTTGAACTGCATAAATAAAAATTATCCAACTCATTTTGAAATTTGAGGGAACATATCACCCATCATCAGGGAAATACTGTAAGCTCCCGCATGCGCACGCATTCAGCTGCCAACTGTTCATCATCCACATCCATTGAGCGGCTCCTCAAAACGGCCGACGGTTCATTAAGTTTGGCAACCGTTTTCTTGCTGGGAGCTGTTGGAGTGGTCCATCACCTAGATTTGTGGAACATTTGACACATAGCCTACAGAAGCTTGATGGAAGCTTGGCTATTTAAAATCCCTGTTGGTCCCCAAGCTCACAATCTCAATCCCCTTCAGTTTTACACCATCAAGAAAGAGAAAGCAGAGCTTGGAAGAACCTTACAGGAAGCTAAAGTTTTGTGGAATAGGGAAATCTTCTACAGCAAGACATTAGCATCAATGGATGGAGGTATGATCTATTAAGAATTTCTATTTCGATTCTGTTTCAGATTTTTATTCCGCATTTGTTCAAAATCGGAAATTTCTGCTAACAGTTGGTATCAGAGCCATTATCTTTGCCTTGGTGTTCTGTATGGAGTCTCCACTGTAGGGTTTCCTTTGTGTGTATATCCTGCAATTCTTTTTGTGCCTGAAACTTAATATATACCCTGCTATTTTTCTCATCAGTGTTTTTGAAAAGCTTGCCATTGATCTGGGATTTTTGTGATTGTGGTCAAGTGCTGCAAATAACTGCTCAAATATCTCTTATTTTGTACTAAGTTCCTGGTGTTTTTCAGTAAATTATGCATCAAAGACTTATTGGGAAAAGGGCTTCATTGAGTCGCTGGTTGATTATTTATTTTATATGAAAGTAATGGATTTTATTCCATAATTTCTTATTTTTACATGGAGAATTTCTTATTTTGTCTATCTATTATTGAAGTTACATTGTACATTGTTGAAGCTGCCAGTTTCATTCAGATCTATTCATTTGAAGCTTGTTTTGTTACACTAAACAACAATAATGTCTAGTGATCCATATGATATTTAATTAGAGAATAGCCACAACATCTCTAATTAATTAATATTATATTTTTTTGTTTTGTTTGTTTAGGATCACATAAAGAAAGTTTAGACATTAATTGTAATTAATTATACTAAATATAATAAATTTTATCCCACAGTAATTTTTATTATATTTATGTAATTAATTAGGATAAAATATTGAATTATTCATAACTTACCCACAGGAATTATGAATTAATAGTTTTATCATAAAGATTATTTGAATCTGCTTGAATTAAAAATTTAGCCCACGGGCAATTTTTATGTCATTAGATTCAATCTTAAAGCATGAATTTACATTGGTAAAACATGAAAATTTATTTGGTCTCAATTTTAACGTAAGCATGTGATATTTATTTTTATGCAGTTGTACAACCTGCAAATTTCTCTGAAATTCGTTGTGATATCCCTGAACTTAAGGGAGATAACTATAAGGTCTGGAAGGAGAGAATTCTCCTTCATTTAGGATGGATGGACATAGATTATGCTATTAGGAAAAATGAACCACCAGCACTCACCAATACTAGCACTGCAGCGGACATCACACTTTATGAGCGATGGGAGCGATCTAATCGTTTGAGCATGATGTTCATTAAGACTAAAATTTCAGCTGGTATTCGTGGTTCAGTTTATCAGTATGAAAGGGTATGAGATTTTCTGAAAGCCATTGATGATCAATTCGTCACTTTAGACAAGGCACTAGCAAGCACCCTAATCATAAATTTCTCATCCCTAAGGCTCACCAGTGTGAAAGGTGTGCACGAGCACATCATGCAAATGAGGGAAACTGTGGCTCAATTGAAGAAACTTGAGGTTGAAATATCAAAGTCTTTCCTGGTGCACTACATCCTGAACACCCTTCCACACCAATATGGACCTTTCAAAATCCC
>LPNX010533564.1:69021-206873 GCA_001517045.1 Pseudotsuga menziesii | reverse complement strand
GGGTTTGCAAAACCTAAGGAAGCCAATGGGAAGTGAGCAAAGCATCTTATCAGGAAACAAGATGGGCTCGCATGTGGAAGCTATAGGAACATGCTATTTGAATTTAAGCAGTGGTTTTGTTTTAGAATTAGAAAAGGTCTTTTATGTTCCAAGTTTTTCTAGAAACTTGATTTCAGTTTCAAGACTTGCACATTTTGGATATTCCTTTAACTTTTCAGAAACATCCGCCAGTTTATTTTATAAATCTGATTATGTTATTTACTGCATTAATTTACAAAACAATGTCATTTATGATTCAATGCATGTTCACACTGGCACTAAAAGATGTGTTATTAATGAAGATTCCTCTAAACTATGGCACCGGAGGTTAGGTCATATCTCCATAGAAAGAATTAAAATATTGGTAAATGAAGGAGTACTTAATACTCTGGATTTCACTGATTTTGAGAATTGTGTGGATTGCATAAAAGGAAAGCAGACCAACAAGTCAAAGAAAGGTGCCAATAGGAGTTCGGACATATTAGAGATCATACATACTGATATATGTAGTCCAGAGATGGACACACATGGTCAGAGATACTTCATCTCTTTTATAGATGATTACTCACGATATATGTATCTCTACATGATTCATAATAAGAACGAAGCATTAGATGCCTTTAAGATATTTAAGGCTGAAGTAGATAAACAATGTGGCAAGCAAATTAAGATCGTGAGATCAGATAGAGGTGGAGAATATTATGGTAGATACGCAGAAGATGGACAAGCACCTGGGCCATTCGCTAAATTTCTTCAAGAGCATGGGATTGTTGCCTAATACACCATGCCTAATTCACCCGACCAGAATGGTGTAGCAGAAAGAAGAAACCAAACTTTATTGGACATGATGCGGAGTATGCTTAGTAGCTCCAATCTTCCTAAATCCTTGTGGACTGAAGCACTTCAGACGGCAGTGCATATATTAAACTGAGTTCCAACCAAGGCCGTTCCTAAAATGCCTTTTGAATTATTGAAAGGTTGGAAACTGAGTTTGTGACATATGCGCGTTTGGGGATTCCCGTCTGAGGTGAGAATATATAATCCACAAGAAAAGAAGTTGGACCCAAGGACCATTAGTGGGTATTTCATTGGATATGCTAAAAGGTCTAAAGGTTACAGATTTTATTGTCCATCTCATAGCACTAGGATTGTGGAATCAAGAAATGCAAAATTTCTTGAAAATGACTTGATCAGTGGGAGCGATCTAACCAGGAACATAGTTTCCGAGAAGGATCATTCAGAATCTCAACCTTCCACCTCAAGTGATAGATTGATTATTGTTCACAGCACCCCTCAAGTACAAACTGGTGTTGAACAACCAATTGTTGAAGTTCCACAAGCTACTGACGGCATTCTAGTAGATCAAGTAGTTCAAGAGTTTCCAAGCACTTTTGAACAACGAGTTGAACCACATACTTCTCAAGAAGATAGTGATATAACATTGAGAAGATCTACTAGACCAAGGAGATCAGCAATTCCTGATGATTATGTTGTGTATCTGCAAGAATCTGACTTTAACATTGGAGCCGAAAATGATCCCAAGTCCTTTTCACAAGCCATGAATTGCAAAGAATCAGAATTATGGTACGATGCCATGAAGGAAGAGATGAATTCTATAAAGAGTAACGAAGTCTGGGATCTTGTTGAGTTGCCTAATGGTGCAAAATCCATTGGATGTAAATGGGTCTTTAAGACAAAGAAAGACTCATTGGGCAACATTGAGAGATACACGGCTAGACTTGTTGCTAAAGGATTCACTCAGAAAGAAGGAATCGACTACACGGAGACTTTCTCTCCTGTATCTAAGAAAGATTCCTTGCACATTATTATGGCATTGGTATCCCATTTTGACTTGGAGTTGCATCAAATGGATGTGAAAATGGATTTTCTAAATGGAGATCTAGAGGAGGAGGTTTACATGAAACAACCTGAAGGATTCCCCTCTAGTGATGGTGAGCAATTGGTTTACAAGCTCAAGAAATCCTTATACAGTTTAAAACAAGCATCCCGCCAATGGTATTTGAAATTACATAATATAATTTCTTCTTTTGGTTTTGAAGAAAACATTATGGATCAATGTATATATCTGAAAGTTAGTGGGAGTAAAATTTGTTTTCTTGTTTTATATGTGGATGACATTTTGCTAGCAACCAATGATAAGGGTATGCTGCATGAAGTGAAACAATTCCTCTCTAAAAATTTCGATATGAAGGATATGGGTGAGGCATCTTATGTCATTGGCATTAAGATCCATAGAGATAGATTTCGAGGCCTCTTAGGTCTGTCTTAGGAAACCTATATTAATAAAATTTTAGAGAGATTTCGGATGAAGGATTGTTCACCAAGTATAGCTCCCATTGTGAAGGGTGATAGGTTCAATTTGAACCAATGCCCGAAGAACGACCTTGAAAGGGAACAAATGAAGAACATTCCATATGCTTCTGCTGTCAAAATCCTAATGTATGCTCAGGTCTGCACAAGACCTGAAATTTCATTTGTTGTGGGAATGTTGGGATGATATCCGAGTAATCCAGGTATAGACCACTGGAGAGCTGCAAAGAAAGTAATGAGGTATCTTCAAGGAACTAAAGACTACATGCTTATGTATAGACGGACGAACAATTTGGAAGTAATTGGCTACTCAGACTCTGACTTTGATGGATGTGTTGATTCACGCAAATCAACATCAGGATACATTTTTATGATGGCCGGTGGAGCTGTATCATGGAGGAGTGCCAAGCAGACCTTGATTGCCACTTCCACTATGGAAGCCAAGTTTGTATCCTGTTTTGAGGCTACTTTACATGGTGTATGGATTAATATTTTCATTTCTAGGCTTATAATTATGGATTCTATCTCTAAGCCATTGAGAATGTATTGTGACAATTCAGCTGCTGTTTTTATGGCTAAAAACAACAAAAGTGGGAGTCGAAATAAACACATCGACATTAAGTATTTAGCCATCAGGGAATGTGTTAAAGCAAAGAAAGTGGTCATTGAGCACGTCAACACTGATTTGATGATCGCTGATCCTTTGACTAAGGGCATGCCACTATTTAAATTCAAGGATCATGTAATGAATATGGGACTTGGTTCCATTATGTAGTTTCTCATTGTATGGACAATGTTATTTTTAATGAAATTCTTAATTACTGTGTTGTTTTTTCTCATACATATGTGCACCTTAATTTAATTTGAGAAAATTCATCTATGAGGACCAAGAATAAACATAAGGTTTATTCATTAAGAAATTGTTGCCACATAAATTAAAATAGCAATAAATACATAGTAATACATGGAAGGTAATACTTGTCATAAGAGGACTTATCGCCATGATTCTTGTATCTATTACTTAATACAGATTGTCAATAGGTTTTAAGATGAGACATTAAGTTTGGAAGTATGGACCAAGTGTGAGAATGTAAGCTCCTGCATGCGCATCCCTTCAGCTGTCGACGGTTCATCATCCACATCCGTTGAGCGGCTCCTCAAAACGACCGACAGTTCATTAAGTTTGGCAACCGTTTTCTTGCTGGGAGCTGTTGGAGTGGTCCATCACCTATATTTGTGGAACATTTGACACATAGCCTATAGAAGCTTGATGGAATCTTGGCTATTTAAAACCCCTGTTGGTCCCCAAGCTCACAATCTCAATCCCCTTCAGTTTTAGACCATCAAGAAAGAGAAAGCAAAGCTTGGAAGAACCGTACAGGAAGCTAAAGTTTTGTGGAACAGGGAAATCTTCTACAGCAAGATAGTAGCATCAATGGATGGAGGTATGATCTATTCAGAATTTCTATTTCGATTCTGTTTCAGAGTTTTATTCCGCATTTGTTCAGAATCAGAAATTTCTGCTAACAAATACCAGTAAGAATACGCAATTCAAACAAAAAACGATAACAATACGATCAACTGTTGAATCCTCCACTCTAATATAAATAATATTTTTATTTTTCCCTAGCTCTCCTACACTTTGCGATATTGCTAATAAAGATTGAACTCTCTCAGAATATTGAGACATGTTTTACCATTTTAGTAGCACAAAAAAAACAAGCAGTACAAGGATAATATCCTTATATTTTTCTACGTCTCATTAAGTAAATTATGTAACTTCAAGGTGAAACTTTGAAAGTATTAATTAATCAATAACTTTACTTTCACGATGATTCTAATTGCAGTATCACATAATTCATTTGTTGCCTGAAACAAGAAGGACAAGAAGCAAAGCAATATCTCTCAACATTACTTACTCGTTGAATCATTTCTGCAAAATAGAGAAAAAACCTCAACTGGGAAGCATGGCACAGGAAAACATATTTAAATATAGTGCCAACATAAATTAATGATTAGAATTTTCTTTTGTCTACCCTGGGTAGTAAAGGACACTGAGAATAAAGATTCTACCCTGACGTTGGTTGGTCAGATGCGGAAGAGTTCCCGCTTTCATAAAAAAATCCAATGCTTTCTCGAAATGAAACAATTTCAATTCATATGGCCACGATGTTGGTAGTATATTATTGGTTTTATATACCCCACCTCTTGTTTCAAACCCCAAGATCTGATTCTGAAAGACTAGGTTGGTCGATGCTGTGAGGTGAGGTAGGAATGTGAGACATAGTTTCTGGTATCAACGTTGCATCCTTTCATTTAGGGCGAGTCATCCAATTAGGATTATGGATTTAAGTGACTAACGATCAATATTTTTTTTTAGTTGGATCCCAATGAAAATGATTCTGCTTCCTGCTATCTGTGAGAAAAATACTTACTAAAGTAAAGGGAAATATATATGGAGCTATTTTCTCTCCTTATTCTATCTCTAGATCAAAACAAAGCAGTGATCATACCTTCGAGTTCAGAGCTTAGTAAGAGTTAAAACATACCATTTTTTTGTTTTGGACGAGAATTGAGGTAATCTCCAGCTAGGTATCAAGGAGCTTCTTCATTTTATCAGTCTTGGTATTCTTTATTCTCTTCATGGATTGTGCCAGATTGTCCATTCTTTGTTCCATCTTATAACCAAAGGAATTGAGAGTCACCCCTCTCTTCTTAGGTCATCTATGCACATCATCATCCTCAGTGGAACTCATGGAATTCGAGCTAGGATTGAATTCAATGGATGTTTTGCTTCACAGATGTTATCCACATCATCATCCTCAGAATCTATCTCTTCTTCTTCCACTTCCTCTTATTCTTCATGGAGCGTTTTCCCAGAATCCCTATGCACATTGCGCTCAATGTGCTTATAGAACAGAAACCTAGAAGTCTCCCTGTGCAACTTGGCCTTGTTGTAGCAGTTCTTGAGAAGATTTCACTTGTATTTGCATTGGAATCCAATGTCATTAGCACTGCAGGAAGCATTGACAACATCAGTGATTCGGCCCCAATGGGTTTTCCCCAATCAACCTTGGCTGACATTGAAGCACATGTATTTGAACTTGAGGAGCAAAACATCAATGGAGGTGTTGGGCCATAGCACCTCCTTCTGGGCTCTAGAGGAGGACTCTGTCATGTCTTCGCACAGTCGATGTCAAGGGTCCTTGTCCATCTTGCTCATTTCTCTTAATCTATGCACAATCCAGGTCGAGGATTCAAATGGCCCAAATGGTATAGGTCCATGTTTAAATGGCCAAAAGTATTTCATTATGTTTTGTTTTATTTCTTATAGGAATTGTTTTATTTGTTTTATGTTTTTTATTAGGTATTAAAAGTTTGTTTATTTTTTACTTTATTTTTTATGTTGTTATGTGTGTGTGTGTGTGTGTGTTCATTTTTATGTGTGGTAAAACATGTAATCTAAAAATTCTACAATTTGGGTTGGAATAGGTATATTTGTTTGGCATGGTTTTGAAAAACAATGATCATAATTTTTAAAAATCCAGCTTACAATTATAATTTTTGGTTCTCCAAGGGTTTATGAGGGTGTTAAATCCATTAAAGACAATATTGAAAAAATAATCGGGAGTCACAAAATAGGCATATTTCAACTAATGAGATGCAAAAGACTCTTACTTACCAAAACTTCAACTGAGTGTCGAAAGGGTCAAACGATGACGGTTTTGGCCAAATGAAATATGATCATAATAAGTTCGATAAGTTGAACACAATGGTATAAAATTCAAGACATGATGATGCTTTTAACAAAAAATGACCAATATCCTAGACACGACACTAACTCGACTATCATGATGATGTAAAAGACACAGCTTGACAAAATTGTCAAAGGGGTTATACAAAAGTGTAAATGGAGAAATGAGATACAGATGTGATAAGCATATCTCCCTAAACATGATTGTGCAGGAGGAATGATTTGAAATTATGCCACGTGTTAGTTTAGTGTGACGAGATTCTTTCACGTGTCACTGGTTTCAATTGACCTAGATCCCACCAATTTAATTAGCAAAGGTGCCAAGGTCGTGTCTAAATTAGCCTATAAAAACTATAATTATATGCCAAGGTCATGCAAATTAGGATTATAATTAACATTATATGCCAAGGTTTAGTGGGTTTTTTTATATGCCAAGGTCATGTCCAAATTAACATATAGTTGGGTTGCATTAATTCAATTTTATTAATATAGGGACGTGTAAATATATATTACATATATGTTAGAATTTACTAAATTCTAACACTGCAGATGGATTTAAAAGGGGGTCTTTGAATCCATATGCAGTGTTATAATGTAGTAAAAGGTACAATTTCGTTGTCAAATTTTTTTCATTGTCGGAGTGACAAGTAAAAATGATCAAATAAATGACCAATTGTTGTGTGGTAATTTTTAGTCTAGATATTTCATGACCAAATTTGGTTATTTATCTTGGTCGTTTTTAGTTGGTTTTTATCCTGTGACCAAAAGTGGTCATTTATCTTGGTCTTTTTTAGTTAGCTCACTTAAATTTATCAATTTTTTTCATTTATTTCTTAAAAAAAACTACGGTGACCAAAAATTTTGGTCTCCTGGTCACTAATCTCTCATTTTCCACTAGTGGAAATGAGCCTTAAACCTTCATTTCCACACTCCTTCATTCTCATTCCCTTCTCTTTGCAGGTATGGAGTGCATAATTTTCAGCCAGTGAAATATTATTAGTCATAATTTTCATCCTCAATCTCATTCAAGTCGAGCTCCAGTGAATCCCAAGCTTCACCTATGCTCTCAGTCTCTCTCATGTCCAATTTTGGGCCTCCTACCCATCATTTTGACTCCTCTAATGTAATGGTCATTCAATATATTTATTTATTATATGTATAAGATTATAAATACTATTATTTATCTCTTTCAGGTCGCAATAACTTTGTTCATTAAGTTTTCATACTCATATTTTCACGTATAAGCTTAACTAGTCATAAAAATGAAGGATTTGAGCATTCTAGTGCAGTAATAATTGAGCCTTGTTCATGGGAATGAGTTTGGATGGTTTAATATGCTGTAATAAGATGTATTAGGTTCTTTCAAATGCATTTATCAGTTCTAATACAGTTCTGTTACAAATTCCAAGCTTACTTACACAGCTTAGCTAGATTACTAACTAAATTTGACTAGTCTAGCTGTTCTTTCAATTCAAAGAGTTATATTCAGTAATTTTTTATTTGGAAGTTTATATGTGTCACTAACAGACCCAACTGCCCATACATACTTACATATCATAAATTTCTTGATGTTGTACAGTTTTTTGGGAGCCTCCATTACGCAGGACTTCCCTAGGCCAAAATTGCCTAAAAACCTCAATTCTTTTCTAAACTCTCCAAACCTCTCCATATATGTTAAAAACTGTCCCAAAACATATTTTCTGCTATATTAATTCCTTATAACACCTCTGTTATTTCCCCCAAGCCCCTGGTCGAAAGGATTGAATAATTTTCCCTAGTTTCACGGTTGGGTGACCCAGAAGGGGGGATTAAGTTTCCGCATAGCGAACTCTGAAAAATGAATCATCCTTGATATCAATTTTTTAGGGGAAATTAATTCACTATTTTAAAATTATCTTTGGTTTCTTTCCCCTGCCAGGTCCGTTGCATACAAATTTCTCTGCAAAATACCTTTATTTCCCTAGTCAGAAATTTATTGAGTGTTTGCAAGTGTAATATCAGAAATTTTATTTAAATTATAGAAATAGTTAGTGATGTGATATGAATATAAAACCTTGGATCATTACAAAAATATAGGGAGGAAAACATAGGGTTAGACATCATCGTTTCCTTCATAATTTCCATTGAGAAATTTTCTTGAGTTCTCACTCCAATAAGAAACTCCTCTTCTAACTTGGAAAGGCATATTTTTCATCAAATGGAGAGATACTCTATAAATTGGATCACACCCAATGGATCTACTTATCTTTGTCACATATTTGGAAAAATACCAAACAAAGGTAGGCCAAATCCTTTTCATGTAAGCACCAACCTTTCCGTACTCAAGCATAAGATCAATATATATTATCATAATCTTTCCAACTTCATATTTAATCACACTAGCATACAATGGTTTCTCTATCTAAGTATACAATATAATTTATGAATTGATACAATTCCTTTCACTTTCACCATTACACCTCTTGTCATGCTTGTAGGATAGAATGAACCTTTGTTGAGCAAATACCCCCTTTTTAAGAGAGTGTTTGGTTAGGATAAAGTCTTGGGAATCCCACATAACCTCCTTCGTTGGGGATTATCTTGGATATAAATGGATATCTTATTTTATTTTATCATTCTATTCATATTGGATCCAATCATTCAATCATTCACATGCAAAATTATTTTTAGAAGACTCCACCACTAATGAACTTTCCAAGAAATTGGATCTTTTATTAAATGAATAAATGCACATGCTACTATATTCTTTTCCTCTTCCTTTTATGCAGAAACAAAATTATGGGATTGCAAAACAATTATCCATTCAATTATGTGCTCATATTATTTTTCCAGTGGTCTACCAAGTGTGAAAATGAATCCCAAGCTTAGATTAATTGAACTAACAAAATTGCTTGTAAAACATGCATAGATTCACTCAAATTGGAGACTGTATATGGTGCATAACACAAAATTATATTGAATAATTTTATCTCATAAAACCTCATGAATTCATAGGTTGTCCAAATATATAATTACATCAGAGATTCAAATTCCTAAGGAGGCAAGTTGAATTAGCACAAAAGCAAGCTTACTAAAAATTCAAAATCCTCCCTAGGTGCATAAAACACTTTCCAAATATGTCAAGAAGGTCACGAATGGAATGAATGAACTGTATAAGTTTATAAGTAAAGGAAAGTGGATAAAATAATTCTTTTGGAAGAGAAAAATGTGGAGGATGAATTGTACAAAAAACAAGGCAGTTTCCTTAAGACTAGCATTCACCTTTGACCTTAGAAGCTGTTGAAAAGCAGAATGATTCTGGATAAGAAAGGAAAGCAAACTTAATAAACTGGGCAGTCTAATGGGTTTTTAGAATCTGATTAAGAATATTTCCAAAGCTTTCTTATATGTATTTTATGAAATATTGACGATGTGGTGCAAGTGGATGCCAACTAGCTAGTGTAGAACCTAGGAATTTAACCAAAAATGATTAAATATTATATCCTGAGTATGGGAATCGGTTTTGATTATTCTAACACCCGCTATTAATCATGAGTTATGTGAAATATCAGAAATATATGAGATATATAGGGCCTATAAACAAGGCTTAGTCACCCTTTGCATACTTCTTGTCCATACAAAACAAGGAAAGAGGCAAAACCACAAAGGGGAAAATCCTCCCTTAAACATGGACATGAACACAATTTTGTGAAATATTGTCTTCAATCAGTCTTTAGTATATGATCAGCTATCCCCAGTATTGATTTGAGATTGTTTAATATATTCTCAGAGAAATCCTTGGTGAAGATGTTTGCAACTTGATAAAATGATGTGCAATAGTGCAAAGCAATGATCCTGTCATGCACACACCCTTTGATGTAGTGCATATGGATCTCTATGTGTTTATTTCTCTGCCTATGTACTAGATAATTTGATATTGTGAGTACTTTTTTTCTCACAATAGATGACTTCATAAGTCTCTATTCAATCCCAAACTCTCCAAGTATACCCTGCAACCACAAACATTGAGTAGTTGCATTCACACCTCCTATGTATTCTACCTCTATAACGAAAGAGAAATGGAGCTTTGATTTTTACTTGAACAAATGATTGGTCCATCTGTAAGCATAAAAACATATCCAAAATTTGATTTTATATCATTGTTATCACCTTCCCAATCAAAATCAGTATCACCAACTAACTCTAGGTCAGGATTTGGAACATAGTGAACCCCATGTGTCCTTATTCCTTGTACAATTTGTAAGGTTATTTTTGCTACTCTAAAATGGATGTCATGATTCGGATCCATGTCTCTATAGTATACACTCACTGCATAATATATATCATGTTGAGTATGATTCAAACAAATAATGCAACCAACTAGTTGCATATACAGTGTGTTTTCTACCAATGGAGTTGAATTTGCTTCTTCAAGCTTAACTCCTGAAAGGAAAGGAGTCTTTCTTGGATTGCAATACTTCATGTTGAAAATTTTTAGCAGGTATGAAGCATACTTGCACTGATTTACCTTGATCCCAATATCTGATTGAGAAATACCAAGCCCAAAAAATTGGCTCAACAATCCCAAATCTGTCATGGAGAAAACATGGTTCATTGCATCCTTCAAGGAGAAAATTTATTTCATGGAAATTCCTGTGATCAAAAGGTCATCCACATACAAAACAATAATTATTATTGAACCATTATTAAACTTCAAATATAAATTTTTATCATACTTGCATCTACTAAAGCTCAATGATAGCAGAAATCCATCAATCTTGGCATACCAAGCTCTGTGAGCTTGTTTTAGCTCATATAGTGATTTCTTCAATTTGCACACAAGAGATTGATTAGTAACAAAAGATTTTGGATGCTGCATATATATCTCTTATTTTATATCTCCATGTATAAATGCAATCTTCACATCCATGTGATGTACCTCCCATTGCTTGGAAGTTGCAATGGCCAAAACTAGTATTATGGAGTCCATCTTTTCCATTGGTGCAAAGGTCTCATTGTATTCAATTCCTTGGACTTTGGAGAATCCCTTGGACACTAAAATTTCCTTATACTTCATAGGATAAACATAAGCAACAAAATTTTCTTGAATACCCTTTTGCACTTGAATAACTTTGTCTTGAATACCCATTTGCAATTGACTAGTTCCCATTCCCCATTCTTCTGAGGTGAATGGTAATTCTCTTTCATGGAAGTTTTCCATATTGAATATTATAATGATTCTTAATATGTTTGTGGATATTATTAAAACATTATATAACACTTTTCAACAAATAAGGGGTCCTTGATAGAAAGGGCACTCTCGAATTGAGATCTAGTTTTTCTAGGATCACTAGGATTCCCAGCTAGTTCTCCAGCTGCATGAATGGTATTTTATGCCCACTTTGTTATTGTAGGTGTGTTAGGATATGAAATTAAATAATAATTATCAGAAATATCAGAATCATAAACCTTATTAGTATCTTCACTTACATTCAGAGATGATGGCGGTGAAGTGGATTCTCCAATTTATGCTGCTAGCATAGGATCTTCTTCAAACTAAAAACTACTTTCAATAAAGGATATTTGAGTGATCATGTTTATCATATTATACCCTTTTAAATATTTAAAATACAAAAAAAATATCCACTCTTTACTTTGGGGTTCCAAATCCTTCATCTTTTTTGGTGGAATTTTAGCCCATGCTTTAGAGCCAAAAATCCTGAAATGAGACATATCAGGCTTGTGCCCACTCCAAGATTCGAAAGGATTGATTCCATCACGATGCTTTTGAGGGACACTATTATGGATGTAGGATGCATAGTTTATATCTTCAGCCAAAAACTTTGGTGGATAATTCTTGGACTCCATCATGCAAGTCTCCATCTCCTTCAGAGATCTATTCTTCCTCTCAGCATGAACACCATTCTACTGAAGTATGCAGGGAAGAGAGTGTTGCATATGGATACTTGCATGTTCACAATATTGAATAAACTCATATTTCACATACTCACAGACATTATTAGATATGAGTATCTTTATATTTCTTCCAAATTGGTTCTTAACTATGACTTTAAAACCCTTGAAGGGGTCAAAAACTTCTGACTTCTACTTGAGGAAGTAAACTCAACAGTATCTGAAAAATTCATCTATGAAGGTTAGGAGATAATTGTATTGACTCATGGAAATATGCAGAAAAGGACCAGGAATCTCACTATGAATAAGGTCAAAAGGTACAGAGGTTCAGTCATGACCGACTCTCTCATATTTATGCTTTGGGTGTTTTCCTAGAATGCATCCCTGACAGACTCCTTTGGAAAACTTTATTTTTGGAAACACTATGACCATGTATTTGTCACACAAATATGAAAGGAATTTGTAATTTAGATGGAAAAACATCTCATGCCAAATCTTTCTAGCTTCATTAGCATGAGTGAGGAGAGAATATGGATTTGAGAAGGGCATGAAGTGTGAGAACTTGTACACTTTCGAACTGTGATCCACAAAACCTTTAGCTATGAATCTACCATTCAAAATTTTAGTGATTTCAACATCATTGGGAGTGAATACAACCTTCTCAATAGACCCACTATGGGTCATCTTATATACTGAAAATATATTAGTAGAAAGACCTGGGATGTACAAAAATTATTGAAGGAACCATGGTCAACATCTATTCTACCCTTTCCCTTACTTTCAGTTTTAGACAGATATCCCAATAAAATATTTGGACCATTCAAATTATCAAGAGAGGATAAGGATTCCCTTGTTGAAACCATGTGCCTTGAAGCTCCAGAATCAATGATAAAGGAAGGAGATCTTACAGTGCTTGGAACTAGGGCATGAACTCTCTCCTTTTCTTTAGAACTTGATCCTCTATCCTTCTTCTTTGTGCCTTCAGGAAGAGATATGTTTTTCTTTCCAAGGAGTTGAGTCAACATATCTATTTGTTTCTTCATGAAAGAGCTCTCAGGATGAAATCCCTTATCACAGTATGTGCATTTGTCATTTCACCTTTACCTTTCTTCTTCTGGGAATCCTTCTTCTTGGAGTTTAAGGACTCCTCATGAGACTTGGACTTCTCTCCATTTTGATCAGGAGGATTCTTAGCCTTATTATTTACTTTGGAATCCATATTTGAATGTCCAACAACCAAATCTTGATCCTTGGAAGGTTTGATGGTGCCCATCATGACCAACTTATCTTGCTCATGGGTCAATGATTCCATGAAACATTCCAATGAAGGCATATTCCAGATTTGAGCAGTCAAATTAGTGGCATGGAAGGTTCATACAAAGACTCAATAGTCAGGGCCAAGCTTCAAACTTATGGCCAAAACCAGTTGTTCATCTTTCTTTTCGATACCGCATTGTTTCAAATTCAAAACAAGGGTTTTGAACTTGGAGAAGTAGACTTGTAAGGACATGAAATTGATCGGACTCAGTGATATCAACTCATTTTATAGTTGATGTCCCCTCATTTTATCTATCTTTCCAAATAATTTTTTAAGCTTCTCCCATACTTAATTTTGTGATGTCAATCCATCAACATGGAAAATAAGGTCTCTAGAAATACTAAGACACAAGAGACCATAAGCCTCATCCCTCATATTGTCAAACTTGATCTTCTATTCTATTTCATTGGGATCAGACTCAGTTTCCATGGTCACTCTAAAGAGACCCTTAATCCTCATCAAACTCTCCATTTGTTCCTTCCATTAGATGTAGTTTAGTGGAGTCAAGATGATATGATGAGATTGATTCATTTTTTAGAAATTGTGCCCTTGAACAGATAGAATGTGCTCCTTAGGAGTGATGTCGATCCTAAAAAATCAATAGAATAGGAGAAAAATTTAGATACAAAGGATTTGATACCATGTGAAAATTAATCCCAAGCTTAGAAAAATTGAACTCACAAAATTACTTGTAAAACATGCAGAGATTCACTTAGATTGGAGATTGTATATGGTGCATAACAAAAAATTATATTGAATAATTTTATCTCATACAACCTCATGAATTCATAGGACTTCCAAATATATAATTACATGAGAGATTTGAATTCCTGAGGAGGAAAGTTGAATCAACACAAAAGAGGGATTACTAAAAAGTCAAAATCCCCCCTAGGTACTGTTCGGGTACACAAGGTACTCCCAAAAGAATGAACACCTTGAGCAATCGCTTCACACAAATAGATCACAAATCAACACACCAATGTTTTTCATGTGGTTAAAACCATCGAAAGGGAAACAGTCCATGGCCCCAGCCAAATAGCTACTTGGAGCAATTTATTATGCAAAAGAAAGAAAGTTACATATGATCTTCTCATAATCGATCAACTAGCCAATGACCCTCCATGCTCTTTAAATAGAGATCATGGACCAATCGGGTGTTAAGCCACGGATCAATGGTAGGTATGATCTAAGAGAAGTTGAACCGTCAGATCACTTTATGTATAGAGCATATCGTGACCATCAGATTAGAATATTTACAAATGCATACTAATGCATACTGAAGAAACACACTTTACCTAACAGATATATTACACAAGTTGATCTTAACTAACTCCTAAGTGTCTAAATATCCTAACATCCCCCCTTAAGAAAAACTTGGGATAGGATTGAAGGATTTACAAAAGTGACACTACTAGGAGAAGGAAGGAGGCATTAGAGCCTATCCCCCCTTAAGGACACATTCCTGAACTCCTAACATAGACTGAAGTTTAGAAAATTTTGCTTCTGTAAGAGACTTGGTGAAGATGTCTACAACTTGGTCATATGTAGGGCAATAGAGCACTTCAATAACACGATCATGAACAAGATTTATGATAAAGTGCATGTGTAGCTCAATGTGTTTGCTGCGCTGATGTAGAACTGGATCTTTGGCAAGCTTGATGGCACTTTGATTGTCGCACCAAAGTGGAGTAGGTTGTTGCTGCTCGAATCCAAACTATGAAAGGATCTGTCGAAGCCATAAAGCTTCCTGACTGGCTTTAACGGCGGTGCGATATTATGCTTCTGTTGAAGAAAGAGCAAGAGCTTGTTGTTTCTTACAAGCCCAAGTGATAGGTCCAGATCCCAGATTGAAAACATAACCTCCAGTAGACTTTCAATCATCAGGATTTCCTACCCAATCTGAATCAGTGAAACCAACCAACAAAGTTTCCCCCCCTGTACTGTAATGAATCCCAAACTGAATTGTACCTCGAATATATCGAAGTATTCTTTTTGTTGCTTTCCAGTGACTTTCATGAGGAGTTTGCATATAACAGGCAACACAACCAACGGCAAAGGAAAGGTCAGGACGGGAATGATTCAAGTATAAAATAATACCAACAAGCTGACGATACAAGGTGGCATCTACTTCAGGGGAAGTACAAGTGGCAGAAATTTTGACTCCAGACTGGAAGGGAGAAGGGGCTGGTTTACAATCTTCCATGTGGAAGCGACGAAGAAGGTCACAAGCATACATATACTGGGAAATAAAGATTCCTTCTTTGGTTTGCAAGACTTGGAGACCAAGAAAATAATGCAAATTTCCTAAGTCTTACATTTCAAAAGTTTTCTTAAGACTGGATTTCACATGTATTATAAGTTTAGGGTCACTCCCAGTAAGGATAAGATCATCAACATAAAGAACAAGTATGATGAGATGGTTTCCTACTTTCTTGGTATAGACATTGGGGTCAGAATGAAATCGAGAAAAACCAGTGTCAAGGAGAAATCTATCCATTTTGGCATACCAAGCTCTAGGAGCTTGCTTAAGGCCACATAAGGATTTCTTAAGGAGGCAGACAAGGCTAGAGTTATCCTAAACATATCTAGGAGGTTGTTCCATGTAAATTTCCTCCTATAAATCACCATGTAAAAAGGAAGACTTGACATCCATTTGATGGAATTCCCAGTTATGTAAGGCTACAAGGGAAAGAACAAGGAGGATGGAATTCATTTTTGCGACAGGAGAAAAGGTTTCATTGTAGTCACAACAGGATTTGAACCTGAAATCTGACGATAGAATCTGACGTCATCCGACATTTCGCATGGATGTGTCGGATAGCAATCAATCAAAAGATTGCTGACACAAAATATTTATAGCACCATTGATTATCCGACACTTGGGAGTCGGAATTTCGACTCTTGTAGTGGCGGCTATCCGACACTTCCTTGTTGGATCGGCGTTGGAATTCCGACTCTTCTAGTGGCGGTTATTCGACACTTCCGTGTCGGATCTTCGACGTCTGTGAACCAAAAAAAGTTGGAATTCCGACCCATAAGCATCGGATATCCGACGGTCAGTATAGATGTTTTTATTAAAAAAAATTAAGGTTTATATGAGTTTAAATTTTATGGTACCATACTTTCAACGGTAACTATGTTCAAGGCATTGAATATCCAATGTATGTCCATTATAAATATAAATTGTTTTAAACATTTCGACATGTTTGTTGTAGAAGCGACGGACGATTGCGAAAATTATTTGTTCCTCGACGGACGTTTTCAGGAATAGTTTTATTCTTCAACGGGCGGTTGTGGGAATTTTTTTTTCATTGATAGACAGTTTGTCGGGAATTTTTTATTCTTCGACTTCTCTCCATTTGATAAAACCTTGATGCATGGTTGATGCATGAAACTTGATTTTTTAAGACAACCGGTTATATTCATTAACAAAGTTTATGACAAGATGTCAAATAGATTAAATATTCTGGATCCAAATGAAGACAACCGACAATTGCTTGCTAGACTATGGGATGCAGCGAAACGAAGGGGTGATGGAAAATGTTATTGTCCATGTACTCAATGCAGGGGATTTAAGAGGAGAAGAATATTGTCTCAACAGCCACAAAACATTGCAGGGAACATGGACACGCTGAGGGGGGGAACGAATATTGTCCTTTTGTAGGTTTAGCATTATAAACATTATTATATTCATTTTTTTGGTAATTATATGTATTTTTTTCATATATTAATGTAAATCCATTGATGTTTCCATGTATTTATATTAAAGAAAATACACCCTATAGCATTTCGTCTAGAGGAAGTTCTTTCAGAACAAGTTCAGGATCAATATCATGGAGCGTGTATGTTTAATGGAGAACAAGTGAATGATCATATTGAACAAGATGATCATGTCGATGATGTAATTGAAGATGATGGTACAAATACATTGATCCATGATTCATTTAACGTTAGAATGGATGATGATGATGTTGATAATGAAAATTATGATGACTTTGATGATGTTCATGATATACCTCTTCTCGATAAGGCATATGAACCCCTTTATGAAGGCTCCAAAACAAATCTTCTCTCTACTATATTGTTGATAATGAACTTGAAGGTTATGAATGGTCTTTCAAACATTGCAATCACACGTATGCTAAGGT
The DNA here is from genome assembly GCA_001517045.1 of Pseudotsuga menziesii. NCBI lineage: Eukaryota > Viridiplantae > Streptophyta > Pinopsida > Pinales > Pinaceae > Pseudotsuga > Pseudotsuga menziesii. Next base: position 189,391 of record LPNX010533564.1, on the reverse strand, counting down.
ATCTAATAATTGTATGATCGTGATAAATTTTATTTATATTCGTCTAATAATTGTATTGTTAACTCAGTATTGATCATCGTATGGATGAAGCTTGTTTCGTTAATATTATTTATTTATTACATTAACAATTTTTTTTTGTAGCTTGATAGCTGAATTTTTGTTACCACCATCAAATATTTTACCTCGCACATATCAATATTTATCTTCCACCATGAAAGATATTGGAATGCATTATGAATCAATTCATGCATGCCCCGATGACCACGTTATATATTATAATCAGCATGAATTTGCAACAGAATGTCCGAAATGTCATGTAAGTAGATATTGTACAGATAAAGTAACAAAAAAGGTGCCTCAAAAGGTTCTTCGTTATATTCCCATCATTCCATGTTTGCAACAACTGTTCAGGTGCAAAAATTTAGCGCAATTTATGGATTACCATGCCAGGAACAGAAGTTAAGATGATGTTATCCGAATGCCTGCAGATGGTACTGCTTTTAGAGATATTGAGGAAAAGTGGCCTCACTTTAAAGAAGAACCACGTAATATTAGGATTTCTTTGGCAGTATATGGTGTTAATCCATTTGCACAGATGAAATCCATTTACACGGTGTGGCCTATTTTTGTTATCAACAGTAACATTCCTCCATGGTTGTCAATAAAGAGAGAGCACATAATGTTGTCGATGATTATTCCAGGTTTTATTGACGAAAACTGTTTTTTTTATAATGTAGTTGTGGCATCTCATTTGTCATAATATGTATCTTAATTTCATATATATATCTATTGATTTACTCTTCTGCATGGTTTATATATCTTAATGGTTCTCATAATGATATATTTTATATGTTCTTCAAATTATGAATCAAGTAAGTTCCAAGTCAAAGATATGAATGTATACATGGAACCTCTTATAGATGAGCTACTGAAGTTATGGAATGCCATAACCTCTTATAGATGAGCTACTGAAGTTATGGAATGCCATAACTATGCTATACCAATACGACAAAGGCAATTTCAATTATATGCAATGGTTGTATGAACAATACACAATGCCCCTGGGTTAACTTCATTTTGTGGTTTGTAATTTTAAGTTCCACTTTAATTGCATTTAATGATATGGAGTAGTTAGAATATTTTATAAATGAATATATTTGACATAGATATTCCATATGTAAATATTGTAGGTCTTCAAACAAAGGGTAAATTTGCATGTCCAATTTGTGGTCCTAAGATAAAATCTCGTCGTTCAAAAATCTTAAGAAAGGAGGTGTTTGATGAGTATAGGCATTTCCTCTCTAAGAATCACATGTATAGAACACCTAAAAGAAATATTTTCAATGGGAAGTAGGAGACTGCATTAAAACCACGGAGAATTACACCTCACCTTTGGAAGATGCAATACAATAGAAATCGTCATCATGGTACGTATGGATCATTGTATATGAATTTTTATGTATTTTAATTTTTATTGTGAGTTGTTTGTTGTAGTGGCCATATTTGATTTATGATGTAATTGATTAATTATAAACTAATATTCATGATTTCCATCGTGATCATGAAGGCATTAATGGTCTTCCACGAGGAATGAAAAGTTATCCTATTCAATTCAGCAGGTTGCCCTACTATGAACACCTACAAATTTCTCATTTGTTTGATACAATGCATATTGGAAAGAATGTTACTGAAACCTTATTATGACTACTAGAGCTAAGGAGGGAGAAAGATAAAGTTGTGAAAGTGTGCAAAGACATTCAAGAAAGCAACCATGCAATGAAAGACGTCATCCAATTTCATACCAACGGAGAACAAGTTAATATAAACTCAATTCCATGGATGTTTATGGAGCAACAAATCAATGTTGTCAAAGAAGTAATGCGGAAAATTAAATTTCCCACCGGTTTTTGTGCGAACTTGAAGAATATCATAACTAAAAAAGGTGATTTTACGGGGGTCAAAACACATGATTGGCATGTCTTGATCAAGGTAATTATTATTGTTATGTCCATATAATTTGTTTTTGTTTGTATACTCTTTTTTTAATAAATGGTGTGGTTTGTATATTGATATAGTATGTTCTACCTCTCTCTCTCCCGGACAACTTCAACAACAATGTCAAACAAGTTATATATAATCTTGGTAAATACATGAGGTAACTAGCGATTACTTGCATGTGCTTAGTGTTTCTTTAATTCTTCGTATAATAATTTATAATTTTTTTTTGTGTACTATTTCAGCATATATTGTAATTTAATGTTTATTTTTGTTAAATATCGTTATTGGTTTGCATCACTTGTAGATGGTTGACATCTAAAGAAATCCATAAAGAAGATATAAAGTATTGGAGGAGAGAAATTCCTTGTCTCATGTGTGAAATGCAGAAGCATCTACAATCGGCATTTTTCAATGCACAGGAACACTACCTCATACACCAAGTTGAGGAGATTGAGTTGTGTGGACCTATGCACTCAAGGTCCATGTGGATGGTTGAGAGGCACTTGAAATTTATGAAGGGTTTGGTGAGACAACTAGCACATCCGGAGGGTTCTATGATGGAAGGATATACGGTATACCAAAACATGTTGTATGTTAATGAATATCTTCCTATTTTAGCGTCAAAGCTCAATTTACGTCGCATTTGTGATTCATACTCCAATGACAAATTTGAAGTGGAGCAACTGAAGGGGAAAGGTATATTGAGGAAGCTGAAAGGTAATTATTAGCTAGTGTATTTTTATTATATACTTAATATTCTAATTGTATTTTCTAGTCATAATTTCTTCAATTAAAAGCATATACGTCTTTGTTCAGGAGATTTACACCTTTCTTTGATTTTAATGGTTATTGTCATTAAACAGTTGGTCGAGAATGGGATGCAATTCATTTATACATCGCAAACAATCTTGACTGGATGAAGGTATGGATCGAGATGCGCACAATCGGGTCATGGAATATCATGGGAAGGTGTGGCTTCATTGGTAAAAGAAGCACAATGCAATGGAGATAACAATCTAACGAAAAGGGAAATCGATTTGGGATATGGTGTAAAAGATAAAATGGCAAGTATATAATTAATCAAATATCCCTCTAAATCTTTTATTTTGCAAATTACTTATTGACGTACATGTTCTTTTTTTCCATGTATTGTTGCATAAGGACTGATTGGTTGTGTAATTTTTTCGTGTATTGCTTATTGCAGGTAAAACACCATAAGGCTATGGTCTGCAATGGAGGCAGATATCAGATCAAAAAAATGGATGAAACAAAGAAAACATCATATTTTGGGGTTTCAGCTGTCTTTGAGGTTACCAATGTTTCATCTAGAACTGACAGACATCTAGAAGTCTCAGAAAATTGATACTATGGGTATTTGGAAGATATTATACATTGTGACTTTAAATCCTTTAAGGTAGTTCTATTCGTTGTCAAATGGTACAAGTTACAATTGAATCAATGTGATCCCAATAGAACTATTATTGAACATGATAATGGATTTACCATGGTAAACATAAGGTTGTTTGAGCCAGGCATAGAGCCCTATGTTCTTCCAAGCCAATGTGAACAAGTATTTTACTCAAAGGTTCCAGGTAAAGCGGGCTGGTCATTTGTTGTGAGACACGATCCAAGGGGAAGGCCGGTAAAGTATAACCTAGACGATGGTAATGAAGAGGGTTCTCTGGAAGAAGAATATGATGACAAAGAGCATGATCAACTTGAGTTAGCTGACGATGATGATCCAACAGAAGATTTCCAAGGAATAGTTGAATCAGATGATGTAGCAGATAATGCCGATGAATATTATTCCGACGATGACACGATGAGCGTAACTGATGATGATATGGCCAATCCTTACAATGTTGAAACATATGATGATACAGGCGGCACATCATCTTCATCATCATCATCATCATCATCATCACCATCTTCCTCATGATGATGATACTCATCATCAAAATCATCATCATCATCATCATCACCATCATGGTCACCATCATCATCACCATCATCGTATTCATCAACATCATAATCATCACCATCATCATCAACATCATCATCATCAAATTCATCACCATCATCGTCATCGTCATCATCATCATCACCACCATCATCATCTTCATCATCATCGTCATCATCATCATCGTTGTCATGATCAGCATCATCTTCATCATCATCGTCATCATCATCATCGTCATCCTCATGATGATGATAATCATCATCATCATCGTCATCAAGATGATCATCATCAACATAATCATGATTATCATCCTAATCATGATCATCGTCATAATCATAATCATCATCTTCATCAACATCATAATCATCATCATCATCATCATCATCATTGTCATCGTCTTCATCAGCATCATAATCATCACCATCATCATCATCGTTGTCATAGTCGACATCAACATCATAATCTTCATCATCATCGTCATCATCACCATCATCGTCATCATCATCATCATCATCATCATCATCGTCATCATTTTCATCATCATCATCATCAATATCATCATCATCATCCTCATCACAATCATTATCATCATCATCAGGATCATCATCATCATCATTGTCATCGTCGTCATCAACATCATCATCATCATCAACAACATCATCAACATCATCATCATCATCAACAACATCATCATCATTGTCATCATCGACATGAACATCATAATCATAATCATCATCATCATCATCATCACCATGCTCACATGCTCACATGCTCAACTTTTCAATCATCCTTCAAAGATATATTTTCATTTATCCAAGATAGGGATGTGTCGTTATGTAGATGGTTCTTCCCTCATTAATGTGAAGGTTCTTTATTCAAGTTAGGATATAATAAAAATATCCTAATACTATTATGGCAATTTATATAATATAAAATAAAATAAAATACATATAATAAAAATAAAAAACATATAATATATAATAACAAATGACAAGTGTATTTGGACATTGTCGTGACTCGTTTTGGACAGCTCAGTTCAATTTGGAGGTTTTGTGAATTTGGGAGTAGGTCTGTTGGAGCATAGGGTTCAGAATTGGAGCTCACCATTGATAATTGGAGCTCACGGTTGAGAATTGGAGCTGATGGTACAAATTTGGAGCACACTGTTCACGTTTTGGATTTGGATCTCATGGCTCAACGGGTAAGCATCATGACCTCCTTTTTTTGGGCATGCTGTGACAATGGTTTTTGGGCATCCTGTGACAAGGGTTTTTGGGTGACAAGGGTTTTTTGTGCGTGCTATGATGTTTTCTCCTCTGTGGGAAAAGCTTGAATGCAGACATACCCTTCCTCATTTAGTGGGTTATTCAGGGATTCAATTTACATACCTTCTTACCTTACAAATGAGAAACTCGTTGTTCGGGTCATGAACTTAGAATAGGGATTCGTGCCTCACCCCCCCTCGTATCTATAAGTCACTATTATAGTGATCATTCATTTTGTAGCGCATCTATAGATTTAATTACGCAATTTATCTAGTTTTGCATAGACTGGCTTGATCAAAGAAGTACTTTGAAGAGACTGATTATCCGGACCTATCGAACGGTTAAAATAGAACTAGGAAATTGGGACCCCTGACTACAACTAGTAAAACCCCTCTTAAGGTAAGGAAGGTCAGACTATCTTATGGGAATAATAAGGGAATAAAGACTTCCACAATGAGGTCTTACTTCACAAGGAGGTATTAATTCACCAGACCGGTTCATCCTCATATTCAACCGGTAAGGCCAGATACTACAGGGAATAGAAGCCCTTAATCTTTTAGAGGGAAAGAGAAATAAGGGGTAGGGGTTTACTTTCATGTTTCCAGCTCAGGAAAGTCATAAGGTAGGAAAGGAAAATAATAAATAAAGTAATAAGGGGGTTCCAATCACCCGCCCCACCACAGGGTACCCATTCTGGCAATGCCAATAAAGAGGAGGTCTTAAGTCAGAGAGTTGTACCATATCTAGGGAATGACCTTAAAAATAATAAATATACCATAGGGAACAGATCCTCTCAAAGCCAGGACCTTGAAAAACACACTAGTTCAGGGACAAAAGTTTGGGAACAAAGAAGTTGAAATAAGTAGCGACTTTTAAAAAACCAAGGCAAAGCAAACAATTTCTTGGTTGGGGTAGTTATACACCTTAACAAGTTGGAGAATACAGCAAAGACAACCATTACAAGAAGGGTCTAAGGTTGACAATTCAATGCCAAAACCCTCAAGAATTGGGGTTAGGAAAATTGGGGTGACAAACTAGGATGCGTGCCCAAAGTCCTGTTAATATCATCGTCAAACAAAAACTGTCCATGAGGACAGAGTTCAAGAACTCTATCCACCTGAACTATATCTCACAAAATATATGATTTAGGAATAAGTCCTTAGTTTTCAAGTGTGAACTAATTATTTTCCAACTATGAATTAATTATTTGAGATCATATTAGACTCCTTAAGGATATATAGCCATTGGACTGGCTTATAATGAGTAATGGGTTTTAAATTTAAGTTATGAAAAACAATAATGAATCCAATAGCAATTTATTATAAAAGTAAAAGTATAGTATTTGGTTAGGAGATTTTCATTATTGTATTCATAGTAATAAATTGTTTGTATTAAATCTATCAAAAGAAAGATGTGGATGGTGTCTTTAATAGTTGGGAAGATTATTTACATTTAATTGTAATTTGTTTATAATACTTATCATTATTCCATTGAGATGTTTCCTTTCAAGGTTGTGTATGTTAGGAATAGTTACAAAATAACATACATTAACTATTCCCCTAACTTTTAGAACTCAACCCTAAATTAAACCCCTTAGTTACTTCGAAAGAAAAATATTTACAAACATGATTCTCATACTGATTTGGTAAAAATCTATCCATATAAAAGTCAATCTTTGACCTATTAGCCGAGCTAGAGAAAAATTGGAAACTTCTGCAATGCCCCCTATTCAATTCTGGCCTTTAGTGCTGCAAAACTGCGTTTCCATAATTTTTGTAGCATTTTCCCCTGTTTTACACTACAGGTGCTACAAAAGTTTCACCTTCAGAACTTTTGTATAATTTTCATTGTTTTTACACTGTTGGCACTGCAACAGTTATGAAAACTGCATTTTTTGTGCAAAAAATTGTCTGGACACTTTCAAACCTTTTCCAAGGCTCTAATACTAAAATTTAAGCATGTTATGGTCTAATTTAATCAAATTTATCTCTTTCCTCAGCAAGAAGTTTTAGATTACCTACACTGACCTCATCTTTCAACATTTGCAACTCTTTCTTCATATTTTTGTTTTCTGCTTTAAGGGATCTGTTATGCTTATATAAATTTTGAACTTGTTTATGTAATGGGAATATTCTCCTTAGCATCCCTCTAACATCCATCAAAGCTTTTTTATATAGGTATAGACTTCCATCTACTTCAAACCTATGTTTTATGTCTTCTTCTTGCAACTGAACAATCATAAATTGGGCTTCTTTTAACGGTATATTTACCTTCTTCACCACTGGATCATCACTCTATGTCTGCTAATATGGTTGTACATTGGAGAGTTTTTTCTTCTTTGTTTGGATAGATTGCTCAAGTGGAGTCTTTGATGAATCTTCTTCCACATATTTTTGTCATTTCGTTGCTAATCTAGTCCTAGGTCTCTTAACCTCCACCCTTTCTTCAAAAAAGTCCAACTTTATTCCTTTCATTTTATTTTTACTCTTTTAAAATTCAGGTCTCTCCTCTATATCTATAACAACCCTAGGTTTTTTCTCCATATGAATCTTACCCTTTCTATACTCCTCACTTGTGTCTTTTTCTCCGTCATGTTCTTTTCTTGAGTAGTTGTTTTTTCTTTTGAGCTTGGAGTACATCTCCTTGCTGAAGGAATACCTAGCACCTTAGGATCATAACCAACAAGGAAAAGAAACATGTTATAATCCCTGCTCATTTTCCTAATCTCTTAAAGCACGACCAATTTGATTAATCCAAAATGAAATAAACTAGTGTTCTACCTTCTTAGGTTTCGGATGCACCTATGTGCCATCTTTCCTAGACTCCTGTACAAATCAAAAGGGATGTCTAAAAATGTTTTTCCAATGAAATGTAACAACAATTTGAAGTGAAATTGATACACTGTGTCAAATATTCCTTCACATGTAAAATAATTCCTTATGGAAAATAAAAGTTTCTCATATTTCTCTGACAGCCAAGCTTTGGGTATCCCATGAGTTAAATTTGATCCCTCGTGTTTTTCTTTAAAAAATCATCATAATTTATCAACTGAAACTTAGCGGAAGTAGCGGAAGTATGACCCTCTAATGAGATCCATAATTTACTTAGACAAATACTAATTGCATAATACATATCTATTAAAAAAAACTTTACATGAATAATAACTTTAACTCTAATTATGAAATGTGTTAGTCAAGAAACTACTAGCGCTCGTAGCAATAACAATTACAGACATGTAACAACAATAAAATAAACAATTTCAAGACTCTTGGTGAGTAACAACAACAATTTCAACAAGTAACAACAACAATATCAACAAGTAACAACACTAGTTTTAGCAAGTAATAACAACATTTTCAGCGAGTAGCAACAACAACATAAATTAGTTTAAAACTGCTAGTGAGTAACAGTAGCAGCAATGATTAGTTCGAAACTAATCATTGCATTAGTTCGAAACTAATGCTTAATAAAAATATCCTAATACTATTATGGAAATTTATATAATATAAAATAGCATATAATAAAAATAAAATACATATAATATAGAATAATAATAAAATACATATAATATATAATAATATATAATAAAAAATGACAAGTGTATTTGGACATTGTCGTGACTTGTTTTCGTTTTGGATAGTTCAGTTCAATTTGGAGGTTTTTGTGAATTTGGGAGTAGGTTTGGTAGACATGGAAGACAACTCTGTTGACTCATGGCAGCAAGAGCTCAACATCTTCTTCTCACCGAAAATTACTGGTATACCGTCCCCGGACACAGTGCAGAACAAGCTGGAAAATTTGACAGCTGGAACTGAGAGTAGGGGTTCGGTTTCTCCACCATATGAAGAGCTGCTAGGTGTGTTCACAGCACGACCATTAAACCTGGCCTTAGGAGGAGGCCTGTACTCATTATTCCACTCCAGCCAACTTCCGAGTTTGACTAAATAAACTATTTTGATAATTGTACCTACATCTTCTTTGATGGGGCTTCAGCCAATCAAATTGGAGGTATAGGTGTTCATCTTTTGATCACCCAGGACCACTATTTTTGCTTCAAATTGGGTGTTGGTCTGAGTACAAACACCAGATTTGAACTACTTGCTTTATGGACTCTCCTTTATTGTGCTAAATCCATGGTCCTTCCCACTCTGCACATTCATGGTGACTCGACAGCCATCATTAATTGGTTCAATGAAGATCATAACTAACTTTACTTGCACTTGATGGTTGGTGTCAACGTATCTGTGATATGGAACCTTACTTCATCCAGCTAAAATTAGTTCACATATTCAGAGAACACAATACTAAGGCTGATAGCTTATCCAAAGAAGCATTAACCTTGGCCTCAGGCCATTTTCAGTTTACTGAATTCACTGATGGGGAATGTACTGATCAGGGCACTTTCCAGCTTTTCTAGCCCTTAGCACTTGAGTCTTTTATGTGTTGTTGCTATTGACATCCTTTGGATGATTGAGGTAGATGATCCCCTCATATTATTGATCTCTCTTATTTATTGTTTCTTTGGATTAGCTACTTCGGTATTAGACTTGAATTCTCAGTCTGTTGAAGGTTAGTGATGTGGATGTAGTCAAGATTCCTATATTAGAGGTGTTACCTTTGAATGTTTGTCCAGTATTCCTGTGAAGCTGATCAATTGTATTCCTTAGGGTTTAAAATTAGTATGGGAAAACAAGTTAGCGTTTCCTTAGGGTTGAAAATTAATATGGGAAAACAAGCATCATCAAGACAAGCTAAAAGGAATAGATCAGCAAATATTACTGACTGATATAAATGTATTTAATGTGCCAAGTAGCCAGATCTAGAAATGTCCACTCTTCACCACCACTAGGAAATATGCCTCTGAAGTGCTGGCTTATGCACTTTAGAGTAGTATAGAGGTTAAAACATCCACTCTAAAACTAAAATCATCTACAACCTCACAAAATCATTCATGGGAAAACTAAAAACCACTTAAAGGAGATATCTTCTTTGAAGGAGATAGTCCATTAAAGGAGAACCTCCAAGTTTTGTACATACATATATTGGCATAAATTGCAGTGTTATATGTGATGCATATGCATAACATATTGTCTCAATCTTGACAATGTTGAAAGGCTAAAGTACAATGGCCACAAGAATACATTTGAAGCTTATGAAGCCTACCCAATTCATGTTAGCAAAAGGCAATGCAAGCAATAAGTTAGAATGGAGACTTGTATGTAACCAAAAGAGGGGAATACATTAGAATTTTTAGGGCTACCAAATGCCCACACCTATTAACCAAACTCATTCTTGACAAGCTTTTGCTTTAACAAGTTATTGGCTTATAAGTCTTTCCAAGTTTTTTTTCTTATAAGTCTTTCCACGTTTTTTTGCTGGTATTTTGCTATGCTTATGCCAAATTTTTTTTGGCCATGGTGTAGGTAGAACCAAATAGGTATTTGTCAGACCTGTCTTCCTCTAATGAAGGGAGTTTGGGAAGGCTAAAGGAAAGTGAGACATCCAGTAGGTCTACACTTGCTATATCAACTAGATGTCAGAAGATCAGAAGAAAATTCGACAAACGCATGAATTTTTTTCTCCAAGGAGGGGGATCATGTTCCTATGATGATGAGACAGTGGGAGACATCGATGTGCCCTTAAGGTACCAACACCTAGTGAAACAATGGGTTCCTAGTGATCTTCCTAAAGTAAAAACGGTTTTTTGTGTGAATGAGAGGGATATATAGAATTGCACCATCCTCATTGCATGGATTGGGCTTGTTTTGCATAGACGACATAAAGGTTGGATACGGTAGATGTACAGAATTGATGGAGTATGTTGGACCCTATTACAACTACAGTGATTGGATGCGCCTGGTCCAATATACACACAGTATGCGTAGATATGGGTTGTCAACAAATTATATACAACTGAAAGACAAAGCTCAAAATAAAGGAACAACGATGTACATGGACGGAAGGCCAAAAACAACCAGTAATATTGCGAGGTTTATAAACAGTACAAAACCAGGGTCTACATTAAAGCAACCCAACTTCATATTCGATTCGCGTGAAGGAAACCGTGTTTTTGTATGTGCAATTAAATCAATAGCTGCTGGCGAAAAACTACTTATTGATTACAAATTGAATCGTGTAGATACAAACAATGTTACTATGGTTGTGGTACAACAAACAATTTAACCACCCTTTTATTAATTATTTTAATGTCTATAGGAATTTTTGTTAGCATATAATTGAAATTATCTACTTTTCATGTTTCCTTATGTAACTTTTAGTATGTTTTTGATGCAGGGTTCTCTCAGGGGCACCTCCATCTCCGTAGATGTTTGTCGACCCGAGTCAAGGCAGCAGGTATACATCGGATATTGCCAATGTAATATTAAATTTTATGATGGACATACATATACGTTGTTATGTATTTTCATTAGTATATTAGGTTCGTTTATATAATATTACCAATTTTCCATGCAGAGTGTTGATCAGGGAAGCCAACCAACTATTGATCAGTCGAATACAACATCAGGGCAACAACCAAACATGAATGTAATTCTCCATTTCAAATACTTTAAAATCCTAAACATGTCTATCATGACGCATTATGTTTATTTTGTTATGTATTCTTTCGTTTTTATGGTTGCATTCATGATGGTAATGTTGTCTACCTTTTTTGCAGATTGACCGGGGAAACTCCCTAGCTATTGATCAGACGATTGGAGACTCGACGCAACCATTTAACCTAAATGTAATTCCACATTCTAAATACTTAAAAAATGTACACATATAAAACATGTAGCATAGTGTTTATTTTTGTTTTTGTTCTGTATTTGTTAGCTTATACATATTGCGTTTATTGTGATAATGTTCTCTACTTTTTTTGCAGGTGGCTGATCGATGTAAATCCCCATATATTGATCAGACCACACCCTCGGCTAGGCATCAGGTAATCCTAGATGTAATCCCTAATATAATTATTTGCGCACACTATATTTTCAAAGACTAAGAAATTTTTTATATAATTCAATTGCAGACGGGGGATTCCATTTATGAAACTATGTCTCAAAACTCTTTACAGAATGAGGTCTCTCAGTTGATGAGAGATAGTGGAATTAAAGAGTCTGCAGACCCATTAAGGGTGCTACAAAGGACAAGGGAAAAACAAAATGAGGAACTAGTTCGTCTGACATTGGCAGTTCCACTAACATAAGGGCTCGAACAAAGGATTCAATTGTTGTTACAGCAGCGTAAACAAGTGGACGTAAGTTATCGAATAAAAATGTAAATTCATTTATAAAAACTTTATAATATTTGATTTTATATGTTGTTGAACTTATAATACAATGGGTTTAATTTAAAACATGCTATGGAGATTGTTAGTGGTGGTTAAGGCAATGATGGTCCCAGAGAAAAAACCACTCCACATACACCACATACTGCTCCCATATTGTCCACTGAACAATCGGAAACACGCTCTGCGACACCGCCAAGGGCAGCGAAAGGTGCAACCGATGTTTCCCCACCCACAACAAATGTTGCAGAAGAAGGGGTGGATGCAGGGCTAGATAGAGATGTGGAAGCATTTCCTGGATCTTCTCGTGTGACTAGCACTGGTTCAATAAAGTGTACATTTTTGGTGAATGAAGAATTGCTTCCAATAAAGATAGAGAGGATTCCAGGTCATTATAGATTGTTCAATTTATTTTTTATAATTTGTGTCTAATATACCGATAATATTCTTTAATGTTGACTAATGATGGCAATAATGTTTTGCAGGAAATGATATATTTTATAAACACATGAATGATTTGGCCTTGGAGATATTCGGGCCCACCATCCGCACAATGTGGAACAAGCAGCTAAAAGCTTTAAAGGATGATTTGACTAATTGCTTGGTTAGTCTGTTCGGAAAAGATACCTTTGATACATCGAAGGTACTACAGAAGGCTGGAAAACATCTAAAGATTATCTGAGACCAATATAGGATTCACCTAGAAAAGAACCCTAGGTATGAGCACCCTCCAATGATTCCATCTATGGAGTGGAAAGCCCTGGTGGAATATGGAAAAGAGAAGGGCCTAAAAAAATCAGGAAAGATACCACCAGGTGGAACAGGGAGGTATGCAATTCATTCCAAACTGTAGTGGTAAGCCTTATTATTACTAGTTTTTATATCAATTTTGGTACATAGACTAATGTATTTAAAAACTTAATTAGGATGTCGGACACATCTAAAGCCACAAAGGCAAGAATTGAAAAAAATTGCCAACACAAGCTTGGGCCTGGTGGTTACTCCAACTTGGCGGCCCGATATGTAAGTATCACAAAACCCGAATCAGCATCCAAATATCATACAGATTATTATTTTTGTTTTGTTCTAACAAAAGGCTTTAAAATTAATGACATCATGCAAATATGAAGGCCGACCGGTTCAAAGAATTGCCTAGTGCGGATTACATGAAGCTTGGCTTCGAACATGGCTTTGACACCGTTGTTGAACACCGGAGAAGCTTGTTTGTGAATACTACACAATATTTTGCTGATCCATATGGTACCCAGGTATGTGAAAATTGTATAGTTTAATGATAATTTATTAATGCTCATGCAATTTGTTCCTTATAAATAAACTAACGTAAATTATTTATTCCTTTTTGTGCAGGAAAGTAACGATCCCGTTCATGTTGAGGATGAAGTACATGACCAACCAAACGAAGATCATGCTTCTCATCCTGGTAATGAATTTATTAATTTTCTACTATGTTTTATAGACCATTGCAGATGATGAACATTAATTCTAATTCTACACAATTCAACTACAGAGCATGTCGTTGCAGATCATAACACGGAACACATTGGGCCAGTACGAGATAATGTTGAACATGTTGATGTGCACATGGCAGGTAAAAACACACATTCCTAATGTTTTTTTAATGAATTACTCGTATTTATCAAAATATAAATATATTAATGAAAGATTTTGACATTATTGCAGAAATTCATCGCCCCTCGCCTGAAGTTCAACCTTGCGAGCAGATTAGTATGGATACCGATGATCAGATTCCCAAAGATGTGACTCTAACTAAATATTTAAAGAGAAGAAAAGTAAAAAGGAAGTGACTAAACAAATTTTGAGTAATTCTTATTTATAAAAAAAAAATTATTGCTTTTTCCTCTATTTTATGAATGGATGCTTTACTGAATTGTTTACTGATATTTTTTTTCTGCCATTGACTAAATTAATGTTTTAATGAATGAGTTAATGAATGGTTTTTTCAGCTATTGAATGATTGAATGGTTTAATGAATGTTATAAAGAATGATTTAATGAAAACATTTTTCAACTATTGAGTGAAATAATCTGCATTGTAGATGCATTGTTATTTGCATTGTGAAATAGTGAAATAAATTGTTATTTGCAAGTATAGGCATTGGGTTTGGGGAGTTGAGAGTGATGTGAGGGGGGGGGGCAAAAGAGCTTCCACCTTCATGTGGTTGGTCCTGTTTAGTAGAGAATATTAAATTATTCTCGAAACAGAGAGGAGCTCAATGAATGGTAAGGAAGAATACATTAAAAAACATCTATTTATATATTTTTACTATGTAATTTTCACTATTGTTATTTGACTCCTCCATTGGAACTTGTTACAGATAACGTTGAGAAACATTTCCATAGTTAAGAGGCAAGAAATGGAGTTTTGATTAGATCGATGGCCTTATATACATAGTATTTTTGGCTATCCATGTTTTATCGGGTGATATATTCTTACTAATTATAATTTTTGGCTTACATAATTTATGTTAGATCATTATATTTTAAATTTCTTGATTAGATTAAGCAATTGAGTGTCATTTAATGTTGCTTGAGGATTTTAAAGAACTCAGTTACTGTTGTTTGAGGATTTTAAAGACTCAGTTACTTGAATTGAATTAGTAAATGATAGATGTTATATAACATGTTTATATAAATGGTTGGGCATGATAGATTCTTTGAATACTTGGTCAATTGTAGTAGGATGCATTTATTTTCGCAACACACTCATGTCTTCATTTTATGTTTTCAAGATGCTTTTGAAAAAATAATGGCTTGTTTCTACATCATAAGTCCACATTCAATAGCCTTTGCAGCAACAGTTTTTATATACAGAAAAACTAACATTCATTCTTTACTTGTTTATGGATTTTGCAATCCTGCAGATGCAAGATGTGGACAATGGTACATTGTTAAAGTGGACTCTTCAAAGGTTACCTTGGAAAATAGGGCAGATCTTCTTCAACGGGCTGAAGTTCATGTGTGTGCTTTTGATATAGAGACAACCAAGCTTCCTTTGAAGTTCCCTGATGCCGAATATGACATGATAATGATGATTTCACACATGGTGGATGGGCAAGGCTATCTTATTAAAAATAGATAGGTAAAAACACTTGGCATTGTTTTATGCCCGTTGGTCAGCCTATCCTTTGTTTTGGGATTTCTTTCATCTATGTTTTGGGATTTTTATTGTTTGTATATTGATGTTGCATTGATTGTTATGAACATCGTTGCTCTTCTTTAGTTTTCCAATTCCTTTTCGTTTTTTCCTGAGTGTGTAGGGGTGGGGCATTGAAGACTTGGAGTACACTCCAAAACTAGAATTTGAAGGAAATTTCAAAGTAGAAAATGTGCCAAATGAGGTATATCTTCCATTTACTGTTTACCCTAAAACTATAATTCTGAAAACAAGTATTGATCCCCTGGAAGTTTGCTATGTTTTCCAGGCAGAGCTTCTTAGGTGGTGGTTCAATCACATGCAAGAATTTAATCCTGGGATTTATGTCACATATAATGGAGATTTCTTTGATTGACCTTTCATCGAACAATAGGCTAAGCACCATGGAATGAAAATGAGTGATGTATGTTAATTTTCTTATCTAATATACTGGCATCTTATGCTTGCTGACTGTTGCTGGATTTTCGCTCAATTCTATGTTTAATTGGAAAAGGAGTTTATTATTTAGTGTATTACAATGAATTTATTTATCCACACAGTGGACATCTTAGGGCCCCAATGTATACTGTGTTCTTGAATCATTTAGAATTTTTTCTCTACCTCTTAAAATTCCTGCATTGTTTTGCAACCAAGGATAGGTTTTTGACCATCATTATAAATTTTGACCCCTCTATTATCTAGCCACTTCATTTAGCAAGAACAATTTGTGCTTACCTTGGTTGTTTGGAATTTGCAAGAGTGAAGTTAAATATCTATTGTACATTATTAATAATGATTTAAGGTAACATACTCTGTTTTTTCTTTGTCTCTTTGCTATATGAAGTGGTTATGTATTTGTAGGATTCAATCTTATTCTATATCCTTTCCTTGAGCAAAGCTAGACTATTCTAAAAGTATTGAATGCCTCTTGGTCAGCAAGTTTATTTCTGTTATTTTTTTTATCTTAGTTGTTTCCTTTGGTCCCCTCTGTTTAGAGATTCTATAGGTTCAGTGTCCTCCATCATCACTTATTAATATTGGGGATGCAAAGCACTCTTTGCATGAGAGCTCTTTCTTATACAGGGAGAAACTTATGCAGATACTTATATAATTAGCACAATGCATATGAAGGATAAACACAATTCTTTAGACCCATTTCATCTTAATCATGTTATAAAAAGCCACCCTTTAGAACTTTAGTGAGGGACACAGACAGTGTATGGGGACTGCTTCATTCCACTTTCCAACTAATAGTCTCACCCAGAGAAGCACTGCATTGTGTTCAACTAGGAAAAATTGATTGCAAGCAAACTTTCTCCGACTCTCTCGAAAGCCAAGTCACATAGGCCATTTCTAAGTGGGTAAGTTGGAACACGTGGGCATGGGATTACGTGACCTTTGTACATGTGGTTCACACTACCTGAGTTACTTGGAGAAGTGTGTAGGTAGAAGTTGTGTTATAATCACCTACCCTTAGCACATGTAATGTCTCTAGTTAAGGAACATTATCTTAAAGTGTTCATGGATTGGTTAGATTGGACTTTGTCTTGTTAAGTGGTCCACTTGTAGATCTAGTACAAGGTTTGCTTGTAATTACTCTCTTCTTTATTCCATAAATAGAAAGGAGGGTGCTTCTCTTGAGGATATTGGGTTTTCTATTTTGTGAAAAGTAAAGTTAAGAGTAAAGTAGTTGTGATAACTATATGTGCAAGGATGAAATATATACTTGACATAGAATCCTCTAGTTTGCTACCAGGCTTCCTTCAATGGTCAAAATCTAGGCTGAAACCATGTGGCTGTAAGTGAAATCTTTGGATTTTTTTTTAAATCCATCAACAGGCGTCGGTTTTTTGACGTTCTTCCAACACTCTGGTAAACCTATCCAACGGCCGTGTCATGAGTCCTATGCTTTTGCCCATCGGACGACCGACGGTTAAAGTGCTGGACTGCATCGGAAGGCCGAATCTTCTAGTGTCAGAGTGCGTTAGCTTTTCGACAGTGTCTAGATTAAAAATAACGACACCGCCATTACTTCGACACATCTATCTGACGGTTTATACAATTTTGGTTGGCACTTCGAAAGGAAAAACGGTAGAATATGCGACACAATGGTCTATCGGATATTCGACCCACATTAGCAGACTGTCGAAGATCCGACGTTACACCACCGATGCCAAAAAAAGTGCATGTGTTGAATATGAGACAGAGAAGTGTTGAATTTCAGACATGCAAGGTGTCGGATTTTGGGTTGAAATTCTGTTGTGAGTCAATCCCTTCAACTTGGAAAAAACCTTTGGCAACTAACCTTGCCTTAAGTCTTTCAAGACTTCCATCTGATGCATACTTAGTTCTGTAGACCCATTTACATCTGACAAGTTTTTTTCCTTTTGGAAGAGGAACAAGATCCCAAGTATCGTTTGCCATTAAGGAACGATATTCTTCATCCATAGTTGCATCCCAATTTGGATTTCCTGAAGCTTATGCAAAAGTTTATGCATCATGATTCTTGGAAACTTGAGCCAATAGAGAAGAGGCTCGCTGAAACTGAGAACGTGTTTGACGTTGATCTCTAGGATCACCGGCAAGATCACCAGCTGCTTCACATGTTGAACGGACCCATCGAGGAGGAATTGGTGCTGGTGCAATTGGAGGAACATGAGTAGGCGGAGGTGGCTTTCCATCCTCACTGTCATCATCAAAAACTGGAGTTGGAAACCTATCAAGGAAGCTGGAAGAAGAAGAAGAAGGCACAATCACCAAATCAGGCTCGTAGGCTAAAGATGGCACACCCACCAAGTTAGGCTCGCAGGCCAAGAGATTTTCATCAAATTTAACATCGCTTCTAATGATTATATCATGAAAATGTGGCTGGAGAAGTCTATAACCTTTTACATATTCTAAATATCCAACAAATATGCACTTTTCACTTTTAGGTTGCAATGCTTTCTGTTTTTCATCCAGAATGTGAGCCCATGCTTCACAACCAAACACACGAAAGTGACTTACATCTGGTTTAATTTTACTCCATGCTTCTTCCGGTGTTATACCTTGTAAAACTTTAGTGGGTGTGCAATTAACTATGTAATTTGCACAATTTATGGACTTAGCCCAATATTGAAGACTTAGTCCCCTAGATTGGATCATATAATTAGCCATTTATTTTAAAGTGCGGTTCTTCCATTCAGCTACACCATTTTGTTGTGGTGTATATGGAACAGTGTGTTGTTGTTGGATTCCTTGTTCAGTGCAGAAAGCAGTGAACTTGTTGTTAACATATTCTCCTCTATTGGTAGATCTTAACTTAATAATTTGATGACCAGATTGTTTTTCAACAAGGGCCTTGTACGCCAATAACATGTTAAATACTTTGCTCTTAATTTTTAGGAAGTAAACCCAAGTGCATCTGGAGTAGTCATTAATGAAATTTAAGAAATATTTGAAACCAGAAAAAGGAAGCAAATGGAAGAGGACCACACAAGTCACTATGCACAAGATCCAAGGGATCATAGGCGTGCCAAGAGGGACATTTGTCAAAACTGTCTCGATGATATTTTTCGAGTACACAACCGGAACAAACACCATCCTTGCAAGATACCATCGGAAGACTAGTCACCATATTGTCTCTACATAGTTGTTGCAATGAGCTATAATTTAAGTGACCAAATCACTCATGCCAAAGTTTTCTCAAGTTATCACTATGAGCAACAAAAACTGAATGAAAAGGTGATGACCCAAAGTTGTTAAATTTGTACAACCTGTTAATATCATCAACAGTTCCAGTAGCAAGGACATTTTGAGGATTTTTAAAATCCTTGATTACAACTTGGTGAGGTGTAAACGTCACAATTTTACCTTCACCTGAATGAGTAATTTGATAGACTGATAACAAATTGCAGGAAATTTTTGGAACACATAGTACATCACTGAAATGACCATTTTCTACTGGAACTGTTCCAGATCCTACAACACTTAGAGATCTATCATCACCAACAAATATTTGTTTGGTGTTACATTCATGCATAGTAGAAAATATGGCTTTATCCTTAGCCATATGATAAGATGCTCCAGAATCAATGAGCCATTCATTTGAAGTAGACGAAGAAGATGCAGTATGAGAGTAACCAGAAGCACAAAGTACATGTCCATGAGAGTTAGATTTTGAAGACGAATCTAGGTTGATGTGGTGCTTCTTCATTGTTGCTTCCAAGGCTGCCATCTTCTTGAAACACTTAGATTCATCATGATTATCTTTCCCACAAAAATTGCAATGACACTTAGTCTTGTTTCCTTTTGGCTTGGATCCTTTGTCATTTTTTAAAGGAGGAGCTGACTGAGAGGGTTTAGGACCCTTGTTGTTTGACATATTATTGTGAAAATTTTGTTTCTTGGGAGGCTTGGACTTTTCTTTCTGTTGGGACAACAAGGCTTTCCCAGATGTATCTGCATTGTTAATTATTCTAAGATGAATGAGATTATATTTCTCTCTAATTAAGGAATCATAAAAGGATTCAAGGCTAGGCTCTTGATAGCTAGCTGCAGTCAATGATTCTTTCATGGAGTAGAATGTAGATACAAAAACAGAACATGCAGGTCCAAGTTTGGAAAAAATATGGTAAATAAATTGTTTATCTTCTTTCTTAATCTTGCATTCTGCACATAAGAGTCTAAGAGTTTTATACTTAGATAAATAGTCTTGAATGCATGAAAAATCATTTGGATTCAAGGAAATCAACTCATTCTCAAGTTGATGACCCCAAATTTCATTTTGTTTACCAAACATAGATTCCAACTTTTCCCAAGCTATATCAGGTTCATCAATTCCAGATATGTGGAATCACAAATCAGTAGAGATTGACATCCCAATCAATCCATGAGCTTCATCACATCTATTTACCCATTTAATTTGCTTATCATCATTAGTGGGTTCTATTTCTTTCCCTGAGATTATCCTGAAAAGTCTCCTACTTCGCAAAACATCCTCCATATGAGATTTCCATGAGAAATAGTTAGAACTTGTAAGTATAATATCAAAAGGGGTAGACAAACTGTAAAATAATGGCTGAAAGAATAGAAACTAACTATCTGGATGCAAAGAGCTCGAAAAAATACGTGGTTTAAAAAAAACAACACTGAAAACTAATTCTGGATGATGAAGTTATGCTTGATCAATGAAAATGTTGAAGATGTCCCTAATAGTGGCGTGGCAGATATTAACTTGACCAACTAAAAAGAAGAGCCCCCCTGTTCCCAAGATCAACCTTTGGCAATCATTTTACAATAAATTTGCTTCTAAGTGAATCACTTTTGTAGAATAAGCGATGTTCACTTTTACAATAATGTTAGTTTTAAATAGTGCGGCAATAAATTAAAAGACTTAAGTGACTCACTTTTTATTTTTTATTTTATTTATGTGAGATGCACTTTTACAATAAAGTAACTTGAAAATAGAAATTGCATGCACTAAAAAGTAGCTTAATAAGACTTGAACTCAAGACCTATTAAGGAATAAAATAACTTTGGACCAAGTGAGCTAAGTTTAAAAGATACATAAAAGAATGGAAAGAGGAAGGGTTTTTTTTTGTTTTACTCTTCTCTCTCGTTCTCTGTGCTTGCCTTTTTTTCTACAAATCACAAAAGTATGAAAAACAAAAACAAAAAAACTTTTTTCCACACAATGGAGTTAGATCTTGGTTAGCTTACCCAGAAAGTTTACGTTTTCAAGTTTTCTCGTTGTTTCTGATTTACCGTGATTGCACAAGGTGCACAAAAAAGAGCATACGTAGCCGAGAAGACAAGAAAAAAAAATTTCCCTTACTGTTTCTGTTTCGTCATGATCACGCAAGGTGTACGGCAAAGAGCATACGCAGCCAGGGAAGGCAACAGTCTGAGACTAAAACATTAAAGATCTAATAATAAAATTGATAAAATATTAGAGATTTAAAAAAAAACAAATCCATCACTGTAACATTATACCTTCAGATTTGCTGAAATTGGTGTTTCTGGAACAAACGGAAACAATTTTATATGAAATGAAAACTATTTCCCAATGGAAATGGTGCTCCAGACACAATAGAACAGCTCCCATAGGCCACAAATGCACAAAAAATCCAGAACCAAAAACCCTTTGAAAGTTTCAGCAACACCGGTTCCAGATCTTGATCAAAACCGAAAGCAAATCTTCATAAACGCTCTGATACCATGTTCGGGTACACAGGGTACTCCCAAAAGACCAAACACCTTAAGCAACCGCTTCACACAAATATATCACAGATCAACACACTAATGTTTGTCACGTGGTTAAAACCCTCAAGAGGGAAACGGTCCACATCCCTAGCCAAATAAATACTTGGATAATTTTATTATGCAAAAGAAAGAAAGTTACATGAGCTTCTCATAATCGATCAACTAGCCAAGGACCTGCTATGCTCTTTAAATAGAGATCATAGACCAATCGGGTGTTAATCCACATATCAATGGTAGGTATGATCTAAGAGAAGTTTAACGGTCGGATCACTCTATGTCTAGAAGATATCGTGACCGTCGGATTAGAGTATTTACAAATGCATACTAATGCATACTAAAGAAACATACTTTTACCTAACGGATATATTACACAAGTTGATCTTAACTAACTCCTAAGTGTCTAAATATCGTAACACATACATAAAACACTTTCAAAATATCTCAAGAATGTCACTAATGGGATGAATGAAGTGTATCATATGATAAGTGAAGTAAATTGGATGAAATAATGATTTTGGAAGAGAAAAATATGGAGGATGAGTTGTACAAAAAACAAGGCAGTTTCCTTAAGACTAGCTTTCACCGTTTTCCTTAAAAGTTGTTGAAAAGCAGTCTAATTCTAGATAAGGTAGGAATGTACACTTACTAATATGGGAAGTTTGATGGGTTGTTATAATATTATCAATAATATTTCCATGTAAATCCTATAGTAAGTTTAGGAAAGTTTGACCATGTGGTGCAAGTGGATGCCAACTAGCTAGTGTCGAACCTAGGAATTTAACCAAACATGATTATAAATATTAATCCTAAGTATGGGAATAGGTTTTTGTTATTATAAAACCAAGTAGAAGGTTTTGACCATGTGGTGCAAGTGGATGCCAACTAGCTAGTGTCGAACTTAGGAATTTAACCAAACATGATTATAAATATTAATCCTAAGTATGGGAATAGGTTTTTACTATTATAAAACCAAGTAGAAGGTTTTATAGAACCTTCTCATGACATCCTCCTCTAAAACACATAATTCCAACACGGAGTCTTGTGAAGACTCCCAAACCATCCAGCAAAAACATAATGTGTAGATTCATCATAAGGTTTCCCATGTAGGAAACTCATCCACTACTCCACATGAATAGACAATTGGAAACCAAATTATATTTCCCCTGAATATCCCATATCCATAATGGAATTCCAACTCTTCCAACGCATATGAAGTTCTTTGTCATTTGATCTAACAAGGTTTAGATCTCTTCTTGTACAAGTCGATTTCTTGCATGTTGTTGCATCCAACATACTTTTTATGCAAGATGATTTTCTCTTGCATGATAGTTTGAAATATTCCATGTACTTGCACACCCGATCCATGGATGTATGTGTACTAAAATTATCCAAGGGTTTCCATACATACCCTTGTTGTTTCTCATATGGTAAGACAATATCAGTAAAACCAAAAAAAAATCACAGAAGAAAAAATAATCTTTACCTCGATGAATATCCATCTTTTATATGTATATATCCACCTAATACATTGATTAATAAACATTTTGGAATGTTTATCCATGTGAAAATATGATTCACAGCAATAGATAAGAGCTAATAGAATCCTCACAACTAAAGAATTTCACAAAATATGCAGAAAATTGTGTAAAAGAGCAATATTAACACATAGAGACTCGGTGCCAATGACTGAGTTTCGTACTACTATACAACATGTAAATATTTATGGAACATGAATATAATACAATAGGATAAAATCGTTATTCTTTGGAGGAAAATTGGTTGCATACATGTGGTAGGCTTAGATTGGACCTCAAATCCCCTTAGGTGGACCAATGAGATCCCAAAATACCTCAAATGGTCATGAATGGACATGTGAACAAGGGTGAAGCATTCTAGGTCATAAATAAGGGTATTCTAGGAGTTATAGAGTGCATGGGTGAGTGGGAGTGGATCTAGGAAACATTTAATGGTCCAAAAGAGCAAAAAACACTCAAATACAATGCATGGGAACTTGTGGTCAAACCAATTCCGTGTTTTAAGGAGTGGGAGCACCCCAAGGACAAAAAATTCATTAATGATGGAAATCATGGTCCCGAATGATCAAATTTTGTCTCTTGGGTGCAATTAATGGTCCAAAACTCCCAAATACCTTAGGAGACCAACATAGTCAAGGTTTGGACTATGCAACATGAGTGAAAAACAAATGAGGGTATGTCCTAGGTGATATGTGACCATGGTACTATGTGGTGTTATTCTATAAGACTCCCCCTTAAGCATAACTTAGTGTAACCACATAAAAAATTGAGGCCTTAGAAACTAAGGCTCAAGTCGCCTCTTACAAAAACTAATTTGTCCATATAACCAAGGTAGGAAGGAAAACCACATGGGAATAAAACCTCCCCTCTAAAATGGACATGGACCAAATATGAAATTGAATATCAGTCATCACCATTTTTTACCCACTCCAAGGAGTGACCTCTGAAAGGTGAATTTCTTCTCTATGAATCTCTTGGTGAAGATGTCAGTAGTTTTCTCTACAGATGGGAAATACTGCAATGATATGACCTGCTCATGCACCAAGCTCTAGATGTAGTGCATGTGTATCTCAATTTTTTTGGTACTATGTCTCTATAATGGATCGATGGATATATTTATTGCACTTTTATTGCCACACCAAAATATGTGGGTGAATCAAATGCAAAACTAAGCTCTCTAAGAATTGCTTGCAACCACACACATTGTGTGGCTACATTCATTGCTCCTCTGTACTTAGCCTCGAATGATAAAAGGGATATTGTGTTGTTTCTTACTTGAATATAATATGGTACTGTTAGTATTATTAATCCTCCCTTGTCCAAATTTGGTCATATGTCTAAATTGGGAGTCATGTCTAAATCGGGAGTCCATCCAGTCTATTTATAGTCATTAGCACCATTGGGTAAACTTGACCTAATTGGGGCACATGTTTTAGTTACTAAAGTGTGGGGAACACTAATTGAGGCTCACTGCCACTTATTGCACTTGATTTCATAAGTTTAGGAGCCTCCTAGATCAATCCCTACAATTTAGGAAGCCACTGGGAGTGCCGAAACCAACCAAGGTCAGTTCACTTCAGTTAATGACTAGTCAAGCTAAGTTAGGAGTCAGTTACATTCAGTTCTAGTCCTCTACATTCACTTAGTGCTAGGTTTACTTGACTGCACACATGTGAGGCACATTTCTCACCTACCATAGTTAGTTAACCATTAGTCAACACTAAATGTAACACTTGAGTTGTGTTTTAGAGCTCCGATGAACTCCGGTTATCGTTTAGAAAAGGACAGTTAACTACTGGGTCCTTCGATAGTGATTTAGACAAGGTCTTGGTTACCTACAGTCAAGTAGAGTCTAATCAATTTGAACTTCCTCATGTGGATTCGAATTGCTTGTGGCTATTAAAGGCATTTTACTTCATTGTAATTATCATCTGAATTAATTTTTTATTAATGAAAGCATTCACAGCTACAAGCCTTTTGCACTGTTTCATTCTTCAATTGTTGAGTAAATTGTGAGATCTTCTTTGTGAGTTGTGTATTTTTCTACAGATCTATATGCTCAAATTTACAGGTACCATGTGCAATCATGAATACATAACCTAAAGTGGAATTCATGTCAATGGAATCTCCATCCCAATCAGAATAAGTAAATCCAACTAGTTCTAGTAGAGAACTAGTAGCATAACATATCCATGAGTGTTTGGTTCCTTGCACATAATGCAATATCGTTTTCTCATCCTTACAATGGATATCATTAGGATCTTGCATATACCTCGAAAAAACAACTACTCAATAATCCAAATCAGGTCGAGAGTGTGTAAGATACAACAAGCTCACAACTAGTTTCCTATACAACGAGTTGTTCACCAATGGAGATGAACCAAAATCACCTAGTTTAACTCCTAAAAGGAAGGGACACTTGGATCCTTTTCATTCATCCATTTTGAACCTCAATACAAATTCCATCACATAATTTGATTTTCATACCTTAATACCTGCATTAGATTGCTCAATATCCAAGCCAAGAAATTGTTTCAACAATCCAAGGCGAGTCACTGAAAACACATTGTGCAATGAAGACTTAATTGAGCCTATATCAGCAATGCAACTTCTAGTGATCAAAATATAATCAAAGTATAGTACTATGATCTGAATAAAGTCATATAAATTATGAAAATATACACTAGGATCATATTTTTATCTTTGAAATCCTAGTGATAGAAGAAAGTTGTCCATCTTGGCATACCAAGCCTTGGGGGATTGCTTGAGGACATAGAGAAACGTCTTCAACCTGAAAACAAGTTAAGTATCATGAATGAAACCTTCAATATGCTGCATATATATCTTCTCATGAAGTTCACCATGAATAAAATCACTCTTCACATCCATATGATACACCTCCCATCGCATAGAGGTAGCAATGGCCAAAACTAGCCTGATAGAGTCCATGTTTGCAACTAGTTCAAATGTCTCTACATAGTACACTCCATGGACTTGAGATAAGAATTTATAAATGAACTTGGACTTATGCTTAATAGATAATCCATCAATATCCATATTGGTTTTGTAAACCCACTTACATTACACTAGTTTCCTCTTGGAAGGTAGAGGAACCAACTCCCAAGTTTCATTCTCTTGCAAAGACTTGAACTCTTCTTGCATGGATGTTTTCCATATTGGATAATGTGATGATTATTAATATTACTGAGGATCATATCTAACCATCATAAATCACCTCTCTAGAATATTCAAATCACAAGTGGAGAAAGCATTGTAAAATTGAGATCCAGTCTTCCTAGATTCTGGTGGATCTCCAACAAGATCACCGGCTTCTTGTATGGTTTTATTAGCCCATTTTGGCATTATGGGTGATCCATGATATGAATTAATGTAATAATATTCATATTCCATATTAGAATCAGAAAAATCATAGATAGAATCATCACATACATCAGCATTGAGTGGAGGGTGTGAGAAATCCCCCTTGACTAGTTTGATCTCTTGCATGGGATCTTTTTCAAACTATACACTTCTCTCAATGAATGTTTTCCGAGATTAAGGATAAAAAATATTGTATCCCTTTGCATATTAATAATATACAAAACACTATTTTTGGGTGTTATATCATCTTGATTAATTCACCCAATATTTAATTATCGACCGGGGTTGGTAGGCTTAGAGTTGACACAAAATATATGTGAAGGTAGAGGAATTCCTATGGTGCCGTGAAAATATTTTAACAAACAAAAGATCGAAATATCTTTCAAAATGAAAAACCGAGTCAAACTCCTAATAATTCAACTATTAAGGTGATTAAACCAAAACAAAATATTATATTAGAGTATAAAAAATACACCATTCTACTGTATAAACAATTACTAAAGAACTACCCTTTCTAGTAGAGTTTATTGAATAATTTCAAAAACTAATTTTGCAAAGAAGATGTATATTGGAAACATAGTACAACAACTAAATTGATAATTGATTTTATAAGCAAATAATTTAAGACTGAAAAATGATACTATCAACAACTAACTTTTCAAGTGAGAAACTAGGATGCAAGGAAGACCTATCTTAGAAGTGAGTAGAAAACTTAATAAAGATAACTTAATAAGAGAATAAAGTAGAAAACTTAATAAAAATAACTTAATAAGAGAAGCAAGTAGAAAACTTAATAAAAATAACTTTGAATTCTATTCTACAAGTCTCTTTTGGTAATCACACAGTGAAAAAGTGAACTATTCCTTCTACTATGGACAATCTACAAGGTACCAGTATAGTTTCCTAAAGATAACACACATAATACTAAGTTTTACATCCAAACGGATAAATCAATCCAAAGGAATGATTACAAAACAATACAACAGTATTAGTTAAAGAAATTAGAAAGAAACAAAAGAAACAAAAGATAACATAACTCAAAACATGTTCAAGGTGAAAGGATAAAAATTTAATAAATAATCTAAAAAACCTAAATTTTAGTCTTAATATTAAATAAATCTATCATCTAACTATTACAGTCAAAGCATACTTTAAAAACTAAAGAGACAGAGCTTGAAACAGGTTCAAAACACATAAAAAACACTAAAAATGAAACGACAGACTGGATGACAGACTGAACTGCAGGTCTGAAAGGGGTGTTTGAATGACAATTCACACAGGTTGTCTAAATGACAGTCTACACAACTAAAATAACAGAAAGTATCCTAAATGATCTAGTCTTCAGCTGAATTTGTGCACATGCAAGTAAAATGCATAGAAGTAGTAAATAAACCTACTTAAGGACTAAATTTGACAGCGAAATAATCTTGAACTAATTCATAAAAAGAAATCATTGCATATTATACTAAGAAACAAATTGGAATTTAAATAAACTTATGACAGAAAGGAAATGAACAGAATTGAATCTATTATAACTTGATAAAAGCAATCTATTCTATCTACTTGTAAATAAAACAAGAAAATTGGAAATGAAATGACTGAAAGAAAATTGTAACAAATTGAAAGCAAACTATGCGTGCAACTAGCTATTTGATTTTGAAAATAAAACTAAACTAATTCACACAGCATTACAGGAAGTAAATAAAATAAACGTTTACAGTAATTTGAATGAAAACAAACTAGAAATCAAACTAACTACAAAAGAAAATGTAACGAAACTACACAAGAAAAGAAACTGTTGGTTGATGAGGGGCCCTCTCAATAATCAGGGGTGATGCCTGGCTAGGGCTTACATGAACACAATCATGAACAGCATAACATCGAGCTTATATTAAAAATAAGGAACATAGTTACAGAGTTCTCCTTGTAAAAACTAACTGTCTAATTAATGAATTGATCAACTCTCTAGCTCTTCGTGTAGAGGTATTTATATACACAATGTTTAGAGGGGTGAGAAATTCGACCCTTTAGTGGTCGACTGCTCTCTAAATTTAGTCAACCATTATGACGTCTAACTGATCAAACACCAATGCTCAGCATTCTCCTTCTCCTTTGCTAATCGGTTCTCTTCAGCGTGTGATGTGGTGTACAGGCTTTACTTTGGCGTGTTTGGTGTCGTGATGTCAAGCAGAGGCAGTGCAGAGGAGATCCTTCTAGAATGGGAGCCATTGCATCACCCAAAAATGTGGACAATAAACGGTTTCCATGCTTTAATGCCCGAGAATCTCTTATCAACAACGCACGATTGGAACGCCGAACAGAATGGTGAGGTGGACATTGAGTTGTATATGCTCTACGCATATCTAGGATAAATGCATTTTCTGTTTATTGGCACGCTAAATACTATGGTCTGCAATAACAATCTCATGCTAACATTTTAATGCTTGGAATCCTGCCAATGAATATCCCATAGTCTAACTAGCGAGATGGATGGTAAGTTGGGCATGTTATGTGCATATCTAGCTGAATGCGTGTTTGTTGTTAACTTGTCCAAAACCTGCAAACAAATGCATACATAAATTAATATATCAAAATGCTTCAAATAATGGAAATTTCAATCAATAAAATCATGAAATGATAGTAATAAACATATTTTTTCATAAATCTTAAATTCATTCATACTTGGGGCTGAATAATGAGCTGCAAGACAAAAAAATATGCAAAAAAATGCTAAAATGTATGTTTAAACACGTAATTTAACTACGAAAAATAATGACAAAGCTAGGATCAACATTCCCCCAAACCAGAGAAATGCCAAGTCCCACTGAGCAAAAAATAAAAAACTTAGGAAGAAGGCGGAGCTACGCTAGCAACTGCCTTCGACTTGGCAGATGAAGGAGGTGATTTAAACTTCAGTATTTGGCTTGTGCTTTTTAAAATAGAATGTATTTCATGTCAAATGTTGTATGAATATTTAATAACTTTGTTGAGTTCTTCGATAGTCTTAAATTGAGAGCTCTCAAGTTTAAAACAATTCAACATTGTTCAATAGTTAGGATATAGGATTTTTTAGAGGGTATAAGAAAAAAAAATATATGAAATAACTCTACAGAAATGGTGGTGAAAAAAATGATGGAATAGCAATAAGTTTGGCCTGCTTTAAAGGATCATGCTATCATAGCAAACCTTGAGGTGTGTGTCATTAACGGGAATATGCATTAATGAGTGAGTTCATAAGGTTTATAATTAATTCAACCATGTCCCAAAGTAAACTTTGGGCAAGTTGAATGTATGACACAAAGGCATAAATCGCATTTACAATTATAATAACCTTAATCAAGAAAATCAGTCATTTGATAGTTTACATGTGTGATTAGGTAAGAGGATAGGGTTGCTAACAGTGAAATGATGACTAAAAAGCTTCTAAGGTCAAATCGCGTCCACATGAAGGTAAAAACAAAATTTGGCTGGAAAATTTTAATCATAAGTGTTTTAATATCACAATGTTTTATTCAGATCATCATTTGGTATTTTATTGGGACTATCTTCGATCCGTCATACAGTCCTCTATATTGATTTTTCTGTGAAAATATGCTTCATGCTATAACCAAGTTCCACTGCTTACATTATCCTGAAAACACTTATCATTTGTCATAGATAAATAGATCTATCATAAATAATAATAAATAATAAAAAACAGTCTAATCCTTCCTAATCCACCCCCAAACCAAAAATATGGTGTGTCCTCAAGCCATACAAGAAAGAAAAATTTATTGTTCCAGATATTAAAATAAATATTTTGATCATGCTGTTATTTTTTAAGAAAAAGAAAAACTAACTAGTAAATGGAAATGATTCAGATATGTATATTCATAAAAATAATATAGCATTGTTAAGAAATACCACTTGAATGATGATAATATAACCAAAAGAATGCCATAGGAAAAGCTAGTCATCCACGCCTCATTTTAAATATATCCTGTCATCACAAAATATTTTGAGTGTACCCCAGAGTGTGTGAGATGCAGAGCTATGGGTCCCATTTCTAGGATAATGGAATCCTAGGTATTTGTTGAATTAGACGGTCGAGCCTAATTCCAACTTATAGCCATTCTCAAATGAAATTATAAACAATTGGGCTTGACATTTTATTCATAAATTCTGAAAATTTTTCATTATATTATCATTTTTCTACGAACCATGTGCATAATGGTCCATTAACCATATCTCTTTTACCCGATATTGCCCTGCTGCCAGCAGGCCTGTTCAGTACCCCGTCGGGTTTATCTTGGTACCATTCAAGCATAGTCCTGCTGCCAGTGAGCCTGTTCAATACCCCGATGGGTTTACTTGCATTTATCGAGCTTCCTTGTTTTAAGTTATTACTTAGCATTAACCCGTTGTGATCAGTAGGCCTGTTCAGTACCCCGACGGGTTTGCCTTGTATAATAATATTAAATATATGGAAGCCGATTGGTACTAGAGCATGTTAAGTCCTACTAAATGCATAATTCAATTTTCTAAAGTAAAATCATAAGTAACTTTTCATAATGGAATTAACCATAAATCATGTCAAAAGATAATAACTTAAAGTTGTTCTTTGTCCTTACAGTCCTTCTTCTTCATAAAAGATAAGTAATGTTCCCCATAGGCAAAAATTCCACTTACTCTTGAGTTATCACCAAAATAGTTGAGAGACAAGTTATGATAACAAGTATAGGATGAACTAGTAATCCATAGGTATAAAATGAGATTGTGAGAAATATGATAATAAAAAAGTAGTTTTGTCAAACAACTGTCCAAAAGAGCAAATCAGAAATATATATGTCTGAATCAAAATACCAAAAACCATATGAATCATAGAAAAGATGGTTAAGTATGATATACAGAGAATTGCTTTTTTTAATTGTCACTATAAGCTGCAAATTTCAAAAGTACCCCAAGAAAGGTTAAGATACCTTATAAGTGTTTTAGCGTACTTCCCTTTTCCAAATAATACTCCATTAGTTGCTTATAGAGATAATGTACTTGTAATCAAACTGCAAAACCACTTGTTAGATGATTCAATTTATTCATGATAACATATATAACATTATAGAAAGAAAAATAGTCCCTTGTAAGAAATTGATCAGAAATGACTCTTATTTATTCACATATTTACAAGTGATGATAACCCAAAATACTTTTTTTTAAGGATCAAGAGGAGGAGGAATAATTTCTTCTTCAACCAATTCCATTTCATTCTGTTGCAAAACATTCTGTATGAAATCCTGTTTAGATGTTGGTTGGTGATAAAGTCTAAGTCTGTGTCCATTTACTACAAAGGAAACTTGTGAACCATCAATTTTTTTAATCTATACTGACCCATTGTCAAAAGTTGTAACTACTTCATATGGGCCCATCCAATGGGTAGTTAATTTTCATTTAAAATTTTTAAACCGTGAGTCGAATAGTAGTGCCCAATATCCAGTACTAAATTGCTTTTGTTTAATAAACTTATCATTCCATTTATTTCGTTGATTTTGTATTAGCATGGTTCTTTGGAGTGCATCTTGTCTAATCTCATCTAATTCATTAATCTGTAACACTCGTTGTTTCTGTGCTTCATCTAAATCCATGCCTAATTGTGCTTCCATATGAAAGGTCTTAACTTGAAATTCAATAGATAAAAGGACTTGTTTTCCATACACTAGTTCACAGGGGGTATGTCGGTAGTGTTTCTCCATGTTATCCTATAGGCCCATAAGGCCTCTGGGAGTCTATTTTCCCGATCCGTATGATGTAAGTGAATGGTTTTGGTTACAATGGATTCTAATACTTTGTTGGATGACTCTACCTGGCCATTAGCCTGAGGGTGATAACGTGAAGAATTACAATGCCGAATGCCAAACTTCATAGTAAGTTCTTTCATTAATTTAGAAGTAAATTGGGAACCTTGGTCTGTGACAATTTATCTAGGTACACCAAAGTGGGTGAATATTTATTCATATATGAATTCTACTACTGATTTCTCTGTAGCCCTAAACAAAGATTTAGATTCTACCCATTTGGTGACATAGTCCTGTTTCCATTGCAACATTTCCCAAAAATATTTTTAGATATTTTTTGGCCCCCCTTGAAAATCTTAGTTTCCTTTTCTTTGATTGTCTTTTTTATTTTCCTGTCCATCATGAATTTTCAAAAAAAAAATTGTTTTTTACCAAGGAAGAAAGTCTATTTTTTATCCGCAACAATGGACAGTTTCTTATTTTCGAGCCACTACAGCGAGACCTTCTTTATTTTCAAGCTACTACGGCGATCCTTTCCCAACTTATGAGTCGAAACAACGAGCGTCTTTTTCTCTCACCACCGCTGTAGCGGAAGGTTGTTCATGATCGGATCACTACGGTAGGTATCATTTTGTCTTATGCGTCAATGTCCATCAACTCCCGCTATGTTAGTGAGCTTCTCAAGTTGCGTCTACTACGGCAGAGAGGTTTTTGTTGTAATTCGACTCGAGTTCCCAAGAGCCGCTACGGCAGACGTTTCCCTTGTTGTGAGCCGCTACGGCGGGTACTTTTTTTGTTTGCGAGCGGTCGCCTGTTTACTCCCGCTAAGGCAGAAAGCTTCGTGAGTCTTTCTTGTTACGGTGGTGGAGTTCGAGGTTCGATTTTTGGCATCTGGGAGCTGCTACGGTGGGAGTTTCTTCAAGTTTAACCCGCTACGGTGAAATTTTCTGCATATTTTGTGTGAAGGTATCGTCTGATACACTATCACGGAACTATCTTGAGTTTTGAGCCGCTATTGCAGATGGGGTTGAGTGTCCGAGCTGCCATTGCGGGTGGTTTCCCATCACGACTTATTTGTTCCAACCCACGGTTGGTTGGTGCCAACAATGTTTTCAGGTTCACACGTGCAAGTGAATTAGGGGTTTTAACAACCCGTAAAACTTTTTTATTTTCCCCTTTTGATTTCTTTTACATTGTATTTTTATAGAGTGAGTTGGAATCTGGAGAACGCTTCCCTCTTGAATTTATCTACGCAGTTTCCTTTGGTGGAATGCATGTGACTCGTGCTCATTAGCTATTCTCAGACTATGTGGCGTTATTGTTGACCGGACAGGTAGGTTTCTCGTCCTTTTCCCAGTAGAATTTTTGTTAAAGCTTGAAATATGTCCATCATCATGGGGGTTTAGGTTTGGCCAGGTATATAGGGGTTTTTTTCCCTGTTTCGTTTTGGTCGGGCTGTCACGGTGTATTTTTTCCCTAGTTAGTAACCTAAGCCTTATGCATGTTCAAAGGCGTTTTTCTCCCAATCAGCTAGGTTAGAAGAGAGTTCTCAAGAAGCTGAGCATTGTACCGATATGAAGACAGTCGACTGCTCATGCGTGGGCGTTGGTCTGAGCAGCGGTTTTCCATTTCTATGTAGAGCCCGTAGGTGGAAATTCCTTAGATAACAACCGTGGGATTTGTGGCATTGTTTTAACCCAGGGCATCACCACCATTTTTTGATCTTCGAAGCTTTGTTGCGCATGTGAGAGAGTTAGGGTTGTTTTGGGGGTTTCAGTTTTTTTAAATAGACCTCAGAGATTTTGACAGTGTTTTCTCGCATTTGAGTATGTTTTTTAACTGTAACCCTGAGTCGTGTGTCGTAGTGTTGTTTCTAATGGAAGGAACTGACAGGGTAAGGAAGCTTTAAGGTTCTTTGTTGAAATAGTGTATATGCATGTATGATTTCACTTACATTTATCATATGGATGCTAAGACAAGTTTGTTTTGTAGGTACTGTTTGCTACCGAAACCATGCCAAAGAAGGGGAAGAAGAAGCTTAAAATTACGGAGAGTGAATTCGACATAGATATTGTTGAAGTCTCTCCTGCGGTAAAAGTTGAGATAGTATACGAAGACACTAAAGCAGTTATAGGGGTAGAGCCTGAGCTAAAATGGGGCTAGATCTATCTTATGATGGCTGAGAGGAAAGTGCCATAATATGGATTGGAAGATCTAGCTCTGTATGAGACTATTTTGAGGTTTGGGTTAACCAAGATAGCCACTAGGCCATGGGTTTTTCCATGCGCAGAGGTCATTGGATGGTTGTTTCCAAAAATAGACATAGTGGGGATGATAATAAATGATGAAGAGGTAAATCCTATTGCATCGTTCGCACTAGCATTCATTTCAAAAGTATACAGTCTACCAGAAGTAGAAATAAGTGTGACCACCGATTGGGTCAAGAGTCTTAATTTTGACTATATAACAACGGTAAAGGGGATGATGAATGAGGGAAAGACTTTCAGACATAAGCAATCAGGAGAATATGAAACATCTAATCTTTGAACCCCATTTAGAATAGTAGCATTGATGTTAAGCAGGCTGTATGGTAGGTCTAATGGAAAAATGTATAATTTGGATTCCCCTCATGTATTATGTGGCAATGGAGGGAATTTTTTTTAACTGGGTGGATATTGCTACTAGAAACTTGTCCAAAGGTATCAAGGCATCTCAAGAGGGTTTAAAGTAGAGCAAATCGAAACTCTTTATTTCATCCTTCTTGATAGATTGTATACTCTATAAGCATCGATTTGAGAAGCTGAATTATGTATGGATAGAGGGGAAGGCTCCTATTTACATTGCATATTAGATTATGGGAGCCCACAAATATCACAATCATTATCAGTTAATTTGTGAAGAATTCATAAGGCCCCTATATAATTTAATATTTTTAGAAGACTGTACATGTATGTCAAAAGGAGCAGTAGAGTCTATAAAAGAATATGGTGACTATTTTTTCACCAAAGAGGGAACTTATATGAGAATGTATGGAGGCACCAGAGCACCCTCACTATTGCCCAAGTATGCAACAGACTACATAGTACTGAAGGAAGTAGTCAGACAGGTAATCCTAGATGGTTTTAGAAGCCATTTGTTCGATATTAAGAAATCTATTTTCCCACCAGTACCTTTTTACATGGGAAGTTACAAGTTTACCAAAGTCAAAAGCGCTCTAGATTTAGTCAAAGAGCTGGAAATCTTCCACTTTGGGGAGAAAAGCTTCCATAGGAATGATTCAAAAGGAAAGGTGGAAACTCACAAGGCTGCTCATAAGGTAAATTTTAAGTATGCAGACTACATAGACAAATAAGAGCAAGTATTCAGAAATGTCTATAGTATGGTAGCCTTGAGCAAGAGGTTGAAAGGAAAATCATTTGGTGCTAAAGGAAGTAGCAGCAATAACCCAAATCCATACGAAGGAGATGAGGAATATAGAAAGAAATCTCAAGAAGAAAGCACTTGTAGGCCTACAGTAGGAGCAAAAAGGTTATTGGCAGAAGAAGCACAGAAGGATCAGGCAGAAGTTGCTAAGAGAAAGAGAATAGAGGTTTCTTTGAAGAAAATGGTAGAGTCAAAAAAGAATTTGGCTAAAGGAGATTCAAGCTCTTATCAAGGCATGCAGGATATAGGAGGTCAAGGCCAGGTTACTGATGAATTTCGAGGTGGTGGACGTTCAGAAAAAATCCCTATGCAGAATAATCCAGAGAACCTGCCAGCCACATCTAGCAGCATCCTTACAAGAGGTCATGTGCCCATAGTTGAAATGAGACTCGTACCTTTTACACCATCAAAGCAATATGATGTGGGATGTTTAGAGGATATTTGTTTTGATCCTAAAATGAAATCTATTACATGGATGATAGAGAAAAATTTGAAGGTAGGAGCTCAGCCAGCGGTAACCACAGTGACGGAGAGAACAGTCATGAAAAATGTAGAAGAACACCCGAAGGAATTGGCTTTGATGGGCATTGCAAATGCCTATGAAAATTATCACAATGTGGACAGGCTTATGGGAAACATTGAGCAATACAAGGGGAACATGGCTGAAATGAAAGAAGTGTTGAGGAACAAAGAAAAGGTACGAAGAGAATCCAAAAGAAAATATGAGGCTACCTTATCAGAGTTTGAAAGGATTCAGCAGAGACATCAAATCTTAGAAGTAGAACGGGATAGTTTAAAATCATCAAATGAAGAATTGATTAAGGAGAAAGGAATTATGGAAAATAAGGTAGTAGAGTTGAAGCTGTAGAAGACTACTGTTGAGGGGAAAGACAAGCATTATGAAACCCAAGTAGCAGAATTGGAGGCCCAAAAGGCTTCACTGGAAGTTTTATTAAAAGCAACAAATGAGCAGAGAATGGATATTGAGCCATTAACAAAGCATGCCCTCATGCTCAGAAGCAAAATTCATCAGAAGTAAAATTCATCAGATGCAACTTCAAATAGCAGATGAGATGTTGAAAGTTCGGCAAGTAGAAACGAGGTTGGAGGAGATTGTGAGTACAACTTCTTATTTTTTAGATAGGACCCAGGATCTCCTGGAAATTCTTCAAGGATTTTTTACTTGGTTGGAAACAACCAAGGAGCCTGCAGCTAATGCACCCATCAAGGACTTAGAGACAGTGAAGCTGGAGAAAGAACTGATAGAATTCGAGAGTAAAGCTGCAGAGGAATTGGTAAAGGTAGTCCGAAGGACTAAAGGTGTTTGTATAGAATTCTATAGAAAATTTCTCATAACTTATAATCGTTGTCAAACATCTGCAAAGAAAAGGCTACAAGAATTACCTGAGCATGAAGAATTTTTAAAGCAATTGTAGCTCAAATGGAAGGAGGATGAACTGGGTATTCAACTGGTCAAAGGTTTAGATGAGAAGGTGCTGAAAAAATGTAATAGCCCAGGTAGCAGTGAGCAATCATCTATTGGAAGATCAACTTTGGTTGATTCTAGCCAAAGTGGCAAATATAAAATCCCAGGTTTCCAAACATGAGATCACTATCATATTCCTAGAGCCATTAGGGTTTGAGACTATAGCGAAAGATGCAAATATTTGGAATAAATTCATAAATGATGTGGCTGGGTCCACTTAGTATTTTTTGTTTTTACATTTTGTAATATTTTCCTAAGTTAGCAAGTCCACTAGGAGACAAAGGCCTTTTTGTAACTGATTTGTAAAAGAAGCCCAAAGGGAAATGGAGACCAAGAGACATTAGAATTTGTATAAATAGAGATCAAGTCGATAGAGTAAAGGACCTTTTTCATGCTATCTTGTTGAAGAGTTATTGTAAGAAGAACTACTTCCTTTTATAATAAAGAAGTCATATTTTCTGCTGGAGAAGGCACTGTGAAGTCTCAAATACATGTTGTAGATTGGTTGAATGTGGAATTACTTCTGTTTCAGCTTTTTCTATGAACTATGAGATCGTTCTAACTTACGAATTATTTCCATGTTATGAACGATTTCCTATTTATTTTGTGAAATTTACACAGTATATTGAGTAATGAATGTTTTAACTAAAAATGAGTTATCTCTTTGTTTATCTTTCTACTTATATTCATGTATTATGAAATATGAACAGTTATCTGTAATATTCTAAATGCATGTTTTACAGTACATTACTCATCATTAATTACAATCTTGATCCATGGGGATAGGCTAGGTAGAATTAGTTAGAATTAGCAGAAGTTGTTGTTTGTTTATGATTTGGAAGCGAAAGAGGTAAGATGAGAGGTAAGAACCTGCACATCACATTGTGAACTCTTCGTTATCTCTATCGAGTGCACTTAATTAGGCACTTGCATATCATACATAAATATAAAATTAATGAAAATACACTTAAATGGTGGACTGGGCCGCAACCGGTGAAACAAGCTTTAACCGTTACTTGACCTACAGTAGCTGGACCGTAAAACGGATGGATTCCCCATACCAAACAATAACGAGCTAATTCAGAATGTTTATTGGGGAGAATCCTTATTGTTGTTACCTGGGATTTTCCAGGCCTCAACATTTTTTGGTGCTAGAAGGAGGGCCGCCAGTGCATGGCTAGCCAAGGAAATTCGTTTTCTTGAGAATACTCCATCGATGATAGTTCTGAAACCAGTTTCCCTCAAAGATCTAGTCCTGAAGAAAAAGTCACAGAGTATATCTATACCACTGATAATGAGGTGGTTGATGATTTAAGTAGAATTACTAGGGCATATGCACAGAAGATTGGAGGATTACCCATTATTCCTGCTTTGCCGAGAAGAGATTTTTGTAAGAAGGATCGTCCTTACTTGGAGAACTCAGTATTAGTGGAAGACCTTGAAGAACTTGTAGAAACATCCTTGCAAGAAGTTGTGCAACCTCTAGATCAGTTGGGACCAGATTCCCCTCATTGTTCACCTTTTCGAACCCCTGTCCAATCTCCTCCTCAATCTCCACTCAGAATCATGGCCAATGTGAATGAAAATTAGCCTCCTCCACCACATGCTTGGAGGGCTAGATCTCCTTTAAACCTTACCCCTCTGTTGCATGCCATGCCTCAGAATTTTAACAAGTCATTTCCCAAGTTTGAACCAAATGAAGGAATTCTTGTGCATGACCATTTGCAAAGTTTTTATCTAGATTTAGAATGTTTACAAGCAGCAGAACATGAAGATGTGGTCTGCATATCTTTCCCGCATACTCTCAAGGGAAACGTAGCCTCATGGTATTTTTTCCTATAGGCAAATTCAATTACAAATTGGAATACCTTTGAGAGATTGTTTAGAAACAAATATGGAATCCAGAGGACTCATGTTGCTTTAATGAAAGGGTTGATCTCTCTAAGGAAAGAAAAGAAAGAAAGGGTGCGTAACTTCACTCAAAGGTTTGCTGGATACACGAATAACTTTGAACAGCTACAAAACCTACTGAAAACACCCTAATCGAGTATTACACTTAAGCTCTTGGTCCTGACCTAGCCATGTTTGTGAAAATATCGGTTAATACCACCTTAGTAGAGACTTATGAAGAAGCTGAGAAAGTGGAAGCTGAAATGGAGAGTATAGATCAATATGCTGTGCAATAGAAAAAAATTGGGATGTGTGTTGGCCAACAGTTTTGCGGACCCATGGTATTGGGTTAACCATAGTATTTTCCCATGGTATTTCCCCTATAAAAGAAAGCATTTTAACACGACTGCGTATGGTATTATTTTGTATTGTAAACAATCTCTGTGATTGTGTGGAAGAGACTGTGAGAGCGTGAAGAGGAAGTGCAGTGGTTTTTCCCCAGGTTGTATCCCTTCATATTTTTGGACTGTAATAAAAGGATTGGAAATTTCTTTATGGACGTAGCCCATCGTTTGGGTGAACCATGTTATATCTATGTCTCTTTGTAATGTGTTTAAAGTGTTTTTCATCTTGTTTAATGA
The DNA here is from genome assembly GCA_001517045.1 of Pseudotsuga menziesii. Taxonomy (NCBI): domain Eukaryota; kingdom Viridiplantae; phylum Streptophyta; class Pinopsida; order Pinales; family Pinaceae; genus Pseudotsuga; species Pseudotsuga menziesii. The sequence goes on along the minus strand of LPNX010533564.1, from coordinate 149,339 downwards.
TTTAACTGCATATGTGTTATTGCTCTGCGGTCATGTTTTCTAACAATTGGTATCAGATTCAAAAGGTCTATTTGGCTAGTAAACTCACAGGGAAGAAGGGTTCTTGGTTCGAGTGGGAGAAATGGTGGAAGAGGGAAAGTTTAGGGTCAAGAAATTTAACAGCCAAAACTATCAGTTATGGAAGATGCAAATGGAGGACTATCTGTACCTATCATTGGGTGGAAAAGAAAAACAACAGGCGGCTATGAAGGATGAAGAATGGGAAGTTCTTGACAGAAAGGCACTGGGAGCGATAGAGTTGTGCCTAGCTTCATCGGTGGCTTTCAATATTTCGAAAGAAAAAACAACAAAGGGCTTGATGAGCACATTGGGTAAGCTCTATGAAAAACCCTAAGCTTCCAACAAGGTATTTTTAATGAAGCGTTTATTTAATATGAAGATGTCGAAAGGTGGATCTATTGTCAATCATTTAAATGATTTAGGGTTTAGGGTTTACTAGTTAGTTAAGTTCTATAAAATTGAGCTTTGATGATGCGGTTAGGACTCTTCTAATCTTGTGTTCATTGCCAAAAAGCTGGAATAGCTTGGTCATGGCTGTAAGTAACTATGTCCCTAGTTCAAACACTCTCAAGTTTGATGATGTTGTTGGTGTTATTCTTAGCGAGGAAATACAAAGAAAAAGCACAGGTGATACATCAGGTAATGCATTGACCATGAAGAGAAGAGGGAGACAAAAGGAGAGAGGAAAGAGCCTAGGTAACCAAGACAAGTCTTGAAAGGGAAGATCCAAGTCCAGATTCGGAAAAATAGAGTGTTGGAACTGTGGTAAGAAAGGACATCTAAAGAAAGATTTCAGAGCTCCAAAGAAGAAAGGAGATAGACAGCAAGAGACTACTTAGGAAGTGAATGTAGCAGGTGATGTGTTACAAGATGATTTTTTTCTTGCATTAGATAATACTAGTGATTACTGGGTAGTAGATTTAGGGGCTTCGTGTCATGCTACACCCCATAGGAAATTATTTCATGATTATGTTCAAGGTGATTTTGGGAAGGTGCTATTGGGGGATGATGAACCATGTAAAATTGTTGGAAAGGGTAAGGTACGGATTAAGTTAAATAATGGAAATGAATGGATGCTAAAATATGTAAGGCAGATTCCTGCTATGAAAATAAATATGATATCAACAGTGTAGTTGGGAGATGGCGGTTGTTTTTCTACGTTTAGAGAAACGTGGTGGAAGGTCACTAAAGGATCAATGGTAATAGAAAAAGGAGATAGGATAGGTGTGTTATATTTATGTCCACATAATACTAATTATTCTATCTCTGTAGCTTCCACAAAAATAGGTGCGGTGTTATGGCATCATAGGCTTGGCCACATGAGTGAGAAGGGGATGCAGATTCTCCACTCAAGGAAACTGCTTCCAGATCTGAAGCAGGTGAGTTTGGAATTCTATGAGAACTGTTTTTATGGAAAACATAAGAGAGTTAGTTTTCTCAGGTTTGGGAAACAAAAGAAGAGTGAAAAGTTAGAACTTGTTCATACAGATGTATGGGGACCAGATCAGGTACAATCTCTAGGGAGCTCCTCTAGGTTGTAGCTTGAGTGTTATCACTCTAGGGAACTCCTCTAGGTTGTATCTTGAGGATGCCTGGTAACTTAACTGTTTTTATGGTTTTCCTAAATGGATCAAGTCAAATGACATAAAGGACCTCACACGCTCAAGACATGCATAAAACTCAATCAAAAGATAAGGCTTCTAACTACCAATGTTCAGAGGTTTGATAATAGGGTGAACAAATGGAGAACTTACTATGTTGGCAGATTCATATATAAAGCAATTACATATAAATGGCTGATCATAACAAGGAAAAGTGTTTGCAATTCAACTCATTAACATACAGATAGGGTGGCAGCTATCAGATATTAAATAACATGAATAAACATGAATTAGACATGCAAGTACAAGCACGGAAAAGAAAAGATATGAAAGTTGAACATATAATAGCAAAAGAGCTTATATTAGATAATGAATAACATGAGAAGCTTGATGATAATAATGGTCTAAAGGTCCCCAAAGTCAAACCCTTGCTTCAAAATAAGTCTTAGGATTTATAGCCTTTACAAAAATATTCAGATCCTAAAAAGTTGGATCTGATTTACTAAAAATAGATAAAATAAATGTTTTTTGCAAAATTAGGTCAAAAACCCTAATTTAAGTAATAATATATCTAACTCTAACAGTTGTTCACTCCTTGAACTCTTTGATGACTACAGTGAGTAATGAAGTATAGCTGTAACCTGCCATTTGATAGATAAGCCACTGTTGGTAAAAAAATAGGTAGGGTTTGTGAATCTTTTCTCCTTGATTGTATCCTCAAAACTGGAACAGACTTCCCCCAATGGTGTTTTTTAGCAAATTTCAGCTTTATATTTCATCCTTGAGATAGTTGTATACGCCAAAACTGGTTCTGTGTGTGAAAATATCGTTCTGCACCCATTTTTCTTTCAGTGGTTAAGGAAGCAGAATCCTGGGTCTGTTAGCTGCCAAAAGCTCTGCTTTCGGCAGCTAATGAACAGCTACTGCATTTGCCTAAGCCACCGAAAGATCTGTTTTTTGCAAAAATTTCTATTAGCCTTTAATCATCCTTTTACACTTCAGACCTAATTCTCTGGTACTCCTTCACCCTGCATGGGGTTTAGCAAAACAACAACTTCATGAGCTGCCACGGGATCTTGCAAGCTTGTTGCTGCCTCTACTAGGGTTTCTAGTGCAATATGAGCTTGAGTTCTAGGGTTTGAGTTTTTCTCCTACAACCTCATCAGCCTAATCATTCTGTAAAGTCTATTGTTATCCCTCATTAGCCTTAGATTCCTTCTTTTCAGTAGGGCATACATCCCTCTCATTTCTAGTAGAGAATTGTGTAACTTAGCATTATTCTTGGTTAATACTGCATTATTTCTTTTTACATCTCTGTCTAAAATCTCCATTTCATGCATTTTCCCTAACAGCTGGTTGATCCTATGAGACCTAGGCCTGCTTGAGGAAGTCTCTGTTATTTTTTCATCCTTCCCTTCCCTTGGTGTTGGTGAAGGAAACTAATAGAGTAGGTTGCAGCAGAAAATGAAAAAGAAACATGGACTTCAATTGAGATGGCCCTCCTCTTCCTTTTCCCACTCCTAGGGGTGGTGGATTTCTTTGAAGGGGACTTTCCTTTATATTCTGGTTGTAGGCCTGTTTCAAACTCATTCCAGAATAAAAAATATGCCCATGTTATGTTTCTCCTTTGCAGCAATTCTTGAACTATGAGTTGTATCAGGCCATGGTGAGATAACCTTCCTGCAATTTTAGTGGGCTCGGCCTTGACCTGATAGGCCATCTTGCTTAAGATCTTGTGGAGGTAGAAGGGTAGGTTTAAAGGGATTCTTCCTGTAAAATGGTTCATCAACTTGAAGTGATATATCATTGCCCTGTTATACCTACCTTCATAGGTTATATACACCAAGATTTCTTTCAATAATTTCTGCCACCTCTCCTCTAGCCAGGCAGATGGAACACTTTTCTTCCATACTACATCTCTGTGTTCAGGTTTTAAATAAGATTTGAACTCCACATTTTTAGTAATGGTGGTATTAAACCATTTATCCCCAATTCTTGGGAGTTCTGTCACTTCTACAATTAGGGTTTCATCCAATAGGAACTCTTCCTTGCCTATTAGCGCCTTGGAGCCATCAAAAGAAAGGGAAAATTCTTTTTCCACTTGCTGGTGTGAACCCTGGATTTTCTCACAGAACCTATAATAGCTTGCATCTTTGAAGAGCTGGCAGACTTCTAGATGTGACTCTAGGTAGCAGATGTCCCCTAGTTCCTTCTTGAGAGTAGGTCCTTTTCCCTTTTTCATCTCTGAGCTGTGCTTCTTTGTACCTACAAAAAGCCAAAATTCAAACTCTGTGAAGGAATTTAGCGCACTGGTTTCAGGGATGGCCTTGAGCCGTAAGAATGCATGTAGAGAATAGGTAGTGTACTGAAGATATGGTGCATATTTTGAGGGTTTAACCACTTGATTGGTACTTGAGTAAGTTGATGGTGGATTCTGGTGATAACCACGAGATAGATAGCCTAGTAATAATTTCCAACTGGCACTTGATGCTTCATAGAGGTTTTACTACGGTCATGGGACAAATGGAGGGAAGATTAGGGTTTTGATTTCCATCAATCATTTCAGATCAATAACGACCTTTTAGCCACCAATTTATGATTTACTGCAGTCCCCCGGTCTTTTCAGTGGTTTACGTGGTAGATTATGACATGCCTCATGCTAACGAGTTTGATTTTGATGGATAGATAATTGTTTTCCCTTTTTTCCCCTTTCGGTGGTTAAGAGAATCTAGGTTTTAATTCGTAAGCTGATGAAAGTTGGGCCTTTCGGTGGCTAATGAACTATTGGTCTATTCGCCTAAGCCACCAAAAGTCTCCTTTCCAGAATTTATTTAAAACAAAGTTAATGCGCTTTTGGTGGTTTAATGTCTTCTTGGACCCATTGCTAAGCTACCGAAACCAAGGCTTTTCAGTGGCTAATGAACTATTGGAGAGTTCACCTAAGCCACCGAAAGTTCCCTTTCCAAAATTTATAAAAATTGTGATCAACAGGATTTCTGTGGTTAACGTGGTCCTGAGCCGAAACTATTAGCTGCCAAAAGTTGGGCTTTTTGGTGGCTAATGAACTATTGGAAAGTTCGCCTAAGCCACTAAAATCTAAAACTTTCAAATTTCTTGAAAAAAAGAACGCCATATATTCCAAATTTGTTAGTCACCCAAAACAGCTTTCTTAATATGATCTAAAATCTTCATCACTATCAAAAAATAAATTGTCTGAGTGGACTTGTTGAAAATTGTTTTATTTAGGAGATAACATCTGGCTCCTACTCAGGGATGGGAACCTCCCTGTGAGATCCCAAGAACCCTAGACCAAAATTCCTTTCCTGAAAAAAAATAAGAATTAAACCTATCTTCTACTGTTCCATTGGGCATGGAGTTTATTTTGTAAGCAAAAAAAATATACTAACTAATATTTTACAATGACAAGGCCTGAACGCCTCAGATGAAATAGAGTTTCAGAAATCGCCCATTTATTGGGCCATCAAACAACTCCTCTCCTTCCATATTTTGCAATTTGAAGGTGTTGTTCTGCTGCACTTGAGCTATCACAAAAGGGCCTATCCACAGTGAGTCAAAATTTCCATGCTTTCCCTTGTCTTTCATGACAGTATCCCACTTGAGGACCCAATCTCCAACATGAAAGTTTTCCACCTTTGCCCTTTTATCAAAAATAAACTTGATCTTATTTTGATGAGCTTCTGACTTTTCCATCACCTGTTTCCTAACTTGCTGCAGCTCCACCAAATCAAGCATCCTCCTCATCATTTCATTTGGTTCATCCTGTTCCTCCTGGAAGAATTTTGCTACTGGGAGAATCAACCGAATGGGAAAAATGGCCTCAGTACCATAAACCAACTTGAAAGGAGAGTCCCTATGGATCTCTTATCAGTCACTCTATCAGCCCATAGAGCAAATTTAAGCTTAGAATCCCATCTTTTCTGATTATTCTCCAATAGTTTTCTGATGATCTTGACTAGGATTTTGTTGGATGACTCAGCAAGGCCATTTCCTTAGGGGTAATAGGAAGTGGAATGCACCAACTGAATGCCCATTGAATCACACATGTTAACCAATTCCACGACTTTGAAAGCTGGTGCATTATCAGTCACTATCCTTACTGGGCAGCCAAACCTAATAAAGATTTTCTCATATAAAAACGTCATGATGACTTGGTGAGTGGCATTCCTTGTTGAGACTACCTCTATCCACATGGTGAAATAGTCTGTGGCCACTAGGATCAATTTGTGTTGACCACTTAATGAAGGGTTAATTTCACCTATGAAATCCATCCCCCAGTGCTGGAAAGGACCATTCACTACAATAGGTCTAAGGGGAAAGGGTCTGAGCTACTCCTTCCCTATGAATGTTTGGCACTTGTCACAGGCTCTCACAAAGGTACACACATCATAGAAAAGAATAGCACAATAGTACGCAGCCCTCAGAATCTTGTGGGCTGTGGTATTCCAGTAATGATGGCCTCCACATGTTCTTGAATGAAACGGATACATGACCTGAACTGACTCTTATTTATCTAAGTATCTCAACAAAACACCATACTTCCAATACAACAGTTTATCAATTACACAAAATTTAACTGATTTAAGTTTAAGATCCCGTGCCTAATTTGGAGTGAGTCCAGGAGGAACTTCTAACTTTTGCAGGAAATGAATAATACCTGAGTACCACTCACATGGGGGAAAATTCTTAGCTACTTGTTGACTGTCATGCTACTACTCCCCAACTGTTTTTGCTGTTGTTTATGCTGCTATCTCTGTCTGTAGGTTAGCTGAAGTTATATAAATAAAATTCATTCCCAAAAGATCACAATTTTCTTTAGCCATGAGTTTAGCTAGACCTTGGAATTTCACTAGCTTGGTGGGTTTTACTTCTATATCGAACTCAATAAGCTTGGAAATCCATTTAGCTCTCTTTCCATCAATGTCAGGCTGGGTCAATACATCCTTTACAGCAGCTGAAGGGACATAGGCAAGGACCTTGGCATGTAGAATGTAAACCCTGAAGGATTTCAATGACCTGATGAGAGCATAAGCCTGCTCTTCAATGGGATCATATTTTAGTTCGGCATCCCTCAATGTCTTGCTAAAAAAGTCAATAGGGTGATCAAGGCATTCATCATCTTTTTGTAACAACACAGCTGCCACTGTGTCATAGGATGCAAAGGAGAAAATGCAGAAATCCTTGGTGTAGTCTGGACTAATCAGAGAGGGAGCTTCCATGATATCCTTCTTGATGTCTTCAAAAGAGCTTCTTGCTTGCTCTGTCCATTTGATTTCATCCTCCTTTCTTAACATATAGGTTATGTGTTTTACCAGCTCAGAAAAGTTCAGGATAAACCTCCTGACAAAATTTATCTTACCTAGAAATGACTGAATATCCCTTTTTGACCTAGGTATGGACAACTTTTGGATTGCTTCAACTCAAACAATATCAATCTTCACACCTTCAGCTGAGACTATGTGACCTAGTATTTTTCCCTCACTGAGTGCAAATTGAGACTTCTTCAGGTTCAGTGATATCCCAAATTTTCTACATTTCAGAAATAACCTCCTAAAGTGTTGCAAATGTTCTTCGTGACTATGGTAGTAAACAGTGAGGTCATCAAGGTATATGAGAACAAATTTGTCTTTCAATCCTACGAAAGCTAGATCCATGGCTCTTTGAAAAGTGGCCCTAGAATTCATCAGCCCAAATGGCATTTTGGCATACATGAAGGTGCCCCAGGGAGTGGTAAACACAATTTTTTCTTGGTCATCAGGGTGCATAGCAACTTGGTTGTATCCAGAGAAAACATCCAGGAATGACATGACACTAGCCCCTAAGACTCTTTGCAATGGATGTTCCATCTTAGGAAGTGGATAATTATCTATCTTGGAGCATTTTTTTAGGTTTATGAAATCCACACATAACCTAATCTCCCCGTTCTTCTTCCTTACCACCACTAAATTTGCAATCCATTTGGAATACCTAAGGGGAATTATGATTTTGGCTTTAAGGATCTTTTGGATATATTTTTCAATCATAAGCAGTTGGGAGGGACTGATGGATATTAGCTTCTATTTGAAAGGGATGGTGTCCTTCTCTAGGGGAATCCTATGTTGGATGATATTAGTGTCATAGGTTTTCAGGTCACTGTATTCCCAGGAAAATATATCAACAAACTCTTTCATCAGGTTACAAAACTTGGACCTTTGATCAGCAGTTAACTCAGTGGACAGGTTTATGTATTTTGGATGACTTTGGCTACCTATGTTTTGTACTTGGACAGCAAGATCTTTCTCCTTTTTGGCAGGTTTAAAATGGAAATCATTATGATCAAATAGCTTCTCCAGGGGTACCAGACCCCAAGGTATATGATTAATAGGCAGCTGAACAATGTTTTGATCACCTACTTTATCTTTTAACTTGAGCTTATGAGATTCTTTCATATTTAGGTTTTCTTAATCTATATGAATATTAGAGAATTCATCCACTACCTGAAGGAATTTACTAAGCTCATCATCATTCTCAAAAACCTTCAAAAATTTCACATTATCAGGTAGGGATGGTCTATACTTGACTTGGACATTATAGCTCAGTTTGGGAGGAAAAAGGGGAATGAACATGCTTGCAGAGATAGCAAGGGAATCACCTATATGGTTCATAACCATAGGTATATATGAGAGTTCAAAAAACATGAAAGAGTCCCTGAGTTTCCATACCTCATCTCTGTAATCCTTCAGTCTGAAATTCTTTGCTTGAAAAGTGTTGTTGACCTGCTGTATGATAAGATCTACATCTCCAAAGATCTTCAGGCACATGATCCCCATTTCCTTGGCAGCTTTCACTCCTAACAGCAATGCTTCATATTCTGCTATATTGTTAGTAGTATTAAAATCAAGTTTGTAAGACAGATGTATAGTCTCTTTTGATGGAGAAATCAAAACTACACCTGCACCTGCTGAGGCTTGAGTACTGGCCTCATCAAAAAATATGCTCCAAACTGAGGTGGTTACTTCTTCAGTATTTTCATAGATGGGCTTTGTAAGCTGGATTGGCATTTGCTGAGAATCATCTATCTACAGAATACATGACCCAAAGTCTGTGTCCACTGCATAAATAGGATGGTTCACAGAATTCTTTTCATTGCTTATTATGTAGGCTAGTTGATTCTTTATGTAAAGCCTCTTGGTCTCCCCCCAAAAAATTGGGATTTTAACATACATAATATCCATCTGAAGGGTACCACCCAGCCTTTTACTCCATGAGCGAGACAATAGGAGACAAAACTTAGGAGGGATGTCAGCCACTACTATGTCCATCACTATGCTTTTTGAGGGCAGCTGGGATAGGTTTACAATAAGGTCTTTGATGAGGCCTAGGCATTTGACCTTCCTAGAGTCAAAAGAGAACAGGTCATGATAGGGTTTTGTAATGCTGAGGCTAAGCTCATCCATTATTGATTTTGGAATTAGGTTATGGGATGCTTCTGAGTCAAGCAAGCAATTGTACAAGATCTTGTCATTTATATTCAAGGATATGTAGAAGGGTGGACAGGCCTCATCTAACTCTTCAATCATAGGGCCTAGGGTTACCATGGGTTTATCATCTTGTAGATTGACAAAGTTAGTATATATGGGCATCTTCGGTTGAAGGGATTTCAATATCGATGATTTGAAGGAATCATTCTTCATTAGCTCTATTAATGGAAAAGGGATTTTCAATTTCTGAATTTCTGACTCAAGATTGAAAGAATAGTACAGCTTGTCAGAAACCCTTACCTCTTGTGATGGATCTTTGAGTTGGACAAGATCAGGGGCTGATGACTGTAGTGGTATTTCCTATTGTTTTGGAATGGCAGCCATCTTCCTTGGTGGAACAACAATATTATTAGCAGGAGTAGCAGGCTGCTTTGTAGGAATAGCATTTTTCTTAGGGGGAGCAACAAGCCTGGATCTCAGATTGTAGCCTCCTTGAGCATCTACCTGATACAATGTTTCTTCAGTGATCTTCTCATTCATTGAGGCTTCCTCATATTCTGCTTGTGTCAAGAAAGAGTAAACAACTTCATCCTCCATGTAGTTGATGTTGTCTTCTGCCTCCACTTCTTCTTGAGTGAACTCTAGTTCTTCTTCTAGTACAACATTCTGAAAAGGAGCTCGAATTCGTTGGTCCTCAGCCTGATTCCTATCCCTTTGAAGGATCTGAGATGGTGGGTTATTTCTTCTGTAAGGGACAAAATTAGGGTTTCTAGGAGAAAAATCATTTGGCCCTTTACCCCTCACAGGTATTTTCCCTCGGTCCTTAAGCCTAGACATTTCAGCAGTCAAACTATCCAACATTTTTGGAATTTTGTCATTTTTATTCTCTGATGAAGAATCCCCAAGAGGATATGTGGGTTGATTCTTCCTATATACCTTTCCATTAACCTTCTGAGATGCAATGATGTTGGATTCAACTTCCATGGAAACATCTTGCATGAGTGACAGGGAAGCAGATCTTCTTTCCCTCAGAAGAAGGCATAACTCAGAGTCAAAGGAATTGGCATAAGTGATCTTGGCTGAGGTGTTAGTTGGCTTGATCTTAGCAAGGATCTTGCTGAACATCTTGTTAAATATTTTGGTGAAGTTAGAAACTAACTCACCATTCTACCTCTTCGTATTGCTAAACTCAGTGATATAATAAAGGTGGTCTCTTCTCTCTCCCCAGTGCTTCAAAAATACGCCATCTAGGGCTTCGATTCCTGCTATTGATCTAGCAGGAAACTCTTTGAACCATTTCCTAGCCTGACCATCTAGACTTTGCACAAAAACCCTAGTCCACACATCTTATTGTTATATGTTTATGTTCTCAGCATAACTGTAGAATGCCCCTAGGTGTTCTTCAGCTATGAAATCCCCCTCTCCAGTAAATTTAGGCATGTATTTGAGATAATCTCCAGTAGGCATAGTAGAGAGGGGGTTAGGTAGATTCAGAGGGGCATACCTAGCTACAAGGATCCTTTCCATTTTGGTAAGAGGGACATTCATATTGAAAGTGGGTAGGGAAAGGGAAGAAAAAGACACTGCTGGTGTGAGTGGTATCTGAGAGAGTATTTGGGGTGAATTTATCGCAGTGGAGTCACCAAGGATTGGATCTAGACAAGCAGCAGTGCTTGAAGATTCCTCAACCCTAAAATTTTCTGATTCAATTATAAATTCCTGAGAATTATATGTTTTAGCAGAAGGAGATTGAAATGGAGGTCTATTTGATATAAAAATAGAAATACCTCTTGAAATACCTAATGTGGCTTCCCTTACATCTCTCGAGGTCTGTCTGAGTGAAAACCTAGCTCTTCTTAGAATCTCTTCTGGATCTAAAACATGTGTTACTGGTGGCCCTTGAGGGTTTGCTCTAGTACTTGGTCTTCTTGAAGCCACCTTATTCCAATGGAGTCACCAGATAGATGATTACAACCAGAATAGTGTTCTGACTTTGTCTATCATCATAGTAGGATCTATGTCGTCTCCTAGGGAAGCTAAGCTTCAATCTCCTCTCCCTGGCAATGGCGCCAATTTGTTATCACTCTAGGGAACTCCTCTAGGTTGTAGCTCAAGTATTCCTGGTAACTTAACTTTTTTTATGTTTTTCTTAAATGGATCAAGTCAGATGACCTAAAGGACCTCAAATGTTCAAGACATGCATAAAACTCAATCAAAAGATAAGGCTTCTAACTACCAATGTTCAGAGGTTTGATAATAGGGTGAACATATGGAGAACTTACTATGCTGGCAGATTCATATATAAAGCAATTACATATAAATGGCTGATCATAACAAGGAAAAGTGCTTGCAATTCAACTCATCAACATACAGAGAGGGTGACAGCTATTAGATATTAAATAACATGAATAAACCTAAATTAGACATTCAAGCACAAGCACGGAACAAAAAAGATATGGAAGCTGGACATATAATAGCAAAAGAGCTTATATTAGATGATGAATAACATGAGAAGATTGATGATAATAATGGTCTAAAGGTCCCCGAAGTCGAACCCTTGCTTCAAAATAAGTCTTAGGATTTATAGCCTTTACAAAAATATTCAAATCCTAAAAAGTTGGATCTGATTTACTAAAAATAGATAAAATAAATGTTTTTTGTAAAATTAGGTCAAAAACCCTAATTTAAGTAATAGTCTATCTAACTCTAACAGTTGTTCACTCATTGAACTCTTTGATGACTCCAGTGAGTACTGAAGTATAGCTGTAACCTGTCATTTGATAGATAAACCACTGTTGGTAAAAAATAGGTAGGGTTTGTGACCCTTTTCTCCTTGATTGTATCCTCAAAACTGGAACAGACTTCCCCCAATGGTGTTTTTCAGCAAATTTCAGCTTTATATTTCATCCTTGAGATAGTTGTATTCGCCAAAATTGGTTTTGTGTGCCAAAATATCATTGTGCACTTTTTTTTCTTCTTTCGGTGGTTAAGGAAGTAGAATCCTGGGTCTGTTAGCTGCCGAAAGCTCTACTTTTGGTGGCTAATAAACAGTTGTTGCATTCGCCTAAGCCACTGAAAGTTCTTTTTTCTGCAAAAATTTCTATTAGCCTTTAATTAGCCTTTTACACTTCACACCCGATTCTCTGGTACTCCTTCACCCTGCATGGGGTTTGGAAAAACAACAACTTCATGAGCTGCCACAGGATCTTGCAAGCTTGTTGTTGCCTCTACTAGGGTTTCTAGTGCAAGATGAGCTTGAGGGATAGGGTTTGAGTTTTTTTCTTGCAACCTCATCAACTTGATCATTCTGTAAAGTCTGGTGTTATCCCTTATTAGCCTCATATTCCTTCTTTTCAGTAGGACATACATCCCTCTCATTTCTAGCAGAGAATTGTGTAACTTAGCATTATTCTTGGTTAATACTACATTATTTCCTTTTACCTCTTTGTCTAAAATATCCATTTCATGTATTTTCCCTAACAGCTGGTTGATCCTTTGAGACCTAGGTCTACTTGAGGAAGTCTCTTCTATTTGTTCATCCTGCCCTTCCCTTGGTGTTGGTGAAAGAAACTCTTCATTTTCTGCTGCAACCTGCTCTATTAGGTAAATTTATTCCTCCCTTTCTTCTTCTGAGTCTGAGTAGGGTAAGTTCAGAATATTTCCACTTTGTGCTGGGGCCTCCTTCTCCTCTCCACTAAAGTCCAGGTTTCTTTTAGCTTGGTTGATTTTAGAAGTGGGAGAAGGATGGTCCACTGTTACTGGTGAGATGGCCCTCCTCTTCCTTTTCCCACTCCTGGGGGTGGTGGATTTCTTTGAAGGGGACTTTCATTTATCTTCTTGCTGTAGGCTTGTTTCAAACTCATTCAAGAATAAAAAATATGCCCATGCTATGTTTCTCCTTTGTAGCAATTCTTGAACTATGAGTTGTATCAGGCCATGTGAGATAACCTTCCTGCGATTTTAGTGGGTTGGGCCTTGACTTGATGGGCCATCTTGGTTAAGCTCTTGTGAAGGTAGAAGGGTAGGTTTAAAGGGTTTATTCCTATAAAATGGTTCATCAACTTGAATTGATATATCATTGCCCTGTTATACCTTCCTTCATAGGTTATATACACCAATATTGCTTTCAATAATTGTTGCCACCTCTCCTCTAGCCAAGTGGATGGAACACTTTTCTTCCATACTACATCTTTGTGTTCATGTTTTAAATAAGATCTGAACTCCACATTTTTAGTAATGGTGGTCTTAAACCATTTCTCCCCAGTTCTTGGGAGTTATGTCACTTCTACAATTAAGGTTTCATCCACTAGGAACTCTTCCTTGCCTATCAGCGCCTTGGAGCCATCAAAAGAAATGGAAAATGCTTCTGCCACTTGCTGGTGTGAACCTTGGATTTCCTCACAGAACCTGTAACAGCCTACATCTTTGAAGAACTGACAAACTTCTGGATATGAATCTAGGTAACTAATGTCCCCTAGTTCCTGTCTGATAGCAGGTCCTCCTCCCTTTTTCATCTCTGGGTTGTGCTTCTTTGTACCTGCAAAAAACCAAAATTCAAACTCTGTGAAGGAATTTAGCGTGCTGGTTTTAGGGATGGCCTTGAGCAGTAAGAATGCATGCAGACACTGGGGAGTGTACTGAAGATATGGTGTTGGTTTTGAGGGGTTAACCACTTGATTGGTACTTGAGTAAGCTGATGGTGGATTTTGGTGATAACCATGAGATAGCCAGCCTAGTAGTCATTTCTAACTGGTACTTGATGCTTCGTAGAGGTTTTACTACAATCATGGGACAGATGGAGGGTAGATTAGGGTTTTTATTTCCATCAATCATTTCAGATCAATAACGACATTTTAGCCACCAATTTATGATTTACTGCAGTCCCTTGGTATTTTCGATGGTTTATGTGGTAGATTATGACATGCATCATGCTGACGAGTTTGATTTTGATGGATAGATAACCGTTTTCCCTTTTTGTCCCTTTCAGTGGTTAAGAGAATTTAGGGTTTAATTCGCAAGCTGCTGAAAGCTGGGCCTTTCGGTGGCTAATGAACCGTTGGTTCGTTCCCCTAAGCCACCGAAAGTCTCCTTTCCAGAATTTATTTAAAACGAAGTAAATGCGCTTTTGGTGGTTTAATGTCTTCTTGGACCCATTGCTAAGCTGTCAAAACCAAGTATTTTCGATGGCTAATGAACTACTGGAGAGTTTTCTGAAGGCACTGAAAGTTCCCTTTCCAAAATTTATAAAAAACATGATCAACAAGATTTCGGTGGTTAACGTGGTCCTGAGCCGAAACTGTTAGCTGCCAAAAGTTAGGCTTTTTGGTGGCTAATGAGCTGTTGGAAAGTTCACCTAAGCCACCGAAAGCTAAAACTTTCAAATTTCTTGAAAAATAGAACACCATATATTCCAACTTTGTTAGTTACCCAAACACCTTTCAGAATATGATCTAAAATATTCATCACTATCAAAAAATAAATTGTCTGAGCGGACTTATTGAAAATTGTTTTATTTAGGAGACAACACAGTGCTTGATGAAATCAAAGAAAATGAAGTTCCAAAGGCACCAAAAAATCAAGAGCAGCAGCAGGTACCTGAAACTCCTACCACTATAAGAAACTCTACCAGGTTAAGGGGTAGACCCCCTGAAGGATTCTCTCCTTCATTGTATTATTTATTGATGACTGATTCTGGTGAACCAGAATGTTATGAAGAAGTAGACTTGGTAAATGAACTCATTGGTAAGAAAACAGACTTGGGATCTGGTTAAGTTGCCTGCAGAAAAAAGGGCATTGCATAATAAATGGGTTTACAGGTTGAAGCAAGAAGATGGAGGCAAGAAGCGGTACAAGTCTAGACTTTTTGTAAAGGGGTTTGCACAAAAGAAAGGTATAGACTTTGATGAAATATTTTCTCCTGTTGTTAAAATGACTTCAATTAGAACTATTTTAAGTCTAGTGGCAGTAGAAGATTTGCATATTGAACAGTTAGATGTAAAAACAACCTTTCTCCATGGGGATTTGGAGGAAGAGATTTATATGCAACAACCACAGGGGTATGAGGTCAAAGGTAAGGAGAATTTGGTTTGCAGGTTGAAGAAGAGCTTGTATGGCCTGAAGAAAGCTCCAAGGCAGTGGTATTTAAAATTTGATAAGTTTATGACAGAACAAGGTTATGATAGATGTCATTCTGACCACTATGTTTATTTCAAGAGGCTAGATAATGGAAGATATATTATCTTGTTATTGTATGTGGATGACATGCTTGTTGCAGGGTCTAACATGGAGGATATAAATGTGCTCAAAATAAAACTAGATAATTCATTTGCAATGAAGGATTTGGGTGCTGCAAAGCAAATCCTTGGTATGAGAATAACAAGAGACAAGAAAAATTGCAAATTGACTTTGTCTCAAGGTGAGTACATAGAAAAGGTTTTGTAGATGTTTAGAATGCAGAATGCAAAACTAGTTAGTACACCTTTAGCTAGCCATTTCAAACTAAGTAAGGATATGTGTCTAGAGACACAGGAAGAAATAGATTACATGTCCAGGATTCCCTATTCATCAGCAGTTGGAAGCTTGATGTATGCCATGGTGTGCACAAGACCAAATATTGCACATGCAGTGGGAGTTGTGATCAGGTATATGAATAATCCAGGTAAAGAGCATTGGAAAGGAGTACAGTGGATTCTCAGGTATTTGAGAGGTACCACTTCACATGCATTATGTTTTGGAGGTTTAGACACTGTTATACAAGGATATGTTGAAGCATATATGGCTGGTGATAAAGACATCAGGAGGAGCACCACAGGGTATGTGTTTACTGTGGGTGGAACACGGTAAGTTTGATTTCAAAACTGCAACAGGTTGTTGCACTTTCAACAATGGAAGCAGAGTATGTTGCTGCTACAGAGGCTAGTAAGGAGATGATTTGGTTGTAGAGGTTCATAGAAGAATTGGGTAAGAAGCAGTAGAATAGTAGGTTGTACATCGACAGCCATAGTGCCATTCATCTTGCAAAGAACTCAGTCTTTCATTCGAAGACTAAACATATACAGCTCAAGTACCACTTCA
Organism: Pseudotsuga menziesii; assembly: GCA_001517045.1. NCBI lineage: Eukaryota > Viridiplantae > Streptophyta > Pinopsida > Pinales > Pinaceae > Pseudotsuga > Pseudotsuga menziesii. The sequence goes on along the minus strand of LPNX010533564.1, from coordinate 133,126 downwards.
TAAGATCTGCTCTAGATGAAGAAATTTTAAAACTGGAAAAGATACATACTAGCTAGAATCCTGTAGACATGTTGACAAAGGGAGTAACCAGAGAGAAACTAAGTTCTTGCTCGATTTTTGTTGGCCTTCAAGCATGAAGGTGAAAATAAGAAATTTTCCAATTCCAAGGTCTAGAGCATAGTCCAGCAAGTGCAGTAGTGGTGGAGTTGCTGTGATCAATATTCAAATGGGAGATTGTTGGTTGTGGAGCCTGATCTTCTAGATCTAGAGATATTATTCAGTTGTGTTTGTACTCTAGGTGTATTGTACACTCATTCCCCCTTCCTTGGGATTCAGGGAAGCAACTTGAAAAAGGGGGTTCGGGGGAAACACCCTCGAGACACAAGGGTTTGGGGGTAGTGCCCCTGAGATACGGGGGTTCAGGGGTAGCGCCCTTGAGAAATGGGGGTTCGGGGGCAGAGCCCCGAGAATTTTTTTGGGGATGTGTGTTTTCTAACATTTTTTTGGATCCATGGTATTGGGTTAATCGTAGTATTTTCCCATGGTATTTCCCTTATAAAAGAAAGCATTGTAACATGACTGTGTATGGTATTATTTTGTATTGTAAACAATCTTTGTGATTGTGTGGGAGAGACTGTGAGAGAATGAAGAGGAAGTGCAACGGTTTTGATGCAGGTTGTACCCTTTCATCTTTCTGGACTGTAATAAAAGGACTAGAAATTTCTTTGTGGACGTAGCCCATCATTTGGGTGAACCACATTATATTTGTGTCTCTCTGTAATGTGTTTAATGTGTTTTGCATCTTGTTTAATGATTTAACTGTATATGTGTTATTGCTTTGCAGTCCTATTTTCTAACACTTTGTTTATGATTTAGAAGAGTAAGAGGTAAGATGAGAGGTAAGAACCTGCACATCACATTGTGAACTCTTCGTTATCTCTATCAATTGCACTTAATTAGGAACTTGCATATCATACATAAATATAAAATTTTGAAAAAAATACATTTAAACGGTGGACCAGGACACAACCGATGAAACAAGCTTTAACCGTTACTTTACATACGGTGGTTGGACCATAAACCGGACAGATTCCCCATACCAAATAATAACGAGCTAATTGGGAATGTTTATTGGGGAGAATCCTTATTGTTGTTACCTAGGATTTTCCAGGCCTCAACGAGTCCGTGCAAACCAGGATATACTTCTTTTTACGAGACATGAGAGAAATTGGTCCTACAAAATCAAGATCCCATTTATCAAAACGTTCAAGCATGACTTGAGGTTGTAAAGGAATCTAGTCAGATGACGTATGTCTACCCATTCTTTGGAAATTATCACATCCTTTAACATACTAAGCAGCATCCTTGAAAATGCTTGGCCAGTGATAACCAGAGTGAAGTACTTTATATGTCATTTGCTTATCAGAAAAATGTCCTCCACATGGTCCATCATGGCATGCTTGGAGGATGTCTGTCATTTCATCCTCCTGCACACATCGTCGAATAATAAGATCTAGACCAGTGTGGAAGAGGTAATTATCAACCCAAGAATAATTAGAAATCTGAACTATAATACGACGTTTTTCATGTGGCGACAAATGGTTTGGTAATTTCCCAGTTGCTAAATAATTGGCAATGTCTACAAACCAAGGGGTTTGAACAGACATAACAAACAAATGTTCGTCGGGAAAAGCATCATCAACAGGTTTAGCACCATCATCATATTGAATGTGAGAAAGGAAATCTGCTACTAGATTTTCTTTACCAGGTCGGTCAATGACGGTGATGTTAAAATATTGTAATAGAAGAAGTCATCGGGTTACTCTACCATTGGTAATCGGTTTATTCATTAAAAATCTAATGGCAGAGTGATCGTTATGCACAAAAACTTTGTACCCTATAATGTAATGGCGAAACTTATTGATAGAATAAACTACTGCCAAAAATTCTTTTTCAGTAATAGTGTAATTTAATTCGGCAGGAGTCCAATTCTTGCTAATAAAATAAATGGCATAAGGTGGTTGTCCTTCTTTTTGGCCCAAGACTCCTCCTATGGTCGTATCAGAGGCATCGGTGGATATATAAAAAGGAAGGGACCAATAGGGACCCCAAAGTACTGGTGCCACTGATAGTTTAGCTTTTAAAATTTCAAAAGCATTTTGACATGATTTTTTCCACTGGAATTCTACATCCTTTGTAAGCAATTTAAACATCAGTGCAGCTATTTTGGTAAAATTTTCAATAAAGCGATGATAATAGCCTACATGACCAAGAAAACGTCTTACCTCTTTTTGAGTTTTTGGAGAGGGAATACCAACAATTAGTTCAATCTTAGCAGGATCTACCTTAATTCCTTAGGAGGAAATATGGTGTCCTAAAACTATACCTTCTGTTAGTAACATTTTACATTTTTCATGAGTAAGGGATAAATTCATTTCTTGACATTGGATCAAGACATTCTCGAGGTTTTCAAGAGACTCTTGAAAATTATTACCATAGGCTGTAAAATCATCCATATATACCTCCACACAGTCATGTATAAGATCGAAAAAAATTCCTAATACTGCTCGCTAAAAAGTGGCAATTGCATTACATAAATCAAATGGAAAATATCTATAAGCGTACGTTCCCCAAGGGCATGTAAAAGTGTTCTTGTCTTGATATTCAGGTGCTATTAAAATCTAGTTGTATCCACTATATCCGTCAAGAAAGGAAAAATACCCTTTACCTGACAGGGTATCTAACAATTGATCAATAAAAGGTAAAGGAAAGTAGTCTTTAAGTGTGGCTTTGTTTACCTCTCTAAAATTGACACAAATGCGCCATTTCCCTATGAATTTCTTCGGGACTACCACTAGAGGAGACACCAGTTTACTATCAAAAATAGGATAGATGAAACCAACATTAAGGAGTTTTTGTAATTATTATTTTACTATAACCTTTAGAGAAGGATTCATCCTTCTCTGTGGCTGCCTTACAGGTGAAATGTTTGGATCCATATAAATATGGTGAATACAGGTGTCAGGGTGTATACCCTTCATATCAGTGTATTCCCATGCAAATTCTCTAGCTTTTTTTTTAAGAACCTCAAGTAGCTGTGCTTGTTGGTTTTCACTTAACCCTGCATTTATATGTAGAAATGTTTCAAGTACAACTTCACAAGGTATGGTATAGGGTCCTGTATGCTCTTCAATTGTGAAGACAAAAGGTGTCTTGGTAAATGTTGAGAGAGCCGTACTCTCTTGGAACTCGTCTCCAAATATCTGATCAAATTGAGCAAAAGACTGAGGAAAATCTATACAAGTTGTTGAAGAAACAAACTGTTTTAATACATTCTCAGTGGGCTTCTCCTGAAGTGCCCAGAATAAATCACTAGGTAGGGAGAGGTTATCAAATTCCTCGTCCCTGAAATAAAAATTTAACGACCATGAGTTTTCGGTTATTGGTTATGTTGGGTGGTATAAAATAAGTCTTTGTGTAGACAACCCATTAGAAATAGTCATCTCTCCATCCCTACATCCTATAAAATAATTTGCAATAGCTAACCATGGTCTTGCCAATATAATAGGATGCCCTTTAGAAGGATCCTTTCATTCTACGACCATAAAGTTGATAGGGTATTCTCATGATGCTACTGATACAATAATGTCATCCAAGACTCCAACAGGTTTTACCGTAGTACGGTCTGCTAGTTCTAGGATGGAAGACGTAGGTCGGAGGAATTGTACCAACTGTAAAATTTCTAAAACTGCGGTGGTCATCATGTTGATGGCAGATCCTAAATCAATTAATGTATTATATAGCGGTATTTTTTACAACTACAGTCACTATTGGGGCTCCTGGATTTGTATATTTTGCAATTTGGGACTGATCTGTCATACATTCAGACATCTCTCCTATAACATGAATTGTGAGAGGGTCCTTTTGCTTCTTCCCTGGGAGTTTAATGCATAGTTCCTTTATTACCTCGCTGTAGATTGGTATGTCCTTGATAGCTTGTAATAGAGGAATTTTGACATAGATTTTCTTTAATTCATTCAAAATATCATACTCAGGATGAACTATAGGTTTTTCTATTATTAGTGTTTCTGGAAATGGAGGAACTCTTTGCTCCTGAATGGGTTCTTGTGGACGATGGGTGTGTATTGGAATCTTCGGAATTTTCACATCCTCAAAAATGGCATCATTCATGGGTTAATTTGAACCCTCTTCTTCTTCATTTTCCTCATGAATGATGACTGATGACTTGGGTTTTTCATTTACAACTCTTCTAGATCGTAATTGAATCTCATGTACAGGTACAGTTGAAATAAGATATGATGGAAGAGTTTGCAACTCAATGTTGTTAAGAGCTTGAGTTGGTTTATTATTTGGGTTAGGTATTGGTTGTGCAGGTCATAATTCCAGTCACAGAGGGTTTGTATTCTGAAAGTAATGAGGTTGTTGTGCGATGAGAGGAACTGGAGGCACAAATCCAGGCGAAATTTGCTGGAAATTTGTTTGGTGCTGAGGATAAGGATGATTAGGTGTAGATACAGGTTGTGACTAAGGGTATGGTTATCCTCTCCATCCTTGTGACCAATATTGTTGTTGTGTAAATTGAGGAGGAGGGTAATGAGGTGGCCATTTCTGCCAACTTGAGGTGGTTGGCATGGAGGATAATAGAGTGGGGGTTGTGGTGGAAAGTTTTGGTATGTTGGTTGGTATCTAGGTTTCCAAGGAGGCCTCCTAGATGTTTAACCTACAGCCCCACTCTTATAGATAGCTTGCAACCCAGGAAACGATGGGAAATTGTCTGTTGGATGTTCCTCCATACATATCTGACACATGAAGATGTTGTTTATTGGACATTCCCTTTGGGGATGTTTAGTACTACATCTTGGACAAAAAATCCTAATTGTTGCTCATTCTTCATCCTGCCTTTTCTTTTCTTGTAAAGAATCCAGTTGGGAACCCATTTCTCCTAGGATATCCGTCTTCAAATTCTCCAATAGGTTTCCTAACTCTACCCTTGTAACTCCACCTGAACTAGGAATTTTTCCTCTTACATTTCTACTATAAGGCTCCCGAAAGTTTTTTCCAAATTCCCCCCTACTTCTAGAATAATTTTCACACATCTCATCGATTTGTGTAAAGGTTTTATGAGAAATATCGTCAGCCTCCATGAGATTTAGACTTTCTATCAAGTCCTCGGAGATCCCTTTAAGGAAAAGTGTACATACTGCATCTTCTCGGAGGTTGCTATATTTTGATTTATGTAGTGTATAAACAAACCTTTCAATATAATCCTCTAGGCTTTCGTCTTCAAGTTTGTGTATCTTGAATATATCATTTTGAGAGTCCTTAGGTTTGCAATACTCTTGATATTTTGCAAAATTGAGGTTTTCATATCATCCCAGGTCCTGATAGTGGATTCAGCTAATCCCATAAACCATATCAAGGCAGAATCTTTTAGTGTAGCGTGAAAGAGTTTTAGTTTATGAGCATGTTATAGATAATTATACCTCCTACAAAGGATATCGAACTTGAACAAAAATGTGTCCAGGTCCTCATTACTTTTTCCATAGAAAGTAGGTAAGGAGGAAGGAGGGATGTTTTTCATAGTTACATCCTGTACGGTGTCTAGAATAGGAAACCCAAAGGTATCCTCAACTTGATTTTCCCTTTCTCCTTCATCATTTATAAATTCATCATGATATTCGTTCCCTCCCCGTCTCTCCATATAGGTTGGGTTTCTAAGGTAAATATACCTAGGAGGCTCCTTTTGAGGTGATAATGGGGCGTCCCAACGTTCTTTTTCGGGAGAGATCTTCCTTTGATCAACCGTGTATTTATTGAATCCTAGAGGGAGAGTATATTCTACTTTGGATGTTTCAATTTGTGAGATAATTGTATCTACGGGGTTTCCAAAGAGAGATTTTACCTGGGCAGAATCAACAAATTCAATGAAATTCGGATCTCCTACTAGTGAAAAAGTTGTGTTATTTGGATTCAAAACTAGTGGAGGGTTAGAGGTTCCTAATGGATGATCCTCTTGAACTTCCTCGGGAATGGGGTCCTTAGGACATCCTATCAAGGTTCCTTCTCCTTTTATGGACTCCCTGGTAATATCTCCTGAGAGAGTCTCCTCAGGTTTTTGGGTAGAACTACTTTCGACACCTTTCTAGTGAGTTAGTAGTTGGGGAATTACGTCCCCTACGAAAGTTAGTAGGAATTTCAATAATTTTTCCTATCTTAACAAATTTACCCTGAGGATCTCTAAGTCTGCTCATGAAAAAATCAAACTAAAGAAACTATGCTACTACTAATGATGGATGTGGGGGCGCCTGTTATAACAAATGTGCAGGTCCGTACCTATCGTCTTACCACTCCCCTGACACCAACCTATTACTAAACTTCATAAAGAATTCTATCTATTCTACCTTACAGAACAACTCCCCAGCAATGGCGCCAAAATTTTTGGGTGTTATATCATCTTGATTAATTCACCTAATATTTAATTATCAACCGGGGTTGGTAGGCTTAGAGTTGACACAAAATATATGAGAAGGTAGAGGAATTCCTATGGTGTCGTGGAAATATTTTAACAAACAAAAGATCGAAAGATATTTAAAAATGAAAAACCGATTCAAACTCCTAAGAATTCAACTATTAAGGTGATTAAACCAGAACAAAATATTAGATTAGAGTATAAAAAATACACCATTCTACTTTATAAACAATTACTAAAGAATTGCCCTTTCCAGTAGAGTTTATTGAATAATTTCAAAAACTAATTATGCAAAGAAGATGTATATTGGAAACATAGTACAACAACTAAATTGATAATTTATTTTATAAGAAAATAATTTAAGACTGAAAAATGATAATATCAACAACTAACTTTTCAAGTGAGAAACTAGGATGCAAGGAAGACCTATCTTAGAAGTGAGTAGAAAACTTAATAAAGATAACTTAATAAGAGAAGCAAGTAGAAAACTTAATAAAAATAACTTAATAAGATAAGAAAGTAGAAAATTTAATAAAAATAACTTTGAATTCTATTCTACAAGTCTCTTTTGGTAATCACACATTGAAAACGGGAACTATTCCTTCTACTATGGACAATCTACAAGGTACCAGTATACTTTCCTAAAGATAACACATCTAATACTAAGTTTTACATGCAAACGGATAAATAAATCCAAAGGCATGATTACAAAACAGTACAACAGTATTGGTCAAAGAAATCAGAAACAAACAAAAGAAACAAAACATAACATAACTCAAAACATGTTCAATGTCAAAGGATAAAACTTTAATAAATAATCTAAAACAACCTAACTTTTAGTCTTAATATTAAATAGATCTATCATCTAACTATTACAGTCAAAGAATACTTTAAAAACTAAAGAGACAGAGCTTTAAACAAGTTCAAAACACATAAAAACACTAAAAACGAAATGACAGACTAAACTACAGGTCTGAAAAGGGTGTCTGAATGATAGTTCACATAGGCTGTGTAACACCTTGGTTTTGACCCCGTTTGCATTCAATGTATATGATGTATATATTGTAATTAATCATGGTGTGAAACTATAGGCAAAATCCCCACCATCGATTTAACGTTATATGTTCGGCAATTAAAATCGATGCTGATGGTATTTTGTGCTAGCCAGGCACATTATAATTTGGGCATCATGCAAATATGCATTTTAATTAAAAATACCCACAACCAGCTATGTCAATGCAACAGTAATGAGAAGGGGCATTATTTCCTAAGGATAATGGGGGAGAATATTCAAACTTTTTTCCAATGGGGAAAATTCAAATGTCAGAGGAAGAACCCATCAAACTGTCAACTACCTTTCTTGTCTCATTCACCCAATCATTTATTACTGCCAGAAATTGGTTGGGTTGGTTATTGCATCAGATGGGCAAGGTATGATAGCCCAAATTCGAATTGGAGAAGCCATCAGTCTGTGGGAAACGTGTTTTGACTTCTTGGGAAAGTAAAAACCCAAAAATGTATGCCATTCTACCATGCTTTCATGTTTGGATGTTTTCCTCACAATGTTTCCTTCACGTGAGCACTCTCAAGCATTCAAAACTTCATGTGTGTGAAACCATTCAAGGTTTTGGTTGTTAGCTTACTTTTCTCAGGTTGAGAAATCATTTTTGGTGATTATCAGTGGCTGAGTTTCCTTCCCCACGTTTTGCTGCATTTTTCTCCATTGTTTCCAAGATGGAAATCATTTTTCAGGAAATGCCCAATGAGTGGGAGAGGAGACCCATGATTTTGGGGTGTTATTGAGCCGTTTTGGCCATGTTAGGGCCAAAACATCTCTAGAAATCAAATTGCTACTAAAGGGCCATTTCTACCGATTTTGGAAATTCGTTTTGTTGACGGAACTTTTTTTTTCTTCCAACCGAGAAATCGTATTGTGTTGTGGGTGCATATTTTGGATTTGGCCTAAGTTGAATTGGGAGAGGAAATGGGGTCTGAGGCTACTTGACAAACCTAGTTTGTACAGGAGCCTCAAAGACAGAGCTAGAGGGATGGATTTCTTCTATGCACCCCCTGAATAGCACTGGAAGGGAGGACATATCCCGAGGGACTATACAACAGAGAAGGGGATGCTTCCTTGTGTTGGGTGTGTGTGGATTTTTTAGAAGCCAGGCTAGTTCTAGTGCAGTTGTCCATATCTCTTGGATTGAGATCACTAGCTTAGCGATTATCCTTTTCATCTCTTGATAGCTTGATAAACCCAATGGTGTTGGCTTGGATGAGTTGTGTATCCTTGGTTACGTGTGAGCCTGCTAGTTTCCCTTTATTCCTTGTGGAATCATGCCTAGCTTGGGGGTGGTAGTGTTCTTGAGTGATTGATGAGAAAATTGGCCTATGGTTGGGTGGAACGTTGCAGCGAAGTAGCTGGTTACGGGACAAGATTATGTTAAAGATAAGTATCTCTTGTCCATTTTGTCCTTGCAATTGTATTTATTGCTTAAATGAGATGATGAACATGTTGAATGTATTGGATTTCATTGTATGTTTAAAAAAATTCTGCATATGTGTGTGTTTCATTTCCAATGAATTTTATATCTTATGTTCATGGGGCTTAGTTTTCCTGGCTTCATAGTGGTTAGTTTCTTCCAGTCGTGTCCTCTCCACCAACAGAGGGATGGGGATGTGACAGGTTGTCCGAATGACAGTATGCAAAACTAAAATAATAGAAAGTAGCCTAAATGATCTAATCTTTAGCTGAATTTTTTCACATGCAATTAAAATGCATAGAAGCAGTAAATAAACCTACTTAAGGACTAAATTTGACCACAAAATAATCTTGAACTAATTCATAAAAAGAAATCATTGCGTATTATAATAAGAAACAAATTGGAACTTAAATAAACTTATGACAGAAAGGAAATGAACAAAATTGAATCTATTATAACTTGATAAAAAGCAATCTATTCTATCTAATTGTAAATAAAACAATAAAATTAGAAATGAAATGACTAAAAGCAAATTGAAAGCAAATTGAAAGAAATTGAAAGAAAACTATGCGCACAACTAGCTATTTGATTTTTAAAATAAAACTAAACTAATTCACACAGCATTACAGGAAGTAAATGAAACAAATGTTTACAGTAATTTGAATGAAAACAAACTAGAAATAAAACTAACTACAAAAGAAAAGGTAATGAAACTACACAAGAAAAGAAACCGCTGGTTGATGAGGGGCCCTCTCAGCAATTAGGGGTGATTCCTGGCTAGCGCTTACACAAACACAATCATGAACAATAGAAAATCGAGCTTATATTAAAAATAGGGAACATAGTTACAGATTTCTCCTCGTAAAAACTAACTGTCTAACTAATGAATTGATCAAATCTCTCTAACTAGTGGTCGAATGCTCTCTAAATTTAGTCAACCATTATGACGTCTAACTGATCAAACACCAACACTCATCGTTCTCCTTCTCCTTCGTGAATCAGTTCTCTTCAGCGTGTGATGTGGTGTAGAGGCTTTACTCTGGAGTGGTTGGTGTCATGATGTCAAGAAGAGGCAGTGCAAAGGAGATCCTTCTAGAATTGGATCCATTGGATCACCCAAATGCATGGACAATAAATAGTTTCCATGCTTTAACACCCAAGAATCTCTTATCAACAGTGCATGAACGACGAACTGAATGGTGAGGTGGACAGTGAGCTGGATATGCTCTACGCATATCTAGGATGAATGTGTTTTCTGTTTGTTGGCACGCTAAAGACTATGGTCTACAATAACAATCTCATGCTAACGTTTTAATGCCTAGAAAGCTACCAATGAATATCACGCAGTCTAACTAGAGAGATGGATGGTAAGCTGGGCATGCTATGCGCATATCTAGCTGAATGCGTGTTTGTTGTTAGCCCGTCCAAAACCTGAAAAAAATGCATACATAAATTAATATATCAAAACTCTTCAAATAATGTGAATTTTAATCAATAAAATCATGAAATGATAGTAATAAACATATTTTTTCATAAATCTTAAATTCATTCATACCTGGGGCTGAATAATGAGCTGCAAGACAAAAAATATGCAAAAATATGATAAAACATATGTTTAAACATGTAATTTAACTACCAAAAAAAATTACAAAGCTAGGATCAACAAATATGGACTCCTTTCTTTGAGGTTTCAATTCCTTTCTCTTCTCGGAAGGAATTCTAGCCCAAGCCTTTGAGCCAAAAACCTTGAAATGAGAAACGTTGGGTTTGTGACCACTCCAAGACTCAAATGGATTTTTCTCTTCCAATGATTTTTATGGAACACTGTTATGAAGATATGTAGAAAAATTTCTGGCTTCATACCATATCTTAGGAGACAAATAATTAGCCTCCAACATGCATGTGGCCATCTCTTACAATGCTCTATTCTTGCTCTCTACCGCGCCATTTTGTTGAGGTGTGTAAGGCACAGAATGTTGCATTTTAGTTCCATTTTCCTCACATAGTTGTTGTAGATTATTGTTAACATAACCCTTTCCATTATCATTCCTTAATACCTTTATCTTATTCCCACTCAAGTTCTCAACCAAATCCTTGAAAACTTTAAATATCTCAAACACTTCGTATTTTTGGTTGAGAAAATACACCCAACAATACCTTGAGAAATCAAATATGAATGTTAATACATACCTTGATTTTACATAGTGGGGTGTGGAAGGAGGTCCTATAAATTATGAATGGATCAAATAAATCACTTGGAAAACCCTTCTTACCTTTCCTTTCTCATACTTTCCCTCTTCATGCTTCCCAACTATGCATCCCTTGCATGTGCCTTTGGAAAACTTGATACTTAGAAACCCTTCAACCATGTTTTATTTGCTAAAAGATTTAATATATATGTAGTTGAGGTGTCTAAACCTCTCATGTCATATATTTATTGTCTCATTGGAATATGAAAGGAGCACATTCCTTGAGTAGAAAGGAAGAAAGTATGAAAAATTGTACATCCTCGACTCATGATCTACAATACCCACTACAACAGCTTGGCCTATAGAAATTTATGAAATATCCACATCATCTTGAGTGAATTCCACTCTCTTGGTCAAACTTGTATGTGTCATTTTATATATTGAGAGTAGGTTAGCTGCAAGATAATGCTCATACAACACATTGTTGAAGTACCCATTGGCAAGGTTGATCCTTCCATACCCTTTGGTTGGGATCTCAGAGTCATCACCCATGAGGATGGATGGAACATTATATGGATGTAGGTCCAATAAGGATCCTTGTACTGAATCCATGTGCCTTCAGGAACATGAATTTATTATTAAGGATGAAGAGCCAAAATATCTAACAACTAGTGCATGACATCTATCCCAGTTCTTAGAATTTGAAACCTCCTGCATTATTCCTTGCACCATATGGAAGAGGAATGTTGTTATTCTCAAGTATTTGCACCATCATGTAAATGGTTTTATTCATGCATGCACTCTCTAGATTCCAACCTTTGTGACAATAAGTGCATTTTTTCTTCTCTTGCTTCTTTCCTTTGTCCTTGCTAAGATTTGAACCCCCATCAGAATATTTGGGCTTCTCCTCCTTCTTCTTCTCTTACTTATTCAAATCGTTGGGATTCTTCTTTCCCTTTCCTTGATTCGAAACACCTATAATAAGGGATTTATCTTTGGTGGATTTTATGTTACGTATTTGAACCAATTTATCTTGTTCCCGAGTCAAAGAATGTTAGGGTTAACCTTGACTTAAGATCGAGTCAAAGGTGGTTAGGTCTAGCACATGGTTTGGGCACATGGTTTGTTGTAACCCATGGTATTGTCCCATGGTATTGCATGTGTTAACCTTGACTCGAGATTGAGTCAAAGGTGGTTAGGTCTAGCACATGGTTTGGGCACATGGTTTGCTATAGCCCATGGTATTGTCCCATGGTATTACATGTGATTAAGCCTTTATAAGGCTTGAGGAGGCTCCATTGTGATTGTACTGGATGTGGGCATTGTATTGTGTTGGAAGAGAGACTATGAGAGTGTGAAGAGGAAGTGCAACGGTTTTGTTGTAGGGCGTATCCCTTCATCTTTCTGGACTGAAATAAAAGGACTGGCAAATTTGTTTGTGGACGTAGCCCATCGTTTGGGTGAACCATGTTATATCTGTGTCTCTCTGTACTGTTTTAATTTGTTTTGCATCTTGTTTATAAATTTAACTGTATATCTATTATTGATCTACAGTCATGTTTTCTAACAATTGGTATCAGAGCCAAAAGGTCTATTTGGTTTGTAAACTCGCAGGAAAGAAGGGTTCTTGGTTCGAGTGGGAGCAATGTCGGAAGAAGGAAAGTTTAGGGTCGATAAATTTAATGGCCAAAACTATTAGTTATGGAAGATGAAAATGGAGGACTATCTGTACCAGAAATATCTGTACCTACCGTTGGGAGGAAAAACAAAATAGCCAGTGGCTATGAAGGATGAATAATGGGAGGTTCTTGACAGAAAGGCACTAGGAACAATACGGTTGTGCCTAGCTTCGTCGGTGGCCTTCAATATTTCGAAAGAAATAACAAAAGAGGGTGTGATGAGCGCATTGAGTAAGCTCTACAAAAAACCCTCGGCTTCTAACAAGGTATTTTTAATGAAGCGTTTATTTAATATGAAGATGTCGGAAAGTGGATCTATTGCTGACCATTTAAATGAGTTTAATACACTTACTAGTCAGTTAAGTTCTGTAAAAGTGAACTTTTATGATGAGGTTAGGGCTCTTCTAATCTTGTGCTCATTGCCAGAAAGCTGGAATAGCTTGGTCATGGCTGTAAGTAACTCTGTCCCTATTTCAAACACTCTTAAGTTTGATGATGTTGTTAGTGTTATTCTTAGCGAGGAAATGAGAAGGAAAAGCACAGGAGAGACATCAGGTAATGCGTTGACCATGGAGAGCAGAGGGAGACAAAACGAAAGAGGAAGGAGCCCAGGAAATTGTGGCAAGTCTAAAAAGGGAAGATCCAAGTCTAGATTCGGAAAAATAGAATGCTGGAACTGCGGTAAGAAAGGACATCTAAAGAAAGACTGCATAGCACCAAAGAAGAAAGGTGAGAGGTAGGAAGAGACTACCCATGAAGCTAATGTAGCAGGTGATGTGTTACAATATGCTTTGATTCTTGCATTAGATAATACTAGTGATTACTGGGTAGTAGATTTAGGGGCTTCATGTCATGCTACACCCCATAGGAAATTCTTGTATGATTATGTTCAAGGTGATTTTGGGCATGTGTCATTGGGGGATGATGAACCATGTAAAATTGTTGGAAAGGGTAAGGTACGGATTAAACTAAATAATGGAAATGACTGGTTGCTAAAGGATGTAAGGCACATTCCTGCTATGAAAATAAATCTGATCTCAACAGGGAAGTTGGGAGATGGCGGTTGTTTGTCTACGTTTGGAGAAACGTGGTGGAAGGTCACTAAAGGATCAATGGTAATTGCAAAAGGAAATAGGATAGGTACGTTATATTTATGTCCTCATAACACTGATTATTCTATTTCTGTAGCTTCCATAGAAACAGGTGCAACGTTGTGACATCATAAGCTTGGCCACATGAGTGAGAAGGGGATGCAGATTCTCCACTCAAGGAAACTGCTTCCAGATCTGAAGCAGGTAAGTTTGGAATTTTGTGAGTACTATGTTTATGGAAAACAGAAGAGAGTTATATTTCTCAGGGTTGGGAAACAAAAGAAGAGTGAAAAGTTAGAGCTTGTCCATACAGATGTATGGGGACCAGCTCAGGTACAATCTCTTGGTGGATCTCATTGTTATGTTACTTTTATTGATGATGCAACTAGAAAAACTTGGGTTTATTGCATTAGAAAGAAATCTGATGTGTTTGACACTTTAAGAAGTGGAAATCTTTGGCTGAGAATGAGACAGGAAAAAGGTTGAAATGTCTCAGATCTGATAATGGAGGGGAGTACTGCAGCAAGGAGTTTGACAGTTACTATTCACACAATGGGATTCGTAGAGAGAAGACAGTCCCTGGAACACCCCAAGAAAATGGCGTGTCAGAAAGGATGAACAAAATGATCATGGAGCGTGCAAGGTGTATGAGATTGCATGCAAGGTTTCCCTTACAGTTTTGGGCTGATGCTGTAAACACTGATGTTTATTTAATAAACAGAGGGCCTTCAAGCGCATTGGATGGTGGAATTCCAGAGGAGGCATGGACAGGTAAACAGGTAAAATACTCATTTCTGAGAACTTTTGGTTGTGAAGCATTTGTCCATATTGATAAAGATGATAGAACAAAGCTTGAAGCTAAATACAAGAAATGTACCTTTATTGGATACGGGGTTGATGATTTTGGTTATCGCTTATGGGATCTTAAAAATCACAAAATCAGTAGGAGTAGAGATGTAGTATTCAATGAAAAGGTCATGTACAAAGATCAGTTGCAGGGAAAGAAAGAAGAAAAGGAAAACACAGAGTACACAGTGCTTGATGAAATCAAAGAAAATGAAGTTCCAAAAGCACCAGAAAATCAAGAGCAGCAGCAGGTACCTGAAACTCCTGTAACTGTAAGAAGGTCTACTAGGTTAAGTAGACCCCCTGAACGATTCTCTCCTTCACTGTATTATTTATTGATGACTGATTCTGGTGAGCCAAAATGTTTTGAAGAAGCAATGCACGTAGAAACTAGAAAGAAGTGGGAGCAAGGCATGGATGAGGAGATGGACTCATTGGTAAGAAACCAGACTTGGGATCTGGTTAAGTTTCCTGCAGGAAAAAGGGTATTGTAGAATAAATGGGTTTACAGGTTGAAGGAAGAAGATGGAGGAAATAAGCGGTACAAGGATAGGCTTGTTATAAAGGGGTTTGCACAAAAGAAAGCTATAGACTTTGATGAAATATTTTCTCCTGTTGTTAAAATGACTTCAATTAGAACTATTTTAAGTCTAGTGGTGGTAGAATATTTGCATCTTGAACAATTAGATGTAAAAATGGCCTTTCTCCATGGGGATTTGGAGGAAGAGATTTATATGCAGCAGCCACAAGGGTATGAAGTCAAAGGGAAGGAGAATTTGGTTTGCAAGTTGAAGAAGAGCTTGTATGGCCTGAAGCAAGCTCCAAGGCAGTGGCATTTAAAATTTGATAAGTTTATGACAGAACAAGGTTATGACAGATGTCATTCTAACCACTGTGTTTATTTCAAGAGGCTAGATAACGGAAGATATATTATCTTGTTATTGTATGTGGATGAAATGCTTGTTGCAGGGTCTAACATGCAGGATATAAATGTGCTCAAAAGAAAACTATCTAAATCATTTACGATGAAGGATTTGGGTGCTGCAAAGAAAATCCTTGGTATGAGAATAACAAGAGACAGGAAAAATCGCAAATTGACATTGTCTCAAGGTGAGTACATAGAAAAGGTGTTGCAGAGGTTTAGAATGCAGAATGCAAAACCAGTCAACACACATTTGGCAAGCCATTTCAAACTAAGCAAGCATATGTGTCCAGAGACATAGGAAGAGATAGATTACATGTCCAAGATTCCCTATTCATCAGCAGTTGGGAGCTTGATGTATGCCATGGTGTGCACAAGACCAAATATTGCACACGCAATGGGAGTTGTGAGCAGGTATATAAATAATCCATGTAAAGAGCATTGGAAAGAGCATTGGAAAGCAGTACAGTGGATTCTCAGCTATTTGAGAGGTACCACTTCTCATGCATTATGTTTTGGAGGTTCAGACACTGTTCTACAGGGATATGTTGATGCATATATGGCTGGTGATAAAGATAGCAGGAGGAGCACCACAGGGTATGTGTTCACTGTAGGTGGAACATCAGTAAGTTGGATTTCAAAACGGCAACAAGTTGTTGCACTTTCAACAACGGAAGCAGAGTATGTTGCTGCTACAGAGGTTAGTAAGGAGATGATTTGGTTGTAGAGGTTCATGGAAGAATTGGGTAAGAAACAGGAGAATAGTAGGCTGTACAGTGACAGCTAGAGTGCCATTCATCTTGCAAAGAACTCAGTATTTCATTCAAGGACTAAACATATAGAACTCAAATACCACTTCATAAGATCTGTTCTAGATGAAGAATTGTTAAAATTGGAAAAGATTCACACTAGCCAGAATCCTGCAGACATGTTGACAAAGGGAGTAACCAGAGAGAAACTGAGTTCCTGCTCAGTTTCTGTTGGCCTTAAAGCATGAAGGTGAAAAGAAGAAATTTTCCAAGTCCAAGGTCTAGCGAGTTCAGCAACAGTAGAGTTGGTGTGATTAGTCACCATGAAGGCACATGAAAAAAAATGTAATGGAGCGGTTTGCATGTAAATGGGCATATGGATGTAAGACCTGGTAAGGAATGCATACCCCTGGTAACTCACCGGTAAAGTCAGGAGATATACCTAGGTGATAGGGGGGTGTATGTAAGATTCCTCGGTAAATACTTGAGGGGAGTTGGTGATTACTCCAAGTCAAGTTTAAAGGGGGGATTGTTAGGGTTAACCTTGACTTGAGATCGAGCCAAAGGTGGTTAGGTCTAGCACATGGTTTGGGCACATGATTTGTTGTAGCCCATGGTATTGTCCCATGGTATTGCATGTGTTAAACTTGACTCGGGATTGAGTCAAAGGTGGTTAGGTCTAGCACATGGTTTGGGCACATGGTTTGTTGTAGCCCATGGTATTGTCCCATGGTATTGCATGTGATTAAGCCTTTATAAGGCTTGAGGAGGCTCCATTGTGATTGTACTGGATGTGGGCATTGTATTGTGCTGGAAGAGAGACTGTGAGAGTGTGAAGAGGAAGTGCAACGGTTTTGCTGCAGGGCATATCCCTTCATCTTTCTGGACTGAAATAAAAGGACTGGCAAATTTTTTTGTGGACGTAGCCCATCGTTTGGGTGAACCACGTTATATCTGTGTCTCTCTGTACTGTTTTAATTTGTTTTGCATCTTGTTTATAAATTTAACTGTATATCTGTTATTGCTCTGCGTTCCTGTTTTCTAACAAAGAATCCATGAAGTCTTCCAGGGTAGGAATTCTCCAATTTCAAACTGTCAGCTTTCCTGAGTGGAATGTCAAGATAAAAACTGAATATTCGGGCTGTAAATTCATAATAATGGAAAATATCAGCAACTCTTCCTTCTTTTTGATGCCACACTATTTCAAATAAAGTACCAAGGATTTGAACTTTGTGAAGAAATCCTGGATCGTCTCAAAGTGAGTTGCACTCAATGTCATCAACTAGTTTTTGAGTTGGTGCTCTCTCATATCATCTGCCTTCCCAAACAGTGAATTGATCTTGATCCAGAATTCATTGGGTGTTGTAAGAATGTCTACATGAAATAAAATATCCCCTGAAATACTGAGACAAACCATCATGAATGCTTCATCCAACCTGTTGAAATACTTGTACTTTTTCACGATAGAGTTGGGATCATTCTTAGTTCCCATTGTTACTCTGTAGATACCTTTTGACCTCAACTAGATCACCATTTCATCCTTCCATTCAAAACAATTAAATGGGGTAATCTAGATATGAGTTTTCTCCATTTCTGCTTGCACACTGAGTGACAAAGAACACTGGAACAACCTGCAATGCAAACTCTCAATTTTTTCTTGAGAAGACCATAGATAGAAACTAAAACTATTTAAATTATATTTGAAGCTCCAAATATATCTTATACCATGTGAAAATATGATTCAGAACATTATATTGGAGCTAAGAGAATCCTCACAACTAAAGAATTTCACAAAATATACAAAAAACAGTGTAAAAGAGCAATATTAACACATAGAGATGGTGCCAATAACTGAGTTTATTATTATTGTGCAACATGTAAATATGTCTGGAACATGAATATAATACAATAGGATAAAAATTTTAGCCTTTGGAGGAAATTGGTGGCATACATGTGGCAGGCTTAAATTAGACCTCAAACTTGCCTAGGTGGACCAATGAGATCCCAAACCACCTCAAATGGTCACAAATGGCCATGTGAACATGGGTGAAGCATGTTAGTTCATAAATAAGGGTATTCTAGGTGTGTTGGAGTGCATGAGTGAGCG
The DNA here is from genome assembly GCA_001517045.1 of Pseudotsuga menziesii. Classification (NCBI taxonomy): domain Eukaryota; kingdom Viridiplantae; phylum Streptophyta; class Pinopsida; order Pinales; family Pinaceae; genus Pseudotsuga; species Pseudotsuga menziesii. The sequence continues at coordinate 114,570 of LPNX010533564.1, read as the reverse complement.
GGAATTCCTTTAGGCAACATTTAATGGTCCAACAGAGCCAAAAACACTCAAATACAATGCATGGGCGCTTCTAGTCAAACCCGTTCCTTGTTTTAAGGAGTGGGAGTGCCCCAAGGGAAAAAATATCATTTAATGAGGGTTCTTGTGCTCTTGAATACTTAAATTTGTGCTCTTGGGTGCAATTAATGGTCCAAAACCCCCAAATACCTTAGGAGACCAGCATAACCAAGGTTTGGACTATGCAACATGAGTGAAAAACAAATGAAGGTATGTCCTAGGTGATATGTGACCATGGTACTAGATGGTATGATTCTCTAACAATCCACTTTAAATATAATCAGCCACCTCTTATAGAGAAAATAATTCTACCAATAAGGGAAGCTCATGATCTTTCTGTATCAAATCAAGTGCTTGGTTTGCATTTTCCATGAAATTGCTTTTCTCAAACACTTGGAAATTTGATTCCTCTTCATGTTCAAAAATATCATGAGGTTCCTTTGTTAATTAGTGAGTGTTAATATCCATATAAGTGTGAATATTTTTGTTGTAATAGGAAGGATGTGGTCCCTCCAACTCCATGCATAGCTACTCTACCTCGATGGCCTTTTATTCTACGTATTTGAGTGCAAGATTTTAGTCCACGAATAGTTACAAGATGATTTCATATTTAGAAGTTATTATTTGATGATCGAAAATTGGACACTATTGAAACCTTCAATAGTTACTCTTTTCCCTTCCTCTAACTGTGTCCCTCATAAGATCCTCAACAAGTTTATGTGCATCATCAATTGTTGACAACACCTGCAACACCTTCTCTTCTGAGACTAAGAGTTGGCTCTCAAAGTCATGCAATGGAATCATTTACACATTATGAATGTTTCTGCATGTGGTCTTATTCAACTCATGTGAGTCATGTAAAATCCCATCCATGAATTCATCTCTCTCACCGAAATCATCTTTGACACCAAAATTATCCACATTGGAAATTCCACCATGCTACCCTTCTCACTAGAAGTGGTTACTATCTCAGTATGGTAAAAAGGAATTTTGATTTCTACAAAAATCATAATTATGGTAATACGTTTGTTTCATGTAAATTGATTCTAGGACATCCCTCACATTCTCTTCTTCTACAAAGTTGGATGTAGGTTTGTCTTCATTCTCTTCAAGCTTTGCTTCTGCAAGATATTCCTCCATTTTGCATCCATATTGTAGTGGATTTGTCTCCTCCATTTAGGTATCTTCTTTTGATGTAGGATATTTCTTATTCTTCTTCATGGATTCCACAAATAGGATGATTTATACCCTCTTCATTCTCTTCCAAAGGATGATCTTCAATTGTGGATTTACCCTTGTCTAGACCACTTTCTTCATAGGAAAATTTTGAAACTTTATTTGGAGATGAACCAAAGAAGATTTGTTTGAATCATCGCATCCCCCTTAGTGAGGAAATGAACTTCATCATCTACAAGAAGTTTTGTTCAGTATTCTCACAAATACGAATTAGTTCCTCCCAAGTGGACTCCTTATTTCCTATTGGTTAGGGAGGGAGGAAAGTGGGTAACACTCTCCCATAAACACATATAGCCATTGGTGGCTCTTGAATTATTCCTTCTTTGTATGTTCTATCATAAAAGTAACCAGCAACATAATATATTGGTATTCCTTCATCAATATATATGACTTATTCATAATTATAAAATGATTCTTCCTCTTCATACTACTAAAAAACATGATCATCTTTAGCAATCGATACAAGCCTCATAGTTGAAAAATTGAAATTGTGTTATGTAATAATTATTCAAGTAAGGGTTTATGTAGCTTGGTATTTCTACTCATAGGTGCAGAGAACCATCCTCTAATACCATTTTAATGTACCCAGATAGAGATTCAGGCACACTAACTCAAAATGGACAAGGTTAGACTAAAAATTTCATAATTTGTTCCAAACACCTCTAGACCTTCACTAATTATTCCAAATAGGGATAAAAAGGCTTCTACAGGCTCTAAATAACTATATCCACATACAATTAATATTTACATATAGGATTCAACTCCTTACTTCAACAATTCCACATTTTGGGAGTGCATCACACTTAAGCAAACCATTTGGACAAGCCAAATGAATAGAGGAAATATCCCAAGAATTATGTGGTAATCCACTTCTTTTGGTTCAATAATGGAAGAAAATAACATAGTTAGGGTCTAATTTTAAGATAGGATATTTACTATTCATTCTATAGTCTCCAGACAGAAGGAAACTACAAATAGGTTACATGCTAGGGAACAAACCACCAAAATTGGATATATATAACATTGGTTTCTCCCTAGTTTTCCAAACATAGTGTAATTATTTCAAATTCAATCTAAGTATATATAATAATACCCTAATATTTCCAAATAGTGTATGAGCACCCACATAAAGAATTCTGGAAACTCTTATGGAGTTTACACAACACATAAATCAAAACTAGCTAAATTGACAATGCAATGGAGACATAAATTTTAGGGCATAAGGCATGATACTTTTGTTGATATTGAAGGGTATTTTAAATTAAATATGTGGCTGTTGTAAAATATGTAATTATGCATATAACTCTGATATAATGTCGTATAATGATATGACAATGTTGGAGTAGGGTCCCACAGCTACAAAAGAAGCTTCTATTTTGATGGATAGACAGTTTTGGCGGAGATATAGGAGGTAGAGCTACGACACTGTAGCAAGTTTCTAGCTACAGATCAGAGCCGAAAACTGTGACTGTAGAAGACAAAGAAGTCAAGGAAGATGACAGTACCTGAGCGGCTGAGAAGAGAGAGCTCACCCACTACATTGAAGGCAGCGGCGGAAGACAGGAGGGCTCAGCTACCCTCATAAAGGAAAAGGAGCAACGAGGCCGAGGTATTGAAGACAAAGGACATAAAGGGAAGCAGCGCCAGTACCCATGGTCAGCGCTGGGAAGCATGGAAGACTGCAGGAAGCTGTGGTGAAGAGAAGCGGTGCATAGTACCCATGATCAGTGCCGGGAAGCATGGAAGACTGCAGAGAGTTGTGGTGTGACGGATAGCGGCTACCTCAAAGTACAGATACGTCGAATGTCACTAGTTAGGGTTTGGGTTACTGTTGGGACAGGCCCACAGTGTTGTAATGGTGAGACCTTCAGGCCGCCTATAAAGGGTTATATTTTGTATTGTAAAAGGGTTGGTTGGTTGGGTTAGACAGTTAGACCATAGTTGGAAAATTGTATAGGAGTCAAGCTCTGGTTCTATTATTAGCTGTAGTATCTTACTGTAACCAGTAGTTGGCTCATAGAGCATGCATGTAACGATCCGCGGGGATCGACAGAGTGGGAAGAGTATATTGTAAGAAGTGCAATATAGATTAGAGAAGAGATCTAAGAGAGAAGGGCTCCAGGATGTGTGCGGAGTTACCCAGAAGATCTCGAGCTGCATATGCGATGCAGCAGAACTGTGTTTACCTTCCCCTGAGATATAATAGAAACACAGTTCTGTGGACGTAACTTCCATCCTGGAGGTGAACCACGTTAAAATCAAGTGTTATGTGATTGGTTCATGTGTTGTGTTTATTTGTTGCATCTGTCAGTTATTATATGAGCCTTGTTTACAGTTTAATGTATGTATGTGTTATTCAGTTCGCAGCAATATAGAAGGATAAACATAAGTTGAAGTCTTTGGCATGTATGTGGGTTCATTTATGCTTTGCTTGAAACAGTCACTAGTCGTAGTGTTAAACATCCTGGTATGTTGATTCTTGCAAGTCAACATGAACAATGCTAAGTACGCTGAGCCACGGGAGTAGGATATCGCAGGGAGGCGATACCGCACCGACAGAGGAGCTGCGGTGCGCGATACCGTAGGTTAAGGACTTAGTGTTGGGGAGAAAGTTATGTGTTGCCTGGTGCACAGCGATGCGATAAGGCTGGAGTCATCGTGAGTCAGTGGAAGTTACGCGACGCGGATAGGGACTGCGCAACAGGAAAAGAGAGATCTCGCGGCTAGAAGAGCTGCGAGACGTGGAGATCGCACAATGCGAGCAGAAGGGTCATACAACACAAAGAAAGAGAGGCCTCGCAGCTAGAAGAGCTGCGAGTCATAAATAGGATGACACAGAACCTGGTCCAAGACGCTTGAGTCCTTGGCCAACCCATTAGAATCACTTCGGGTGAGACTTCAGGTCGCTTCATGGTCTATCACTGAAAGGGCCAGTGAGATAGGGGTGTTGTTGGTTAAATACAGTAAACTCGGGTCTTCCCATAAGAGCCAACAAATGGTTCTGTTGCCGGGATTGAACAAACAGAGCGCTGATGTTTTGGTGGCGTCCTACGAGGGACAAACTCAATGAGTGGGTTTGGTCTAACCAGAAAGAGTTTGTTGAACGAGAGAACAAGAGTCCTAAGCTGAGTACAGAGGCCTGGTTACAAAACACATCATTACAGACCTGCATGTGATATTTTTTGCGACCTTTGGGAACGATCTTTATGACTGGCTATCAAAGTTAACTGATACAATCATATTCAAAAAGAAAAGAGACATTTTCTAGACACCGGAGCTGATTCAGACCATGAAGAACCTTGATAATCCTATCACGAGGGCAGTAGAATTCTGGCTTGCGAGTGTGCTAGAAGGCTTCGTCACAGAGTTTGCAGTTGACCAGAGGAAAAGCTTCAGTGAGGTTGAGCGCTATTTCTTCAAAGGATATCGTGGTAAGTACCTAAGATCTTTAAACTTGTCCATTAAGATGCTATTACATGAAAAAGGAACAATGGATCTAGTTTCAGATGAATAAGTAGAAATAGTAATGTCACAAGAGTTTGAAAGTGATTTTGATGACATTGGATGAACACGTAGTGGAAATAAGTATAAAGTAGATTTCAGATCTCCAATATTTGAAGACAGTTCAGATAGTACTAGACAGCAGAGTCATAGTACCACAGAAGGAACATAGGGGGGTATCCCTTACCACCCTTACACCCCACAGAAACAGACCGGGACTCAGAACAATCCTGTAGGAACTCCATCAAGTAGCTCACAGATAGTACCTACCACCGCTACATCACCTCCACCTACACCACCGAGTGGTAGTAATACAATAAATCAACATCCACCACGTAGAAATAGAATGGGGGATGATATGAAGCTACCTATATTTAAGGGAACAGGGGTAGAAGACCCAGAGCAGCATTGGTTTCTATGTGAAGCCATGTGGACCATTAAAGCAATCAACGATGATAACCTTAAACTTGTATAGTTGGTCACCACACTAAGAGATCGAGCCTTAACATGGTATATAAAGTATACCACAGTACCCAAGACACTTGTCTAGGTCAAGACCGCCATGATTAAAGAGTTTAAGAAACCTAAGTCTGAGTCACAGTGCATTACAGAACTCAAAGACATCAAGCAGTTACCTACAGGGTCTGTGTGGGACTTTGATCAGAAATTCAAAGCCCTTATTGATCAAGTCAGTTTTGAGTTCGCGCCGGAGCAGCATAAGGAATGGTTTATTGCAGCACTGCTCCCTCACATTAGACTCTCGTTAATGCAGTAGAAACTCCAGATGCTAGATGACGCGTTGGAGATGGCGATGAAACTAGAGGCTTCACCTCTAGCTGAGAGCAGTACAGGCATGACAACTTTACAAAACCAGTTGGCTAATCTCACGCTACAGTTGCATGAGCTTAAGAAAGGGAAAGAGGTTGCGCAAGACATATGGTGCATAAGGTGTAAAGCACAAGGCCATACTAACGACGACTGTCCAGTTTTTGTAGAATATATAGCGACAGGGGATCCTAAACCCTTACCATAGACCCACGGACTGTGATGTGAAATATGCAAAATGCGAGGACATCTACCTCAGCAGTGTCCTCTACTTCAGAAGTACATGCAGACACCTAAGAACTTATACTGCTTCTTTTGTAAGTCTGTAGGCCATGATGAACACGATTGCAGAGCCTATGATCTCATGGTCGGGAGCAAGCAAGACTTGTATAGGGTCCAGTCAGAGACACAAGGTCCAGCAGCAAGATCACAACATGATTCGGCTTATGGAGGCCATGGAGGAGGATTCAGAGGACGAGGCCATGGAGGAGGCTTTGCACGAGGAGAAGGCTTCGGCAGAGGAGAAGGTTTTAGCCATGGTCGCGGACCAGTTACTTGTTACAACTGTGGAGTTGTAGGACACTATGCTAGGGACTGTCAGATCCCCACTACCACTTGTAACTACTGCAAATCTTATGATCATACTATAGAGGAGTGTCCTACCTTGATAGCTAAGATCAGAGAACCTAAGTCAGCAGTACACCAGAACATATAGCTTATTGCTACTGAGCAAGAAGAGCTAGAACCAAGAGTCAATATTGTGACTCACATCGGTGTTTCTACCAGTGGGACATTGCAGGAGATGGAAAAGAACACAGGTCATCAGTGGGTACGCAGAGCTCCTAATAAAGCAACACCACTTGACCTGCAGAATAACAAACAAACATTTCAGGAAGCTAAGGCTTTCTTTGATGACCCTATGCAATCAGGATCGCAGGTACCGCCGTCTAGGGGTGTACCACAGCAAGCACCTTGTGGCGATAGCCTTGTATAGACATCGCAGGCTACAACATCAGGAAGATGCGATGAGGACGAGATGACAGGAAGTGTACATTCCTTCCTCAGGAGTTGTCTAAAACTTGTAAGAAATGAGCAAGCTATCATGGAACTTCAGTGCACTATAGATCAGTCTCAGCCATCTTCTTCCGTGAGCAGTACACAGAGTGTTGTTCATAATATTATAGGACATACAAGAATAGGAAGAGAGATGCGACTCACAGCACAGGTCGGAGAATTTGAAATGGATGAGGTGATCCTAGATCTGGGATCAGATGTAAATGTTCTGACTAAGCAGACATGGAAACAGATGGGTAGCCCTAAGTTAATTAGATCACCTATCCATCTGAGATTAGCTAATTAGCAGCGTGTGTCACCCCTAGGTCGGTTACCGTAGGTGCCAGCTGACATTGACGGATTTCGCAGCTTTGCGGACTTTGAAGTTATAGAAATCATTGGCGATAGTAGACCGTATCGAGCACTACTAGGCATTGATTGGGTGATTGGTAACATGGCCGTTATCGACCTAAAGAGAAGAAAAATGACCTTTGAGGATGCACAGATCCGGGTCATCGCACCATTGGATCCTTTTCAGGGTCCTAGATATATTGAACCTATCCGAGCAGAGGAGGAGGCGCGTAACATGGAGAGCCTCTATCAGATGAACACAAACCAGAGTGACTACATCAATCCAACCATAGAAGGGAACATTAGTTGGCGATGCGACAGCTCATGCGCATCGAATTCAGATGTTGGTCTAGAGAACTGGCAGAATAGACTTCATGAAGTCTCAGCGCGCAGATGCACGTACTTGACTAAGTCACTGTGATGGATTGGCACAGAGATCAATGAGATTCCATCCTTTCATGGTCTAACAGATATCCAGTACTTTCTCAAGCAGTTTGAACAACAGATTCCTCACGAGCAGAGGATCGTAGCTATGGACCTTGCAGTATGAGCCACACCTGCGAGATGGTGGTATGCACATAAAGAGAGTATCGCATCATGGGACGATATTAAAAGATTGATGGTGATCATATTTTCTGTCAATAGAGAGTATGTCCAGCAGAAGTACATAGGAGAGAGTGACCCCAGAGCACACATTCAGACATGTGAACAGAATTGGTCAGACATTCCCGAGGATGAATGGGTTCACCGATTCATTCATACTTTGGATACAGTTCCAAGGAACTGGTATACAGAGACTGAACTGCGCAAGGGAACAACAACATGGCCACTTATGATAGACAACTTCCTACTCACCTTCACTTTTGAATCTGAGTATCCAAGTGTTGATCAGGCCCTACAAGTAATAAAGAGTAAGATATTTGAGGATTGTACCATATCAGTGTCAGCTCAACCTGAGTGGGCTATCCAGCTAAAAGAGGCGTTAGAGTGTTATAATTTTGCATCTGAACCAGAGGAGGAAAATGAGGATCCTCGTGACACCAACATTTCGGAGTCAGAAGGCACTTGCGATGTTGAGGGACCACAATTAGAAATTCCAGCAATCACAGAGCCCATCAAGATTAAAAAGATCAATATTGGCACAGACACAGAACCTAAGTTTGCCTCTATTGGAGACTATTGGAACGATGAAATAGTCGGACAGATTGTAGACTTGTTACATGACTATCAGGACCTATTTCCCACCAAGTTCACAGAGATGAAGGGAATAGTTGGAGACCTGGGAGTCATGAGGATACCATTGAAGGAGGATGCTAGACCAGTCAAACAGTGCCCATATAGATTAAATCCGCGATACAAAGAAAAAGTTAAGGATGATATCGATAATATGCTAGCAGCAGGCATCATTGAGCCTGTAGAAGAAAGTGAATGGGTTATCCCCATGGTCGTACAAGAGAAGAAAACCAAAGGAGACATCAGGATCTGTGTCGATCTGCGCAAACTCAACGATGCATCGCTTCACGATCCATTTCCGACACCGTTCACTGATGAGGTATTAGACAACGTGGGAGGACAGGAGGTCTACTCCTTCACTGATGGCTTTTCAGGCTATCACTAGATCATAATCCATCCAGAAGATCGATCCAAGACCACCTTTGCAACAGAATGGGGCTCGTTCCAGTATACGGTAATGCCCCTTGGTCTTAAGAATGCACCAGCTATATTTTCTAGAGTAGTAGTTGCTGTATTTAAAGAATACATCCATAAGTTTCTAGAAGTATATTTTGATGATTGGAATGTATTTGGACTAATTGACAAGCACATAGGAGATCTAAGACTGATGTTAGAGAAATGTAGGCAGTACCAGATTTCTCTGAACTTGAAGAAATGTATATTTTGTGCACCATTTGGTATTTTTTTGGGTCATATTGTGTGCAGATAAGGCTTGATGGTAGATCCCGCAAAGATTGCCATCATTGTAAATCTTCCAGCACCCAACTCAGTCAAGCAACTGAGGACAGTACTTGGTCATACCGGGTACTACAGAAATTTCATCAAGGGCTACGCAAAGATCACAGCACCAATGGAGAAATTTCTAAAGAAAGATATAAAATTCCTATGGAATGAGGAATGTCAGCAGAGTCTAGACACACTTAAAGAAAAGACGGTTAAAGCGCCCATCCTAGTATTTCCAGACTGGACTAAACCATTTCATGTACATGTGGATGCATCTGACATCGCACTAGGGGTTGTCTTAACGCAACTAGGAGAAGGGGATATTGATCATCCTATCGCATACTCCAGTAGAAAGCTATCGACAGTAGAAAAGAACTACACCACGACAGAAAGAGAAGGCTTAGCTATGGTGTATGTGCTGCAGAAGTTCAGGAACTACCTATTGCGTGCCTCGTTCAAAATGTTTACTGACCATTTCGCATTGAAGTATCTGGTCAATAAGCAAGTGTTAGGGGGGAGAATCTGCATATGGTTACTCCTCTTTCAGGAGTATGATTTTGAAATCATTGTTAAACCAGGAAGATTGAATGCCAGACCTGATCATCTGTCACGGATAGACTCAGGAGAAGAGCCAAGTAACCTAGAGGAAAATTTTCCAGATGCGCAGTTGTTTTCTATTCAGATCGCAGACGACTATTATGCTGATATTATTCACTTTCTCACTACATGATTGGCACCTGATGAGTTTACTAAGTAGCAAAAGAAGCAGTTGGTTTTTAAAGTAGTAGACTTCACCCTGATCGCATGACAGTTATACAAGTTGGCTCTAGATGAATTTTTGCGTAGATGTGTGATGCCACATGAAAAATACGCTATTATCAGAGAAGCACATTCAGGAACCGCGGGAGGTCATTTCGCAGGAAAGCCGACTGCACAGAAAATCCTAGATGCGGGATTATGGTGGCCTACATTGCATAAGGACACCAAGGACTTTCAGATGCTGCGATATCTGCCATAGGGTAGGAAAACCCTCACGACAAGATGAAATGCCGCTGCGCCCGCAGGTTACGCTACGCGCATTTGACAAGTGGGCTATAGAATTTGTGGGTCCTATCAACCCACCAGGAAAGCGCACTAGTGCGAGATATATTATCACCGGAACAGAGTACCTCACCAGATGGGCAGAGGCCAAAGCAGTAAGAAATTGTGATGTTGCTACAGTCGCACAGTTCCTTTTTGAGAACATCATCAGTAGATTTGGCTGCCCCGTAATTTTGATGAGCGATCAAGGCACACATTTCTTGAACCGCACTATTGAGGCTTTGACAGAAGAATTCCAGATTCAGCACCATAAGAGCACTCCCTACCACCCACAGGATAATGGTACGGTGGAGGCCTTTAATAAGATTTTAGAAAATACTCTTACTAAGATCTGCAATAGCCAAAGGAATGATTGGTACCTTAGAGTTAACGTTGTATTATGGGCGTATAGGACCACATGCAAGAAACTGACAGGACACACACCTTTCAGCTTGGTGTATGGACAGGAGGCTGTTATGCCTATGGAGTATATTCTTCCCAATTTAAGAATCACTCATATTATCAGGATGATTGATACAGACACAGTGGAGGAAAGGCTAGCATAACTGCTTGCCTTAGAGGAAGACAGATTCATCACCGGATTCCATCAGAAAGTGCAGAAGGCACGAGAAAAATCTTGACATGACAGACACATTAAAAGTAAGACTTTCCAAAATGGAGACCTAGTACTCCTCTATGACAGTAAATTCATTAAGTTTCCAGGGAAGTTCAAGACGCATTGGCTGGGGCCATATCAGATACAACAAGTTACAGAGGGAGGTGCCGTTCAGCTCAGCCAGCTGAATGGGGAGCTTCTTCCCACATTGATTAATGGCAGTAGGCTTAAGCTCTATAGTGATAGCCACCCCACCTCTCAGCCCTAGCTCATCCAGTTTATAGTGGTGCAGATGTCCAAGTGTAGTTGAAAGGAGGCATCGCACCGGGAACTAGTCTACACCGGCAGGTATTATAAGTATGAGGAATCGCATAAGGTCGGTTCATTTTGCACAAGTCATCAATGGATTGCAGGGTTTAAAAAAAAATGCTTGTTTGTTTGCGTAGGTGATGCGGTGTTGTAGCGCAGCAGTGCGATGTTTCCCCGTGCCACATATCCAGTTTTGAAACCGACAGACGGCCAGTCAAGTCACCCTCTGACAGGCAGTTAATGAGGAAATGACTGGTATACCTTACCATAGATTTGGTAGCAGCATAATTAAAGTTTCCAGATTTGGCAAATCTTCGACGAGACCGACGCCTGTACACACGCTTCGAGGAAAATGTGATCAGATTTTAGCATTTATTGAGGATCGGATGACGGGTATAGTCCTGTCCATGTAATTATTACAACCGACGGGTTCAGCCAAGATGACTGTTGCATCTGGGATTGTTTCCTTCAGCATAAAAGCAGAAAGTGAGGGAATTCACTACCACCAGAGAGGAAACTGACGTAACAGAAGACGCCAATATTAGTCAAGCTTTGCTTGACTCAGCATGAGAGAATTTCGAAGCAATGCAAAAGGAAATCGCCGGACTTCGCGACAAGTTTCAACGGACTTCATAGGAATCCAGGGAGAGGCTACAGCAGGAGAAGCTCGTTGGTAGTGGCTCGGGGACGAGCCACAAGTAAGTGTTAGGGGATTGTTGGAGTAGGGTCCCGCAGCTACAAAAGAAGCTGCTATTTTGATGGATAGACAGTTTTGGCGGAGATATAGGAGGTAGAGCTATGACACTGTAGCAGGTTTCTAGCTACAGATCAGAGCCGAAAACCGTGACTGTAGAAGACAGAGAAGTCAAGGAAGACGACGGTACCTGAGTGTCCAAGAAGAGAGAGCTCACCCATTGCATTGAAGGCAGCGGTGGAAGACAGGAGGGCTCAGCTACCCTCATAAAGGAAAAGGAGCAATGAGGCCGAGGTATTGAAGACAAAGGACAGAAAGGGAAGCAGTGCCGGTACCCATGGTCAGTGCTGGGAAGCATGGAAGACTGCAGGAAGCTGTGGTGAAGAGAAGCGGTACATAGTAGCCATGATCAGTGCTGGGAAGCATGGAAGACTGCAGAGAGCTGTGGTGTGATGGATAGCGGCTATCTCAAAGTATAGATACGTCGACTGTCACTAGTTAGGGTTTGGGTTACTGTTGGGACAGGCCCACAGTGTTGTAATGGTGATACCTTCGGGCCGCCTATAAAGGGTTATATTTTGTATTGTAAAAGGGTTGGTTGGTTGGGTTAGACATTTAGACCATAGTTGGACAATTGTATAGGAGTCAAGCTCTGGTTCTATTATTAGCTGTAGTATCTTACTGTAACCAGTAGCTGGCTCATAGAGCATGCATGTAACAATCCGCAGGGATCGACAGAGAGGGAAGAGTATATTGTAAGAAGTGCAATATAGATTAGAGAAGAGATCTAAGAGAGAAGGGCTCCAGGCTATATGTGGAGTTACCCAGAAGATCTCGAGCTGCATATGCGGTGCAACAGAACTGTGTTTACCTTCCCCTGAGCTATAATAGAAACATAGTTCTATGGACGTAACTTCCATCCTGGAGGTGAACCACATTAAAATCAAGTGTTATGCGATTGGTTCATGTGTTGTGTTTATTTGTTGCATCTGTCAGTTATTATATGAGCCTTGTTTACAGTTTAATGTATGTATGTGTTATTCAGTTCGCAACAATATAGAAGGATAAACATAAGTTGAAGTCTTTGGCATGATTGTATGCGGGTTCATTTATGCTTTGCTTGAAACATTCAATAGTCGCAGTGTTAAACAGCCTGGTATGTTGAGTCTTGCAAGTCGACACAAACAATGCTAAGTGCGCTGAGCCGCGGGAGTAGGATATCGCAGGGAGGCGATACCGCACCGACAGAGGAGCTGCGGTGCATGATACCGTAGGTTAAGGACTTAGTGTTGGGGAGAAAGTTACGTGTTGCTTGGTGCGCGGTGATGCAATAAGGCTGGAGTCATCGCGAGTCAATGGAAGTTGCGCGACGTGGAAATGGACCCCGTGAAAGGAATAGAGAGATCTCGCGGCTAGAAGAGCCGCGAGACATGGAGATCGCGCGATGCGAGCAGAAGGGTCGTGCGACACGAAGAAAGAGAGGCCTTGCAGCTAGAAGAGCTGCGAGTCCTAAATAGGATGCCACAGAACCTGGTCCAAGATGCTTGAGTCCTTGGCAAACCCATTAGAATCACTTCGGGTGAGACTTCAGGTCGCTTCGCGGTCTATCGCCGAAAAGGCCAGTGAGCTAGGGGTGTTGTTGGTTAAATATAGTAAACCCAGGTCTGCCCATAAGAGCCAACAAATGGTTCCGTTTCCGGGATTGAACAAACAGAGCACTGATGTTCTGGTGGCATCCTACGAGAGATGAACTCAATGAGTGGGTTTGGTCTAACCAGAAAGAGTTTGCTGAACGAGAGAACAAGAGTCCAAAGCTGAGTACAGAGGCCTGGTTACAAAAACACATCATTACAGACCTGCATGCGATATTTTTTGCGACCTTTGGGAATGAGCTTTATGACTGGCTATCAAAGTTAACTGATACAAGCATATTCAAAAAGAAAAGAGACATTGTCTGGACACCGGAGCTGATTCAGACCGTGAAGAACCTTGATAATCCTATCACGAGGGCAGTAGACTTCTGGCTTGTGAGTGTGCTAGAAGGCTTCGTCACAGAGTTTGCAGTTGACAAGAGGAAAAGCTTCAGCGAGGCTGAGCGCTATTTCTTCAAAGGATATCGTGGTAAGTACCTAAGATCTTTAAACTTGTCCATTAAGATGCTATTACAAGAAAAAGGAACAATGGATCTAGTTTCAGATGAATAAGTAGAAATAGTAATGTCACAAGAGTTTGAAAGTGATTTTGATGACATTGGACGAACACGTAGTGGAAAGAAGTATAAAGTAGATTTCAGATCTCCAATATTTGAAGACAGTTCAGATAGTACTAGATAGTAGAGTCATAGTACCACAGAAGGAACATAGGGGGGTATCCCTTACCACCCTTACACCCCACAAAAACAGACCGGGACTCAGAACAATCCCGTAGGAACTCCATCCAGTAGCTCACAGACAGTACCTACCACTGCTACATCACCTCCACCTACACTACCGAGTGGTAGTAATACAGTAAATCAACATCCACCACGTAGAAATAGAATGGGGGATGATATGAAGCTACCTATATTTAAGGGAATAGGGGCAGAAGACCCAGAGCAACATTGGTTTCTATGTGAAGCCATGTGGACCATTAAAGCAATCAACGATGATAACCTTAAACTTGTACAGTTGGTCACCACACTAAGAGATCGAGCCTTAACATGGTACATAAAGTATACCACGGTACCCAGGACACTTGTCCAGGTCAAGACCGCCATGATTAAAGAGTTTAAGAAACCTAAGTCTGAGTCACAGTGCATTACAGAACTCAAAGACATCAAGCAGTTACCTACAGAGTCGGTGTGGGACTTTGATCAGAAATTCAAATCCCTTATCGATCAAGTCAGTTTTGAGTTCGCGCCGGAGCAGCATAAGGAATGGTTTATTGCAGCACTGCTCCCTCACATTAGACTGCCCTTAATGCAGCAAAAACTCCAGACACAGGATGATGCGTTGGAGATGGTGATGAAACTAGAGGCTTCACCTCTAGCTGAGAGTAATAGAGGCATGACAACTTTACAAAACCAATTGGCTAATCTCACGCTACAGTTGCATGAGCTTAAGAAAGGGAAAGAGGTTGCACAAGACATATGGTGCATAAGGTGTAAAGCACAAGGCCATACTAAAGACAACTGTCCAGTTTTTGTATAATATATAGTGACAGGGGCTCCTAACCCCTTACCACAGACCCACGGATCGTGGTGTGAAATATGCAAAACGTGAGGACATCTACCTCAGCAGTGTCCTCTACTTCAGAAGTACGTGCAGACACCTAAGAACTTATATTGCATCTTCTGCAAGTCTTTAGGCCATGATGAACACGATTGTAGAGCCTATGATCTCATGGTCAGGAGCAAGCAAGAATTGTACAGGGTCCAGTCAGAGACACAGGGTCCAGCAGCAGGACCACAACATGATCCGGCTTATGGAGGCCATGGAGGAGGGTTTAGAGGACAAGGCTGTGGAGGAGGCTTTGGACGAGGAGAAGGATTCGACAGAGGAGAAGGTTTTGGCCGTGGTCACGGACCAGTTACTTGTTACAACTGTGGAGTTGTAGGACACTATGCTAGGGACTGTCAGATCCCCACTACCACTTGTAACTACTACAAATATTATGATCATACTATAGAGGAGTGTCCTACCTTGATAGCTAAGATCAGAGAACCTAAGCCAGCAGTACACCAAAACATCCAGCTTATTGCTGCTAAGCAGGAAGAGCCAGAACCAAGAGTCAATATTGTGACTCGCAGCGGTGTTTCTACCAGTGGGACATCGTAGGAGATGAAAAAGAACATAGGTCGGGAGTGGGTATGTAGAGCTCCTAATAAAGCAACACCACTTGACCTGCAGAAGAACAAACAGACATTTCAGGAAGCTAGGGCTTTCTTTGATGACCCTACGCAATCAGGATCACAGGTACCTCCATCTAGGGGCATACCGCAACAAGCACCTTGTGGCGATAGCCTTGTACAGACATCGCAGGATACAACATCGGGAAGATGCGATGAGGATGAGATGATAGGAAGTGTACATTCCTTCCTGAGGAGTTGTCTAAAACTTGTAATAAATGAGCAAGCTATCACGGAACTTCAGCGCATGATAGATCAGTCGCAGCCATCTTCTTCCGTGAGCAGTACACAACATGTTGTTCATAATATTACAGGACATACAAGAACGGGAAGAGAGATGCGACTCACAGCACAGGTCTGATGATTTGAAATGGATGAGGTGATCCTAGATTTGGGATCAGATGTAAATGTTCTGACTGTTGATGTATATGTAACTTCGGAATGTATTCTTCTATGTATCTTATGTATTGTAACCCGATGTTTATTCCGGGATATTTCTATTATGTATTTGAGTCATGTTATCATGCCCCGATGTTCCGATTGGAAGGATTAATAATGTAAACAAGTCTTGTCAAGTCATTAGGTAAGTCCCCACAGTTTCGGGGCACTTGAGTTATTATACACTAATTAAGGTGTAGGATCGAGTAAGTAATTGTAAGTTGAGCCTACATGTGAAAGTGAAATTCAAGTGAACGAAATAATATAAATAGAGAGTGAGAGTCTCTCTATTTATCACTTGGACAACACATCACTTGCTCTCTCAAGTGTGGCGCACTAGTGGAGAAGGAAATATACTGGGACTAGAAGACTACTGCTGTCGGGAGTGCATCTTACTGTTTTGGGGTCTTACATCTTGTGGTGATTCTATCTTTGAGGAAGTTGTGGGGTTTTCTCCATTTATGGTTTCCCCAATCAAAACTCTTTGTGTCTCTTGTCTCTTGTGGTGTGCTTATGTTATTGCTGTGCTTGTTATTCTCTCAGTGAAAAGATCCTAACATAATGCTCGCTTAAATGTTGAAAAACTAACATGGTATCAGAGCTAACCTAAGAAGAAGACACTGTGCAGCTGCGGGAACTAGGGCTTCCTAGTTTGTGGATCTTCCTCCACATATTTTCAGCAAAAGTATGCTAGGATGAATCTCCATTGAAGGGTGCATCTTTCTGTCGAAGCGAAATTCGATTTCGAGCATTTTCAGTTTCGATGCGGAAATTAGGGCTTTCTACAGAAGAGGAATTTTTGAGTGAGACCTGCATAGGATTTTTCTCCTCATCAAAACCAAAGTTTAGAGACCTGGATCGAGAAATTTGGTTGGGTGAAACTCCAGGAAAGTCAAACCCTAGTTTGACCCCGAGCTTGAAAAACCCTAAATACTAAAAACTGATAAGTTTTGGTATAGTCGCTATATTTCGAGGTTGGCGAAGTCTCAAAAGATGAAAATTGCAGGGGCCGAAGATAAAATCCTGAATAACACTTTTTCCAAACTTCAGCCTCAGATTCGCTATATTCCAGGATATATGATCTCTCTAAGTTAGGGTTTCAGTCTCTTCCAGAAATCATCCATAAACAGGACACCCAGGGAGATCTGTAATATCTTGGGCTACAAAGGTCCAAATTGAATTCCTGAAGATGTTCTAGAAAGGGCACGGAATTTAATTTTACTGTTCCAAATATCAGACTCAGAAGATGAACCAGTGACACGTGGCATGCCGTACAACTTCGCTGTTCTGAACAGTCCTATAAAAGGTCACCTTGGGAAAAGGATCATAAATCCCAAATGGTGAAACCAATTCTGATGAAACCTATGTTGCTGGATCAGGTATAGGCGAGGTTACCTCAGTACGAAATTTAATACACATAGGAGTAGTAATTTCGTAGATATCTCAGAAACGGTAACAGGCATTTCTGCAGAAGAAATTGAAAATTAGGGCTTCATGTTCTGGGAGCTTCCCTCCACTGTTTTCAGAAAAGGAGTACATTGGACAGCTCCATTTTAAGAGATATATCTGTTTGTCCAATCAGATCTAAAAGATTCCAAGTTTTTAAAATTAGGGTTTCTGTGAAAAACCCTAGATCAGTGAACTCCGGGACAAGGACGGACACCTCAAATCGGTAAGATCTAATCCTTTGCTATTTCCATTTGAGGTTCTCATTTAAGATGTCTCATCATACCAAGCTTGATAAAAAGCTTGAGGGAGATGATAAATTCTGAGCTTAGAAGTATAGGATCTCCCTGGTCCTAGAAGAGAATGAATTAGACTCCTACATTCATGAGGAGGTTCCAGTTCCAGAAGGAGATGAGGCAAAGGCCTTACATAAGAGGAAGTTGGTTATGGAAAAGAGGATCATTGCTGATTCTATCAAGGATCATCTTATCCCACAGGTGTCCTCTCTCAAGACACCTAAAGCTATGTTTGATGCCCTAACCAAATTGTTTGAAGGAAATAACATCAATCGGAAGATGACCCTGAGGAACCAGCTGAAGAATGTGAAGATTCAGAATGCAGAAACTATTCAGTCATACTTCACAAGGGTTTCTCAAATCAAGGAACAATTAGAAGCTGTTGATGAAGAAGTGGAAAATGCAGAGATTGTCATGACTACTTTGAATGGCCTCCCTAGGTCATGGGATTCCTTCATTCAAGGAATCTGTGCTAGAAAGAATTTAGTCAAATTCAGCAGACTATGGGAAGAATGCTCTCAAGAAGAAGCTCGGATAGCAGCTCGAGAAGAGAAGATGGGAAGTGAAGACCAAGCTCTCACGGTACACTCCAAGTCTCACTCCAAGTCATCAAGAAATAAGTTTCATCGTTCAAGAGGTAAGCATTCTTACAAAGATAATCCTAAAAGAGAAATGTCTAGGGTCATATGCTATACTTGTGATGAAGCAGGACACTTTGTAAAAGATTGTCCTAACAAACAGAAGAAGATGAAGAAGAGCAACAAAAGAAGACATCATGCTCATGTTGTAGAGGATGATGAACCATCCAGAAAGAGATCCAGATATGAAAGTGAAGATTCTTCAAGCGAGGATGAATATGTTCTGATATCATCTCGCACAGGTAACATTACTCATGGAAGTGATGATTGGCTTATAGACAGTGGGGCTTCCAAACATATGACGGGATTCAAGGAATCCTTTATAATACTGTCAGAACATGAATCACCTAACAAGGTGAAACTAGGAGATGACTACCAATATCCAATAAAAGGTAGTGGGGGAAATCTTCATACAAGCTAGACTTTGGTAAGTCTCTAACAATGAAAGAAGTATTGTTTGCTCCAGGACTCAAGAAGGAGTATACCCACGAAACAAATAAAGATAAGTATTCAATTGTCATTTCATTGTTTTGTTATGCATTTGTTTATATTCAGTTATTGTATTATGCATGATAGGATGTTTGCAATAACGATAGTATACTACTAATATGCATGTGATGGGTAAGTAGCTCATGGTGCTATACAACTCTCCATTGCTACTTATCTAGAATGAAACCTCTTTGAGACATATTGGATTAGTGCACAATCTCAATGTTGTCTTGGTAGAGATGGAAGGCATCTAGAAAGTTTCAATGAGATATGGATGAATATTGTATTGGCTAAAGTAGTTGCATGATCATATATTTATGCATAAGTGTTTTCCAGTATAAATATTCCTTATGAAATGTTTCTAACCATACAATTGCATTTGACTTGTAGGAAAGACCGCATACATAATCGCCTACAAGCAAAGAAGAATGAAGACTTGTTCTGAAGAACAAATGACGACATTTCAAGACAAAGAATAATATGATGAATGCAGTGACATCATTGATGCAAAACCTTCCAGCCATGAAGAAGTAACTAAGAAGAAATGGAAGACCAGTTCAAGAAGAATGATGTCAGGGCATATTATCGATATCTGAAGAGAAGTTCATAGTTCCATCATGCAGTAGATGGAAACATCGTGGGATACAAAGCAAGATTCGTAGCACGAGGCTTCTCATGAAAAGAAGGCCTAGACTACGAAGAGACATTTGCAGCCAGTAAGAGCTTAAACACATACATGATGAGATTGATGAAGATATTCACCTTTGCGACAAGGTTGAAGATGCAAGTCTTTACACTAGATGGTCACATAGAATATTAGTAGCATAGGAAGCTACTTGTCACTCCGGTACAGAATTTTTTCAGTGCATAGAGCACAGAAGACAGAGGGAGTATGATGCTTCGCTTCAGAGGGAGTGACTACAGAATATCTTGAGGTTTGACATGGTACGAAAGGATGGGAAGATTACTGATGACTCTATTCTTTACTGAGAGTAAAGTGGATTCCAACCTTTGCTTCAAGTTTGAAGGCGGAAGACCAATGATGTTCCTGTTATGTGTCGATGCACTATTGTTCTAGGCATGGAGGTGTGGCAAAGTGTGGATGGAAAATTCCTTAGACAAGGGAAGTATGCAGTAGAGATCCTGAAGAGGTTTGGGATGATGGACTGCAAGGCTATGGCCACACCTATGGCACCGAACATGAAGCTATTAAGTGATGCTTCATCAGAGTCGGTTGATACTACGATGTATCGTCAGATGATTGGGTCCTTGATGTACCCAAGACTAGATATTTGCTTTGCTGTGAAGACACTTGAGACATGTTCACCTGATGGTTGCAAAGCATGCAGGGGTACAGTTGATTATGGGATCAAGTACGATGCGAATCAAAATATTAACCTAGAGGGTTATGTTGATTCAGATTGGGCAGGCAGTTCCATCGACCGGAAGGGTACTTCAGGATGTTGCTTCAGTATGGGATCAGGTATGATCTCTTATTTTAGCAGGAAGAAATCTTGTGCGGCACTGAGTACAGCTGAAGCAGAGTATGTCGCAGCTTGTTCAGCTAGTTGTGAGGTAGTATGGCTGCGAAAGATACTGTCTGATATATTTGATCTCCAGTTGGATGCTACTTGTATACATTGTGACAACCAGAGTTGTGTGAAGTTGTCAGAGATCCCAGTGTTCCATGACAATTCGAAGCATATCGAGATCAAGTATCACTATATCAGGGATATGGTGTAGAGAGGAGTAGTGAAGCTCCTGTATGTTGTGATGGAGGAACATATAGCTGATGTATTGATGAAGCCATTGGCTAGGCTGAAGTTCGAGTACTTCAGAGAGAGACTTGGTGTTCTCCAGATCGAGGTTCCTTCCAAGAGAAAGTGATGAGACCCATAGCCATTCTGACATGGTGAGAGGATTGGTTCCTTCCATGGTCAGTTGTAAGGGCTGAGCCATTCTGTCATGGTGAGAGGATTCAGTTCCTTCCATGTCAGATATGAGTGCTAACTGCCATTTTGGGAATGGAGGCACCTGGTCAGTTACCAGGAACACTCATTCAGGGACTGAGAGAGCCATTCTGATGAGTAGGTCAGATGTAAGGGATGAGCCATTCTGGTCATGGCTAAAGGATTAAGTTCCTCCCATGACAGATGTGAGTGCTATCCATTCTGTCAAGTAGGACAGATGTAAGGGAAACTGCCACTCTCTGGGAGAGTGGAGGCGCCTGGTCAATTACCAGGTAGCTCAGTCTGGGACTAGGGGCCATTCTAACGAGGCTGCAGGATTCAGTTCCTGTCAGGTCAGATGTGAGTGCATGCCCTTCTGACGAGTAGGTCAGATGTAAGTGCATAAATATTTCTTCATTGTGGCAGATGTGGTTCCAGCCTGGGTGAAAAGAATAGAGTTCTTTCATCATTGTGGTGGATGTGGTTCCATCCTGGTTGAAAGTATTCCATCATTGTGGCGGATGTGGTTCCAACCTGGGTGAAAATAACAGGGTTCTTTCATAAATGTGGCGGATGTGGTTCCAGCCTGGATGGATGTGATGCCCTTCTGACGAGTAGGTCAGATGTAACTGCAGAGCCATTTCACAGATGGTAGTTGTTGTTCCTACCATGATGGTGAATGTGAGTGTTGGGCCTTCTTGATGTGATTGTAGTTTACTACATGATCAGATGTGAGTGTTGGGCGTGCCTTTCTGACAAGCAGGTCAGATGTAAGTGCTGGGCGAAGACCTACCTGGTGGCTAGGCCTACAACCAGCATGAAAAAGGGCTGGCTCTGTAGAACTTCCTATGATGAGATAGTACACACATGATGATGACCAGAGGAGATCCATATCGATCTATGATCCAGATCCAGTTATGATGAATCCGAGAGATCCAAATCAAGAGATGATCCAGATCCAGCAGTGATGATCCAGATCGAGAGATGATCCAGATCCAGCAATGATGTTCCAGATCGAGAGATGATCCAGATCCAGATCCAGATCAAGTGATGATCTAGATCCAGTCTAGTGATGATGATCCAGATCGAGTAATGATCCAGATCCAGTGATGATGTTCTATGATGATCCGGATCGAGTGATGATCCAGATCCAGTTCTATGACGATCCAGATCGAGAGATGATCCAGATCCAGATGACTTGAAGATGAAGATGACTTGAAGACGAAGATGATCCAGTTGATACAGAGAAGAAGACCAGTGCTGAAAATCTTGTCGAAAGAATACCTTCCTAGTTAAGAGGGAGTGTTGATGTATATGTAACTTTGGAATGTATTCTTCTATGTATCTTATCTATTGTAACCTGATGTTTATTCCAGGATATTTCTATTATGTATTCGAGTCATGTTGTCATGCCCCGATGTTCCGATCGTGAGGATTAATAATGTAAACAAGTCTTGTCAAGTCATTAGGTAAGTCCCCACAGTTTCGGGGCACTTGAGTTATTATACACTAATTAAGGTGTAGGCTCGAGTAAGTAATTGTAAGTTGAGCCTACGTGTGAAATTTAAATTCAAGTGAATGGAAGAATATAAATAGAGAGTGAGAGTATCTCTATTTATCACTTGGACAACACATCACTTGCTCTCTCAAGTGTGGCGCACTAGTGGAGAAGGAAATATACTGGGACTACAAGACTATTGCTGTTGGGAGTGCATCTTACTGTTTTGGGGTCTTACATCTTGTGGTGATTCTATCTTTGAGGAAGTTGCGGGGTTTTCTCCATTTATGGTTTCCCCGATCAAAACTCTTTGTGTCTCTTGTCTCTTGTGGTGTGCTTATGTTATTGATGTGCTTGTTATTCTCTCAGTGAAAAGATCCTAACATAATGCTAGCTTAAATGTTGAAAAACTAACACTGACTAAGCAGACATGGGAAAAGATGGGTAGCCCTAAGTTAATCAGATCGCCTATCCATCTGAGATTAGCTAATCAGTAGCATGTGTCACCCCTGGGTCAGTTATCGCAGGTGCCAGTTGACATTGACGAAGTTCGCAGCTTTGCAGACTTTGAAGTTATAGAAATCATTGGCGATAGTAGACCGTATCCAGCACTACTAGGCATTGATTGGGCGATCAGTAACATGGCCGTTATCGACCTAAAGAGAAGACAAAGAAAAGAGGAATAATCTTTAGAGTCTCTATCTTGGTCTCCATAGCTGCAATTGAAATTAATATGAATGTCCACAAAATTTTAAAGGACCTTAAGGACAAAATATATGCATAGGTACATCCAAAATCTCATCCAATTGCGCTGCCATCCACTACACCATGCATAGTGGGAAACTAGCACTAGGAAAGCTCACATCCACTGACTGCTATGAACTCCAACTCCAAAATCCAAACAAACTATGATTAAATTATGTAGGAATAATCAAATAATATTGTATCATCATCTATAATAAGCTCAATGAGATGGACATGGTGTACAATGCCTCAATCACTAGCCGATTGCTTCAACTAACTATAATAGACAGAAGGGGCGCACCTCCCAAGCATGAAGAAAGGTTAGAGCTCTTCAATCACAAAAGAAATGAAAAATTATATAAATTTTGTTCAATGAGTCCCTCATGCTTATTTTATTAACTTCTATGTATTTTTACCTTTTGTGAACCATTCTTTCTTGGAATTTTAATTAGGAATGAATTGGAGACTTCTTTGGCAAGTTTCTTTTGCATTTGGACCCAATTGCCTAATCAATTTCTCCCTCACTGGCTAAATTTTTCTCCTATAATGTTTACTAATATTCCTTGGTGCTTTCTTGTTGGTCCTTATTAGAAAAAATATTCCTTCTTTGATTGTCTGCTACTTTTTCTTCTTTGTGGTTTCTTTTACTACTGTTAGCAACTTTCTTTCCTGATTTCTTGAGGGAGAAAAATCATGGCTTATCCTCTTCCTATGCACTCTCTTGATCCAACTATATCACTTACAACTAATAAACAAATATTAGAAAACATAAATAAACCAAAATTGTGGATAAACTTTTCTGTTAGAATATTTTTTACCATTTTAGTGCTAGGAAAACATTAGAATTAATTTAGTTCCCAAATCGCCACATAAGCATCTACCTGCTCATGCAATCATAATGAAGAAGTCTTGAACCTAGTACTTAAATATTTTTTCTCAATCGAATACTAAGTTGACCTAAATGCATAGTAAACCACTAACTTCACCACCTGCTGCAATCGATATCTACACAGTTGAATACAAATTCCATTATTTGATGCATTTAATTTGTCTTCATGCTGCTCCAATTCTTTCCTTAGTTATCACTAGAACATCCTCCTTGATCACGTCTAAATATGCATCAAGAATCTAAATAATTTTCAACAAATTTTAACCCTTAGAAACATAAGTGTCCCTCTGAATCCAAAACCAATCTACTATGTAGTAAAACAATTGACCAATCCACTACCCAATCAATCTTAACCATGTCTTCTTAGTCAACCTGATATTATTCATCGAATTGACCTTCTATCCCCTCTATTGATATTGACCTCAATTTTCTTGTTGTTGAAGAATCTAGTAACCTCAATTAATAAACAATACTTTTTTGACCTTGTCGACCATATCCTCGGTTGATCCATCAACCATGTCCTCAGACAACCCAGTCAACCATATGCTCAATCGACCAGTCGTCCCTATCGACTACCTGGTCAATCACTTTTGTTGTAGAAAACTAGTCGAGTTGTCAAACAATGATCAATCTGTGTTCTCCTAATCGATTACTCAATATATGTTTTGTTGACCATTGGTTGATCTATTGACAACCTTTCATATCGATTCTAGCCAACTCATTTTCTTGGTAGATCACCCTTTTTAATTTAACATGTTGACCTTATATTTTTAATTTACAAATCTAGTGAACCATGACTTTGACCATTTTAACCATAGATATATCCATTCAAATTTGAACCTTCTGAAGCATCCCACATGACCTCTGTTAGCACCCAATGATTTTCCTATGGTTGTGGTAGGAGATCACTAGGGTAACCATTTCAAACCAGTATTTAGACTATATTCTAGCCTATACAGTCGGAGAGGGATCTCTCTTTGTCACAAGAACGTTCACATATACATTTGGATTTAAACAAGCATTCAGAAGGCTATATATTTGAGGGGAATAGGATATTTGTAGATTTAAAGATGGTAAAACAAAAAAACAAAAAGTACCATTGGGAAATGGAGTTACACCCTGAAACATTCAAGGGTTTTACAGCGATAATGAGTGGTGATTTTCCTTTGTAATCTGAAGAAAAATGGGCATCAGATTTAGTTAAATATCTTCAAGTGGAAGTAGGAGAAAGGAGAAAGATACCAGTGAAGAAAGAGGCACCTATCTATGGATGAATCTCTTGCACCACCTTTAGCAGAGGCAACAATAGAGGCTAATAACTAAAACAAAGCACCTAATAGAGGGTGAATTCTAAATCAGTCATCATGAACACATCACAAATTCTATATATGATGCAAGGAGCACTTAATAAAATGAATTCCTTTCATACAACTAGAAAGCATTAGCATAAACCTACACAAATGAAAATGATACAAACATGAAACACAAACTGAACATGAACACTGTTATGAATCTCAGAAATGCAGAAAAATATTTATCATTAACACTTCTAAGAAATTTGCAGAGGTACAATCCAAGCACACAAGGCTTCTGAATGAAAGTTCCAACCTTTCTTCCTCTATTGAGGTTACATTTATAGTGTTATGGGATCTCGAGACCAACCTTGAAATAGAGCCAAATTCAGTTACAAAATTTTGGAATCAATCCTGAATCATCATTTGCAAATTCTAACAAATTCCTAAGTCGGCATATTCGCCATGATTTACACATAAACATGAAATATGCAATAACACACATGCTGGATTAAAAATGGCAATGTGGTGTCCGGGGCATAGGCTCTCTTGATTGAAGATGATGCTTCAGAGAACCTCCAACATTTTTAAGCTGACTCAGCCCGGCTTGTTTCTTTACTGCATGGGTGGAGTAGCCCATCTTTCATCTTCTAAATCAAAAACCATCCTCATCCTTCCAAAGTATGGGGTCTACAATATTTCATAGGAGTGGACTATTTTATCTCTCATGCATGTTTTGGATGTGAAATACACATCGACCGTAGATCTGACCCACTCTAGATCATGGCTGTCAGAATAAGCGGGTCCTACCATATTTCGCTGAACCCGATTGTTCTTATCTGTCATTCATGTTTCAGATGAAAAATCCACATCGACCATAGATCTAGCTCACTCAATATCATGGTCGTTAGAATAAGCAGGTCCTACCCAATTTTGCAGGCCCAAACTATTTTATCTCTTATGCACCTTGCATCAGCGGAATCCATCTCCATCATAGATCCATTCCCGATTAAATCTACTTCATCAAAACATGTTGATATTTAATCCATTTTGTGGATTGAAAAACTTAAATTTCTACGTGTAAGTTATATCAGTGGAATGAATTTCCACCGAGGATCTTATTCCTTCTTAGATCATTGTCATTGAAATATGAAGCATCTACGCCATTTCGCCAGTTAAAGAAATTTACTTCTCTGTGCATGCTAAAACAATGAAATTCTTCAGAACCATAGACTTATCTACATATCTTCATCCAACAGACCATGGTGTCTGCAAGTTAGCTTGCTCCTTCCCAAACAAAAATTCCTCAATCTTGTGCAATTAGGCCCTTTGTTTCCTATCACCCCAACTTGGAACATACTTTTCTCATTTATACACCTTTGCAAAGATGAAAACCAGAATATTTTCAATTGTTTCTCATTTACAACCTAGAAATGATCCTTCCAGATGCCTGTAGAACCTCATTAACATCCTTCAAGGTCCTATGATAAGGAATTTTCAGACCTCGTTCCTCCTTTCACTAGCCTACTCCCCTGGCAACTATTTAGCCCAAAATAGTGCTAACACATCTGCAAAAATATTCAAAATTTAGCATAGGTGCTAACAGCGACTCCAACTTGGGGATGTTATCCTCCCTTTGAGGTAGCAAAGAAATCCATAGACCAAGTTCCTGATCCATTGGGTCGGCCCCAATCTTTCGTTAAATCCTCAAAATTTGTTCTAGTGTATGAAACTTCAAAATTTTCCTAATAAGAAAATCCAAATGGTAGCTCCTCTTGGGGACCTTACTGCCTTCGTCTCGGGATTTAAGTCTATCAGAGAGTTGTCCAAACATGCAACATTAAAAAGAAATGGTATATACAATGACATCGAATTGAACTTACTTTACAGAAAATAGTGTTTGAGGAGTCTCCCATTTACAAGAGCTCCAGATACCAAATCACCCTCCATCTCTTCCAATATATAGGCATTCTTTCCTCTGAAGGCTGCAATTTTATAAGGGCCCTTCCACAGGTGATCAAATTTTTCATGCTTCCCCTTCTCCTCATGAGGTGCATCCCATTGTAACAATACATCGCCCAGCTGGAAATCACCAGGTTTTGTCCTTCTATCAAAATTCTATTTCATATTGTCCTCAAATTTATGAGTCCTATAAAAAAGTTGCTCCCTTTACTGCTGTAGCTCAACCAGTTGATACATCCTTCTCTGGGTTGGGTGGGTTTAAACATCTTCTTATTGCAACAATCTCATCACTGGAAAGCTTAGGGAACTAGGAAAGATTACCTCGAAGCCATAGACCAACTGAAATGGAGAAGTTCCAATAGACTTCTTCACACTAATTCTGTCAAACCACAAAGTATGGATCAACTTTGTGTGCCAATCTTTCTTATTGTCTTGCAGCATCATTTTTATGATCCTCATAAGACTCTTGTTTGAATATCCTGCTAACCCATTTTCCTTTGGGTAATAGGATGTGGAATGCCCCAGCTGTATTTGTTATTTGAAACAAAAGGAAACCATATTCTTTGACTTAAAATCTGCAACATTATCAGTGATTATATTCCTGGGAACCCCAAACCTTGACAAGATATACTCCTGTAGAAACTGCATGATCACTATCTCAGTGGCGTGTCTCATGGGGATGGATTTGATCCATTTAGTGAAATAGTTGGTGGCAGTGAGGATCCACTTGTGCTTCCCTAAGGAGGATGGATTTATTTCTCCAATAAAATCTAGCCCCCATTGCTGAAAAGGGGCTTCAACCTATATAGGTTTCAAAGGAAATGACAACATATTCCTACTTCCTTCAAAAATATGACATTTACGGCAGGAAGAAACCCTCTTATGAGTATTTGAAAATATTTGGGCCAATAAAACCCTACCATCATGATCTTGTTTACCGTGGTCTTCCAGTAGTGATTCCCCCACATTCCCCTGCATGAAATTCTTCGATAAGCTTCTTATCATCCTGTTCATCCACGCAGTTCAGTATGACTCCTCTCGACACTTTCCAATACAACTTCTCATTTAAGATGCAGAACC
Source organism: Pseudotsuga menziesii (assembly GCA_001517045.1). Taxonomy (NCBI): domain Eukaryota; kingdom Viridiplantae; phylum Streptophyta; class Pinopsida; order Pinales; family Pinaceae; genus Pseudotsuga; species Pseudotsuga menziesii. Next base: position 86,285 of record LPNX010533564.1, on the reverse strand, counting down.
TCATTGCTTTCTGATTGAGGAATATATCCCTTGTTCTGTCCATACCCTGTGGAGCTTGCAGATGATGTAACACGAAGACGATGTTAGAGTACCATAGAGATGACAGGAAACGTTCAGCCACTGGTGGTTCCAGATGTTCCTTGGGGTTTTGGTTGTCTGTGGACAACTCAACAATCATGTGTAGGCTGAGAGCATCGCATTTATATTGCGCCATGAGATTGGATAGTCTCTGGCCTTTAATCAGCTTTGTGGGCTTAATTTCTGGGTCATATTCAAGTAAGAATGCTATCCATTTTCCCCTTCTACCCTCGGGATCTGGTTGGGTTAGAATATCCTTCACAAGACTGGTGGGAACATGGGAAATAATGTGAGAATGCAAGATGTACACTCAGAACTCATTCAAGGTGTGCACCAGGGCATAAGCCTTCTTATCTAGTATATTGTATTTCAAAGGAGCATCTCTTAGGTTTTTGCTATAAAAAGAAATGGGTTTCTCATTTCCCTCATGGTTCTTTTGTAGCAATACTCCTTCCACTGTGTGCTCTGAGGCAAAAGAGAATATGAGAAATTCTTTAGAGAAATCATTGCTCGCTAGTATAGGGGCTTCAGAAATGTCCTTCTTTATGTCTTCAAAGGATTGTTTGGCTTCAGGGGTCCACTTGATCTCTTTGTATTTTCCAAACATGTTGGTTATATACCTTACTATTTCAACAAAGGAAACAATGAATCTTCTTAGAAAATTTATTTTTCCCAGAAAGGATTGAACCTCCACCTTATTCCAAGGGAGCTCAATCTTATGAATTTCCTCAACCCTCTTTGTGTCTATCCTGATGCCTTCCTAAGAGATTATGTGACCAAGCATCTTTCCTTCCTACATAGCAAAGAATGATTTCTTCAGATTCAGGTAGATGCTAAAATTTCTGCATTTTCTGAACATTCTCAGCAGGTGTGCGACATGTTCTTCATCATATTTTGAAAATACAGTGATGTCATCCAAACAGATGACCGTAATTTTGTCATTTTCGTCAGCAAAATCTATTTCCATGGCCCGCTGGAAGGTTTCCCCTACATTCATGAGTCCAAATGAAATTTTTGCATACATGAAAGTGCGCCAAGGTGTGGTGAAAGCTATCTTCTCTTGCTCTTCTAGGTGCACCATGATTTGATTATAGCCTGAGAAGACATCTAAGGTGGAGATCCTTTCGGAACCCACCACCCTCTGCAATATATGGTCCATCTTGGGAAGGGGGTAATGATCCTTCAAAGAAACTCTATTCAAGTTCCTAAAGTTGATGCATATCCTTATGTCCCCGTTCTTCTTCCAAATAGGGACCAAATTTTCCACACAACATGAGAATCTGAGGGCTACAATGATTTTGGCCTCAAATAACTTCTTGATCTCCTTTTCCACTAGGGGAATAGCTTGAGGTTCATCCTTATCAAATTTTTTCTCTAAGGCATCTCATCCATTTTGATTGGTATAGTTTTCTAGATTATACTTGTGTCGTAGGCCTTGAGATCACTATAGCTCCAGGAAAAAACATCTGAGTATTCTTTCATCAGTGAGATGTATTTTTGCTTGGCCTCTGATGAGATTTTTCTTGAGATTTTTATGAGCTTGGGATGATCTTCCGTCCCAATATTAACATCCTCCACATCTTCACAACTTGGGACAAGATGGGGTTCCTTGGAAACATCGTTAGAATCAAAAATATTTTCTAAAGGAACTAAACCTCTGAGGATATAGTTACCTTTTAGCTAGAGGATTTCCTTGCCACTGAGATTGTTCACATATTCCTGCTTTCCATGATCCTCCTGTAACTGTGGCTCCCGAGCTACTTCAGTTTCGCAGACCTCGGTAGGCTCGGGAGGGACAACAATATCAACTTGTGGCATGTCTCTTGAAGTGCCAGCCTTGATTGACAAGGATTCTTGGGAGAGAGTAGACCATTCTGGGAGTGCGTTATTTTCATCAATGTTCAAACCATCAAACTTCCATGTGAGAGTGAGGAAGTTCTAAATTTGTTTGTCATCTTTGAATACTTTCCACCTCCTGACATTATCTAGGACAGAGGGTATGTGCTTAACTTCAACTTCATATTTCCCGCTAAGGTGCATGGGAATCAACTATACAATTTTGTAATCTGGGGATCAGATTAAAATTGAATTCTTCAAATCATTCTATGAGGTATTGGGAAGAATTTATGTAGCTTCTCATCCTAGGATGTCTGGCCTGATACTCACCTATCATTTGTTTAATTACTAGCTTAGAATATCCATGTATCACTACCCTCCTGACTTGGAACTCCTTCAATATTTGAATCGCTAACATCATAGCCTCATACTTTGCCTCATTTTTTTTGCAACCGAAGGCAAGTTTGTAAGAGTAATTCAAAGCTCTCCCTCCTGGGGGTTTCACCCACACTCCAACTCCTTCCCCATCTCTGCATGCTTCCCCGACAAAACTTACATTACACACTCCCTCCATGTCTTCTTAGGTAGGAACAAAGCCATCATTCTTTGAACTGCAACTATCTTATCCTCCTTCTGTGAAGAAAATAGCAGATCCCATCTATGTGTCCAACAAAAATATGGGTGATTGTGTGAACTCTTAGCACTAGTCACAATGTATTCCATTTTTGTTCTCTGAAAATCCTTCTCTATACCCCAAAGACATGTATGGTGGCATAGGACATGTCCATTTGGATAGAACCTTTGAGTTTGGCTGCCCAAGATATTGACAAAAACATTCCAAACTTCTAAGGGATGTCAACCATAGCTACATCCATAAAAATGGTTTTGGCAGGTATCTGGGCTAAAGAAATTACCAAATCTTTGATCAATCCCAGGCACTTGACTTTATAGAATCAAAATAAAAGAGATATTTGTATGGTCTGATCACTTCCAATCCCAGTTCATCCATGATTCTCCCGGGCATCAGATTGTGAGAGGCTCCTGAATCCAGCATGGCCTTATGTAGGATGGAATTATGGATGTTCAGAGTAACATAGAAAAGGGAAACGTCTTCATCAGAAGGCTCATCTACATGGGTTCCAAATAGGATGGTGGGCCTATCATCTTGAAGATTTAGGGAATCTGATATATGTCGAGCACCCGATATGCAGATAGATATTACCAACATACAGAGCATACGAGATTTATTGTCAACCCGAGAAAGTATTTTATTTCAAAGGATAAATGCATATTCTATGCTTAAACACCAATCACTATAAATGAACACTCTTATCCTCTAACAACTATGTTCATCCCAAGAATCTGTGTAATCCCATTCATCTTCTAAACACTACAATTCCAATTACTTCCTATCATGTAACAAGGAAAATGATATATGATTCAAACAACAATTGCAGAAAAGAAAAGAAATCCTATTCACATCCCAGAACAAATAATTCACCTATTCAATCTAATTACCCTTGAAAGCCATAAACATGAATCAAATATTGATCTAGAAATTCAATTGCAAGAGATTGAGTTCAGCTACTCTAGGAAATTAAATTGCAGAAATAAAAGTCAACAATCACAACAGTAAAGGTAAATTGCAAGGATTCATGGAATAACAACTTCAACTGCAGGATGAACAAGGCTGTGTACAACTACCATATAAATTGCATAAAGAAAGTTACCTACTCAGTCGATTGTCACTCTGTACCAATTATCAATCTCAGGAAAATGTAATCCCAATTGTATTGTAAATCCACACATACTACTGCTGCGTACAAAGGAAATATAATCAACAAAACATCACACAACCATGAAATTAGAAATCCTACTTTAACTCAGCAATCTCTGTGGAATGCGGGCCCAGCCTTCACACAGGGATGCTGGATGAACAACGTACAGATCCCTTAAACCAAAAGTAACTCCTTTATTATAGATAAATGATTACACAAGTTGCTTCCCCTACTAATACAATGAATGAATTATCTATTTTCCAACCCCCCAGGTCAAAACAGCTCCCCATATTTATACATGCAGATCATAACCTTCGATCCTATTAAAGGGCAGCCATGAAGATCTCTGATCTTCAGGCGCCCTAAGTAATACTAGTTGTTACAAAACGTGGCATGATAATGACATGGAAAATGCGAGAAGGCTGTTGACTTGCCCAGGAGTAACGATCTCTTCAGATCACAATTATATTCGAGCAACAATGTAGCGCGTTCTGTTACAGCTGCACTGTCACATCTCGGTCTAGGATATTACATTAAAACCACGTGCCTTCATTGATGATCGAGGGCTGAGGCTCCTTTTAAGCAGCGAATATCCCTTTCTTTGATATTTGTTCAGCCCTCATCCACCTGCATTCCACTTATCTCAAACTACCTTCATAAATCATAACATGTTAGCACATTTGAGAGATACAAAGCTTTAATTATCACAATCATAAGAATTAATAAGATAAAGCAATGATCAGTCATACCTTGGTAGTTTGGGGATGAAAGTGAGGACAACAGGTTTGATTAGCATGCTAACTGATGTAAGACAGGGGAAGAAAAAGTGATTGAAGGTGGTTAAAAAAGGCCAATTCTGGGCTCAACAATATAGTAGAGATTTACCTTGGGGGATTCATGTTATTTTTTCAACATTAAGCTAACATTATTAGGATCTTTAACTGAGAGAATAACAAGCACAGCAATCAAACACAAGAGGCAATGAACACAGTGTTTTTCCTCAGGGAAACCATAAAGGAGAAAACCCCGCAACTTCCTCAAAGATAGAATCAGCACCAAAACAGTAAGTGATCTCCTAATAGCAGTAATCTTCTTCTTGTCTACCCCCAGTGTCTTCTCCTTCCTCAACTATGTGCTACACTTGAGTGTGGATGACTTGTGTGATAAATAGAGACTCCAGTTCTCTATTTATACAAATCCTGACATGACTAAAACCCTACTAGGGCCGACCTCTACTAGGATAGTCTAATAACACTAGTGCCCCAGAGCTGTGGGGACTTTAACCCTTAGACTGTCGGAGGGTTACCCACTATGACTTGACATGACTTGTTTACATAATTGATCCTCCTGATCGGAACATCGGGGCATGACAATATGACTCAATTACATTATATATACATCTCGGAATAAACATCGGGTTACAATACATAATATACATAGATGAATACATTCCAAAGTTACAAATACATCAACACTCCCTCTTAACTAGGAAGGTATTCTTTCGACACAATTTTCAGCATTGGTCTTCTTCTCTGTATCAACTGGATCATCTCATCATCTGCATCTCAAGTCTTCTGAGTCTTCAAGTCATCTTCATCTTCAAGTCATATTCATTCTTTGAATCTGGATCATCTCTTGATCTGGATCATCATGGGACATCATCACTGGATCTGGATCATCACTCGAACTGGATCATCACTGGTCATCATCACTAGATCTGGATCATCACTCGATATGGATCATCACTGGGCATCATCACTAGATCTGGATCAGCACTGCTAGATCATCATCACTGGATCTCGATCATCACTCGATCTGGATCATCACTAAAAATCATCATCACGGGTGATATCTCATGATTCTTCTCGTCACAGGAATTTCTACAGAGCCAGCCCTTTTCATGTTGGTTGTAGTCCTAGCCTCCATGTAGGTCTTTCTTCAACGCTTATATCTAACACTAAGTCAGAATGGCCCGCCCAGCACTTACATCTAACCTACTCGTCAGAAAGGCATGCCCAGCACTCACATCTGATCATGTAGGAACCAATCCTATAATCATATCAAAAAGTCCCAGCACTCACATTCACCAGTATTATAGGAACTCAAACTACTATCATCTGTGAAATGGCTCAGCACTTACAACCACCAGCATGATATGAACCCAAACTACTATCATCTGTGGAAAGGCACAGCACTCACATCCACCAGCATGGTAGGAACTCAAACTACTACCATCTGTTGAAAGGCTCAGCACTTACAATCACCAGCATGGTAGGAACTCAAACTACTACCATCTATGAAAAGGCATAGCACTTACAATCACCAACATGATAGGAACTCAAACTACTATCATCTGTGAAAAGGCTCAGCACTTACAACCACCAACATGATAGGAACCCAAACTACTATCATCTGTGGAATGGACACTGCACTTACATCTGATCATGTGGGAACACATCCCTCAGTAACATCAGAATGGCTCTCAGTCCTAGACTGAGGATCCCTGGTACCTCACCAGGTAGCTCCATTCAAAGAATGGTTGTAGCCCTTATATCTGACACTAAGTCAGAATGGATTAGCACTCATATCTGACATGGGAGGAACCTAATCCTTTAGCCATGAGAGAATGGCTTTAGCCCTTACATCTAATCAAGTGGGAACACATCCCTCTATCACATCAGAATGGCCATGCACTCATATCTGATCATTGAGAGAACATCTCATGGTCATATCAGAACAGCACTCAGTCCTAGACTGAGTTTTCCTGGTACCTCACCAGGCAGCTCCATTCCAAGAATGGCAATAGCCCTTATATCTGATCATGTAGGAACCAATCCTACAGTCATATCAGAATGGATTAGCACTTGTATTTGTCATGGAAGGAACCAATCCTCTCACCATGACAGAATGGCTCAGCCCTTACATCTGACCTGCTCGTCAGAATGGCTATGGATCTCAGTACTCATATCTGTCATGGAAGGAACCAATCCTCTCACCATGACAAAATGGCTCAGCCCTTACATCTGACCATGGAAGGAACCAATCCTCTCACCATGTCAGAATGGCTATGGGACTCATCACTTTCCCTTGGAGGAAACCTCGATCTGGAGAACACCAAGCTTCTCCTTGAAGTACTCAAACTTCACTCTAGCCAATGGCTTCGTCAATACATCAGATATCTGTTCCTCCGTCGCAACATACTAGAGCTTCACTGCTCCCTTCTTCACCATATCCCTGATATAGTGATACTTGATCTTGATATGATTCGACTTGTCATGGAACACTGGATTCTCTGACAACTTCACGAAACTTTGGTTGTCACAATGTATACAAGTAGCATCCAACTAGAGATCAAATAACTCAGACAGTAGCTTCCACAGCCATACTACCTCACAACTAGCTGAACAAGCTGCGACATACTATGCTTCAGTTGTACTCAATGCCACACAGGATTGATTCCTGCTAAACCAAGAGATCACACCTGATCCCATACTGAAGTGCTCTTCCTATCGATGGCACTGCTTGCCCAATCTGAATCAACATAACCCTCCAGGTTAATATTTTGATTCGCATCGTACTTGAGCCCATAATCAACTATACCCTTCAGGTACCTTAGAATATGCTTTGCAGCAATCAAGTGAACATTTCTCAGATCTGTCAAGAACTGGATCAAGGTGTTCACAGCAAATCAAATGTCTGGTCTCGTGTTCGTCAGGTACATCAATGACCTAATCATCTGACTATACATCGTAGCATCAACCGACTCTAATGAAGCATCACTCAATAGCTTCAGGTTCGATGCCATAGGTGTGGCCATAGTCTTGCAGTCCATCATCCCAAACCTCTTCAGGATCTCTACTACATACTTCCCTTGTCCAAGGAAGATTCCATCTGTACTCTGCCACACCTCCATACCTGGAAAGTAATGCATCATACCCAAGTCCTTCATCTCGAACTCAGCAGCAAGCTTTCTCTTTGTATCAACAATAAACCCATATGTACCTGTCACAAATAGATCATCTACATATAGTAGAAGCATCACTGGGTTTCCATCTTCAACCTTGTAGTAAAGGTTGGAATCTGCTTTACTCTTGGTAAAGCCCAAACTGGATAGAAAGTTGTCAATTCTGCCGTACCAGGTCCTGGGTGCTTGTTTCAAACTGTACAGGGCTTTCTTCAATCTACATACATGAGACTCTCTGTAATGTGTCTCAAAACCAAGTGGTTGTTCTACATACACTTCCTCTTCTACTACACCATTCAAGAAAGCAGTCTTGACATCCATTTGGTGTATCTTCCATTTCATTACTGTAGCCAGAGCAAGTACTGATCTGATGGAAGTGTATTTGGCTACAGGTGCAAAGGTTTCTTCATAATCTATTCCTTCTTTCTGAGAGAAACCCTGTGCCACAAATCTTGCCTTATACTTTTCAATGCTACCGTCTGCAGCATGCTTGATCTTATAGATCCATTTGGAAGTTACAACTGAATTCCCTTCTGGACTTGGGACAACATCCCAAACATCATTCTTCATGATCGATTGATATTCTTCGATCATAGCACCCTTCCATTCTTTCCGTTCTGCCGCTTCTTCATAACTGGAAGGTTCTTTATCAATAAAATCACATAGTAAAGCTACATACCCGGAGCAGGATCTGGTCCTCTTTGTTTCTCTGTGATTCTCTTTTGGATCCCCATATCTTTCTGCACCTTGGATGAGTTCCTGTACCCAAGCAGGTTTCCTCTTATGAGGATTCTCCTCTAGAGGTGGATCTATAGGTCTTGGTGGTTCTTCAAATTCTCGATCTTCTTCTTGAGCTTCTTCATTCATGGTTGTGTCATGAATTCTGGGTGCTTCTGCTTCTTCAGGTTCTTCAGTAGGTATCTTTCTGGATTTGTTGTAAGTCGTGTCCTCAGCAAATGTCACATCCCTACTGATGTCAATCTTCTTGTATCCTGGGAAAAAGATTCTGTAAGCCTTCGAGCTTTCAGAGTATCCCACGAATATACCCTTCTTTCCTGAAGGATCTAATTTTGTCCTTTTCTCCTTTGGGATGTGTATGTACATAGTACAACTGAATATTCTGATATGGTTGACTTCTGGTTTCTTTCCGGAGAAGACTTCTTTAGGAGACTTATTCTCGAGTACTCTATGTGGAGTACGGTTCTGTACATACACCGTTGTTTTGGCAGCTTCAGCCCAAAGATGCATAGGAAGATCTTGATCATGAAGCATTGCTCTTGTAGCTTCCATGATAGTTCTATTCTTCCTTTCTGCAACCCCATTTTTTTGTGGATTATAAGGAGTGGACAACTCCCACTTAATCCCTGAGTCTTTGCATAGCCTCTTGAATTCATTTGAAGTGAATTCTCCGCCATTGTCTGATTGAAAAGTTTTGATCTTCTTTTCAGTATGGTTCTCGATCAAGGCTTTGAATTCCTTGAATTTGTTGAACACTTCGTCTTTGTTCTTCATGAAGTAAACCCATGTCTTCCTAGAAAAATCATCATTAAAAGAAACATAATATGCATACCCTGTTAGTGAGCTTGATGACATAGGACCGCATACATCGAAGTGGATGATTTCCAAGATTCCTTTTGCTTTGCTTTCGCTACTTGGAAATGTCTTCTTTGCGTTCTTTCCCTTCACACATCCTTTGCATACCCCATCATGTTTTGCTTGGATTTCTGGAAGACCTTCAACAGCTTTGCTTGCAATAGGTAGTGCTCTGTAATGCACATGTGCAAGCCTTCTATGCCAAATTTCACTTGGCTCTACCGTTTCATGGACCATTGCTTGTTTTGGATGGCCCTTCAATTTGTACAATCCTCCTTCTTGTTCTCCAATCACTACCACATCATTGATAGTATTTCCTCTAGGCCACATAATGACTTGACCATCTATGAATGCAACGCGCATTCATTTTGCATCCAATGCTGATATGGAGAGAAGGTTCTTCTTGAGTCTTGGTACAAACAATACTTCCTTCATTGTTAGAGATTTACCAGAGTCTAGTTTATATGAAGATTCCCCACTACCTTTTATTGGATATTGGTAGTCATCTCCTAGTTTCACCTTGTGAGGTGATTCATGTTCTGATAGTCTTACAAAGGTTCCTTGAATCTAGTCATATGTTTGGAAGCCCCACTATCTATAAGCCAATCATCACTTCCATGAGTAATGTTGCCTGTGAGAGTGGAAATCAGAACATATTCATCCTCACTTGAAGAATCTTCACTTTCATATCTGGATCTCTTCTTGGATGGTTCATCATCCTCTACAGCATGAGCATGATGTCTTCTTTTGTTCCCCTTCTTCTTATGAGAGTGGTTCTTGTTCTTAGGAAATCCTTTTGCAAAGTGTCATTTTTCATCACATGTATAACATATCAATCTAGATAGGTCCTTTCTATTGTTATCCTTAGAATGAGATTTCTTACCTTTGTAGTAATGAGGATTTCTTCTTCCCTTCTTGGAGTGAACTGTGAGGGATTGATCTTCAATTCCCATCTTCTCTTCTCGGACTGCTATCCGAGCTTCTTCTTGAGAGCATTCTTCCCATAGTTTGCTGAAATTGACTAACTTCTTTCTTGCACAGATTCCTTGGATGAAAGAATCCCATGACCTAGGAAGGCCATTCAAAGTAGTCATCACAATCTCTGCATTTCCAACTTCTTCATCAACAGCTTCTAATTGTTCCTTGATCTGAGAAACCCTTGTGAAGTAGGACTGGATAGTCTCTGCATTCTGAATCTTCACATTCTTCAGTTGATTCCTCAGAGTCATCTTCCGGTTTATGTTCTTCCCTTCAAATAACTTGGTTAGGGCATCAAACATAGCTTTAGGTGTCTTAAGAGAGGACACCTGTGGGATAAGTTGATCCTTGATAGAATCAATAATGATCCTCTTTTCCATAACCATCTTCTTCTTATGTAAGGCCTTTGCCTCATCTCCCTCTGGAACTGGAACCTCCTCATGGATGTAGGAGTCTAATTCATTCTCTTCCAAGACCAGGGAGATCCTATACTTCCAGGCTCGAAAGTTATCATCTCCCTCAAGATTTTCATCAAGCTTGGTATGATGAGACATCTTATCTGAGAACCTCAAATGGAAATACAAAAGATTTTAGATCTTACCAGGTTCAAGATGTCGGATCTGAAACTTGAGATGAAATCCTGTAGAGCTGGTTCAGGAGCAAATTAGGGTTTTGCTTTTCTGGAGTTCTGTCCACCCAAATGTCTTGAATTTTTCCCTAACTTCGATTTTGGGGAGGAGATCAATCCAAGCCTAGGCTCACTGAAAAATTCCTCTTTTGTGAAAAGCCCTAATTTTTGGCAACAGTGACAGGTCCAAAACTGAAAAACCTCAGAATTGAATTCTGCTTCGATAGAAAGATGTGCCCTAAGGAGGAGAGTTATTCCACCTTACTTTTGCTGAAAATCTATGGAGGAAGATCCACAAACTAGGAATCCCTAGTTCCTGCAGTTGTACAGTGTCTTCTTCTCAGGTTAGCTCTGATACCATATTAGTTTTTCAACATTAAGCTAGCATTATTAGGATCTTTAACTAAGAGAATAACAAGCACAGCAATCAAACACAAGAGACAATGAACACAATGTTTTTCCTCGGGGAAACCATAAAGGAGAAAACCCCGCAACTTCCTCAGAGATAGAATCAGCACCAAAACAGTAAAATCCCCAAAATAGTAAGTGATCTCCCAACAGTAGTAATATTCTTCTTGTCTAGCCCCAGTGTCTTCTCCTTCCTCAACTATGCGCTACACTTGAGTGTGGATGACTTGTGTGATAAATAGAGACTCCAGTTCTCTATTTATACTAATCCTAACATGACTAAAACCCTACTAGGGCCGACCTCTACTAGGAGATTCTAATAACACTAGTGCCCCGAAACTGTAGGGACTTTAACCCTTAGACAATCGGAGGGTTTCCCACTATGACTTGACATGACTTGTTTACATAATTGATCCTCCCGATCGGAACATCGGGGCATGACAATATGACTCAATTACATTATAGATACATCCTGGAATAAACATCGGGTTACAATACATAATATAGATAGATGAATACATTATGAAGTTACAAATACATCAACAATTCAATACTATGGAAATTTTGGAATGATATTCATAGTTTTTTAATAATTCGGTAAGAGGGGCATAGATTTTTATCTTAGCGATTTCAGCCTCCAGGCTGAAAGAAGTTTGTCCCTGGTCAGAGCTTCTTGGATTATCTTCTCTTCTTTCCTTCCCTTTGGGATCTATCACTTTTTGGAACTATCCTTATGGGGTGTGTCATTTTTGGATTTACTTGTAGAGGCCTTATTTCCTGCATATTTAGTTCTCATGATAGGGACATATTTGCTTCTTAGGCCAATCTATCTCTGCACATCCAAGACAACAAGTTGATATCCTCTCCTATCGGGGCATCTCTCCCCTTTCAAGACAAGCATTATCGTGTTCTTCTTTGGTAAAAAAGGTGGAGGGAGAGTCAGTGTCCAACTGATAGATCTTATCCTCATTTTTATTTTCACCATCCTGTTCCGCATAATTTTCTTAAAATGGAGGCCTGACAGGTGGATCGGGAGAGTTTTGCTGGTCTCTCTGCCTGTTCTGGATAATTTTTGTCCTTCTAGCATTCTGACTCCTATTTTGCTACTCTTTATTTCCCTGGGAGGCGATCTACCATTCAAACAGAGTCCTCCATCAACCTTTCCATGGATCTCATCATTGTATCCATTCTAGCCTCATGTTAGCTAGAGGTAGAGGGTTGTTCAAGTTCTTTATATTTTCTTCTCTCTCATGTTTCTCCCTTGTCTCTTTTCTATTCTCCCTCATCCCTTGTCTTATTTCTGGAAGCATATAGGTTCACTTCGACCTCTATGGAATCCTTCATCATATTATCCAAGGAGTATGATGTTCTTTCGCTTAGCAACAGGGTGAACTCACTATCAAAATATTCAGCATATTGGAGCTGGGAAGAATGAGGGGGTTTAAACCAAGCAGGGATAGCATTATAGGTCTTCATAAACCTATTAGAAAAGTCTTGGATAGATTCACGCTCCCTCCTCCTCATGGAATGGTCTTGGGAGAGATATTGCTTAGGATTTTTATTATCTTCCCATTTATCCTTAAACGGATCTTCAAAGGCCTGGTAATTCAGAATGGAGTCATATGGAATATTTTTGTAGCATTTTCTTTCTTCTCCAGCCAGAATTTGGGTGAATAGTCTGACCTTAACATAATCATAGTCCACCTCCTCCATGCCTATCTAATCTAAAAACCATCCCAAGTGTTCCTTGGATGAATACCCCCTCTCCCCATTGAATTATTTGAGCACTTGGGAGTGTCCCAGAGGGAAGTCATGAAGAGAAAGAGGAAGAAGAATAGGGGAAAATCTATTTTCCATTGTTGGACGTATAACAGGGTTTCCAAGGGGGATTAATATTGGCGTAACATAAATTGGTGTATTGTAAGGAACTGTAGAGATGTGGGGAGTTGTGAAACTAGAAGATGAATGTTGATTCTATTTTCAAGCAGTGGGAGACAAATATGCGGTAGTAGACTTCCTTAAGACAGTGGAATTTAATAGGTCTAACTCAGAGGTAAGTATGGGGCACTCTTGGTCAGATCAGGATTGAAAATTCCCACCCAAAGACTCTGAGATATCAGGCGACCAAGATGTACGGGAGAATTCGAACAAGGAGGGGTCCAAGATTAATTTAGATAGGCTGGAATCAAACTTAGTCTTGGGAAGAACTAGCTCCAATTCTTCACCACAATGCTTAGATATATCATTAATGGAAACAACACTTTCAACAGGTAAAGAGGAAGTTCTTTCTAACCTCTGTGGCTCATTAGCTTTCCGCATTAGGCTCTCTAGATCAAAAATTTATTGAAATGACTTGGTAGCAGGGTTTCTCCTCATATTAGTCCTTCTGGTCACCATTATTTCCAATGGAGTCGCCTTCTAAATGTTTTGAGTGGAGTTTCCAGAGCATACACAACCAATTGTGTGTCTAAGACCGACTGCTAAACCGGGTTGTAGAACTAGGACAATGTCATTTCCCCAAGGAGATCATAGTGATTATTACCTACCAACAATGCCAAGATGATATCACCCAATGATTTTTCGTATGGTTGCGGTAGGGGATCACTAGGGTAACCATTTCGAATGAATCTTTAGACTGTATTCTAGCCTATACAGTTATAGAGGGCTCTCTCTTTGTCACAAGAACGTTCACATATATATATTTGGCTTTAAAAAAGCATTTACAAGGCTAGATATCTGAGGAGAATGAGATATTTGCATATTTAAATATGGTAAAACAGACAAACAAGAAGTACCATTAGGCGATGGAGTCACAACCTAAAACATTCAAGGGTTTTACAATGATAATGAGTGGTGATTTTCCTTTGTAATATGAGAAAAAATGGGTGTCACATTTAGTAAAATATCTTCAAGTGGCGGCAGGAGAAAGGAGAAAGAGCCCAGTGAAGCAAGAGGAACCTATCTATGGATGAATCTCTTACACCACCTTTAACAGAGTCAATAATAGAGGCTAACAACTGAAACAGAGCACCTAACAGAGGGTAAATTCTAAATTAGTCATCATGAACACATCACAAATGCTATATATGATGCAAGGAGTGCTTAATAAAATGAATTCCTCGCATACAACTAGAAAGCATTAGCAGAAACTTACACAAATGAAAATAATGCAAACAGGAAACACAAACTGAACATGAACATCGTGATGAATCTCATACACGCAGAAGAATATTTCTCATTAACACTTTCAAGAAAGTTGTAGAGATACAATCCAAGCATAGAAGGATTCTAAATGAAAGTTCCAACCATTTCTTCCTCTATTGAGGTTACACTTATGATGTTATGGGATTCTGAGACCAACCTAGAAACAAAGCCAAATTCAGTTACAAAATTTGGGAATTAATCCTGAATCATCATTTGAAAATCCTAACAAATTCATGAGTTGGCATATTCACCATCATTTACACATAAAACAATAAATATGGAATATTGTGCATGCTGGATTAAAAATGGAAATGCGGTGTCCGGGATGTAGGCTCACTTGATTGAAGACTATGCTTCAGAGCACCTCCAACAGTTTTAAGCTGACTCATCCCGGCTTGTTTATTTACTGCAGGGGTGGAGTACCCCATCTTGAATCTTCTGAATTAAAAACCATCCTGAGCCTTACAAAGTATGGGGTATACAATATTTCGCAACCCCAAACTATTTTATCTCCCGTGCGCATTTCGGCTGCGAAATCCATATCGATTGTAGATCTGGCCCACTCTAGATGATGGCCATCAGAATAAGAGGGTCCTACCAGATTTCACTGAACCCTACCGTTCTTATCTGTTGTGCATGTTTTGGTCGCTAAATCCACATCAACCGTAGATCTGGCTCACTCAAGATCATGGATGTTAGAATAAGTAGGTCCTACCCGATTTTGCAACCCCAAACTAGTTTATCTCTTGTTCCCCTTGCATCAGGGGAATCCATCTCCGTCGTAGATCCATTCCCGATTAAATATCCTCCATCAAAACATGTCGATCTTTAATCCATTCCACGTATTGGAAAAGTTAACTTTCTACGTGCAAGTTAGATCAACGGAATTAATTTCCATTGTTGATATGATTCCTTCTTAGATTGTCTCCATTGAAATATGAAGCATCTATGCCATTTTGTTGGTTAAAGAAATTTACTTCTCCCTGCATGCTAAAACAACAACATTCTTCATAATCATAGATATATCTACATCTCTTCATCCAACGGACCATCACATCTACAAGTTATCCTGCTCCTTCCCAAACAAAAATTCCTCAAGCTTGCGCAATTAGGCCCTTTGTTTCCTATCACCCTACAACTTGGAACATACTTTTATCATTTACACACCTTTGCAAAGATGAAAACTAGAATATTTTCAATTGTTTCGCATTTCCAACCTAGAAATGATCCTTCCATATGCCTGCAAAACCTCATTAACATCCTTCAAGGTCCTATGATAAGGAATTTTCAGACCTTATTCCTCCTTTCACTAGCCTACTCCCTTGCCAACTATTTAGCCCAAAATAGTGCTAACACATCTGCAAAAATGTTCAAAATTTAGCACAGGTGCTAACAGCCTCAACATGGATCATGCATATCATGGTTCAATTTTTCAATTGCCTCCTTCATGCCACATTTCAATGACCCATCCATTTATTCTTAGATTTGAATCTATCCTTAGAAAATGAGAATAAGTAGAAACATACATGATCTGTTCTACTGGTAAATAAATATGTATACATGCATTCCATTTTTTTAACAAATTTCATATCTAGCACTTATTTTTATTCTCAAGCTGACCCATCACGCTTATGGATCCACCCACACCAACTCACACTCCACCATGTAAATATAGGTGACTAAAAAACTTCTTTCAACTGATCTCATATAACAATGACTCAATTCAAATTTTACCATGTAGATCCAGGTAACATGTACTTGGTTAGACCACTCTCATTGGAGAGTGAGTGTCTACCAAGATTTGATACCATATGTTAGTTCCAATATGTAGCAAACATAATTATGCATAGCAGAAATATAGACCAATAAATCAAACTATAAAATCATGCACATGATAGACATCATGATTTTATCCTAGAAAACCCTTAATATGGAAAAACCATTAACGGGGAAAAACCCTTAATAGGAAAAAACCAGTAAAATTTGGACATGACGGGTTGAGCATGGATTTACCTCCATGGATATACCCTCGACCATTAACAAGTTCTACTACATTATACAATGGAGTTCTACTATATATTCATGATGTACCTTGGCCAAATTTTGACATGACAGGTTGAGCATAGATTTACCTCCATAAATATACCCTCGACCATTAACGGGTTCTACTACATTATACAATGGAGTACGACTGGCCTCTTTATAGGATTTTATCATAAGAAAACCATGGGAAAATACACGGTTTTCAGCATACCATTGTTTCATAATAGAAATAACCAAATTTGGTTAACTTTCTCTATGACTGAGTTAATATTAACCCAACAACTTGAAGGAACAAAGAGGTGGTTGAGATGGAATAGAAGTTCATCCTAGAGATGAAATATTGAGATTGATCTTCCAGTGTGCAATAACTAATAGGTAATAGAAAAGTTAGGGTTACTTTCATACAATTGGGGCCAATCAAAGGTCTCATGTCCATGATATTATAAAACAGTAGTCGATGCAAAAATAAAAGGTCAATTGAGGTAGTCTACAACTTGATTTTTGCTTTCCTTCTTGTACTTGGTGTCTAGGTTTAACTGTTGCAGGTATGTGGACCACTTCTGATGGAAATACTTTTGTAACTTTCTAAATTTCTACATGAACTAAAGGGGCTTGTGATAATTTTGGATGATCATATCCTTCCTTAGGTTTTAATGAATCCATTGGCGATAGGCCTATGTAGTGGAGTACCTATGTTGGTTGTGGAGCTTGATCTTCCTTATTTAGAGATGTTCAATTGTTCAGTCATGTTTGT